>QRFJ01000386.1:0-414189 GCA_006176705.1 Cocos nucifera
AGTGCAACCATTTCAATCTAAAAAATCCAACCTTTTTTTCCAAGTAATGCATGATTCCAAATACACTTGGACACTTTCAAAGTCTTCAACTTAGAAAAGTTACATCGAGAGCTTGCCCAAGTATGGAAGTCTATTGCCTTCTTCCATGCACAAAAATTGATGAGACTTAAGTCACAGATATTAGCAACCAAAATCTTGGTTGATATGATCAAGGAACAGAGCAAGTGGAGGGAGGGGGAGGTGTAAATTTCAGGTTCCAGCATTTGCACCACGTTAACAAAAACAAGGAAAAGAGGGGAATGCATAAGCTCAGGCCCTGAAGTGCAGAAAACTTCTATCTCTCTCCCCCCCTTAGTCTGGACCTACTCTTCCTCAATTCCCTTCTTGATTCATGGTCCTTGAGATGTTGGCTCTTCTCATATGTAATAATGGCTAGGAGGTCTCCACAAAATTTAGCTATATCTTGTTGTAGTACCAGCCTATTAAATTGTTTATTTTTGGTTGAAAAGCTTCTTCTATCTTTTACTCCAAACATAATGGCATGGTTGTCACATATACAGCTGAAAAATAATGTTGGCCCAGAAGATGTAACCAGTTCAAAAGCTTGCCTAGAAATAACCTCTTATGGATGAGGGATGATTGTCATGGTCACAGTGAAGGATTGTGGTCACCAAATGGAATTAACAAAGTAATATAAGAACCGAACTTCTTGGTTTAGTTTTAAAGAAAATGTCATCCAAGTCCCCCCCACCCCAACCCCAATATATCTATATATGCACATAGTTCTGAAGTTTTCTTTTGGCAAGACAAAAATCAGGCTTTTTTGAATTGGCCTTTAATCGTGGTAGCTCCTTTACCTAGTATCAACTAATGAAGAAATGAATGAATGTTTTATGAGGGATGCATATACATAGGGCAGTTGATCATCAAGCAGCGAACAAGAATAATGAAGGGATAAGCAGTTCATGATATGAGATGAAGACCTTTTTGAAATGAAAATCTTTTCCTATGAATTATCTATTGAATCTTGTTCCTCCGGTCTCATTGCCTACATTAAGGAGACAAAAAATGCAAATAAATATTCAGAGAAACTAGATGGTTTGAGAATAGGAATTTCAACTAGGGTTGACAACAAGCATGATCATCCATTAACTTGATGCTTGAGACTTGTTATTCTAATATATAAGTTATTAATTGCACCAAATTTCCTTGCTTAGCTATGAAGGTTTTCCGGGGTCAGAGTTTTATTCTATTGCTATTTTGAGATTGCATGATGATATTGCAATTGTAAAATGTACAAAATTCCAACATTTAATATAACATTTAATGCCATATGCAAGGATATAACATTTAATGCCATATGCAAGGAAAATGTGGTGCTTAATACAAAACAAATGGAGAGGAAGGATCATAAAAGCCAGCACCGGGTAGATAAGCTGAGGCTTGTTTATATTGATATGAATCCTGTACCGTCAAAACAAAGTAACATAGTGAACACAATGTCAGAGCTAAAAAGAATACCAAATTTTTCCATAGATTTCTATTGTCTAACATATATTTCTACTTTCTTTTGTTATCCCACGTTATTTTTACGAAGGATTGCGAACCACACAGTGCATCAGACATGAACCGGTTGCCCATAAAAACCCAAGTCTGGAGCCTTTCTTTAAAATTAATAGATAGCAAATTTCTATAGTAGAAAATGGAATATTGGACGCAAACGATTTTGTAGAGCTGAAACAACAGTAAGAAACAAATGCAACCGATCCCAAATAAACTAATCATCAAACAGACTCGTACGACACTAGGGTCTTGTCGGTGATTCGAGTAAAAGCATGAGTCAGTAATAAAAGGTATTGAACTCACATTTTTGAAGCCTTTATGTAGATGCTCCCACCAGACCCTCCACCACCCTTCTGACCGCCGTCACCACCATCGGCACTGATAATCCCATCAACCTCGAGCAAGTCCTCGACCAACAGCCAGACCCGACCACCCCCTGCTCCCCCATAGTCATGCTCCCTGCTCGTCGTGCCACCCTTGCTGCCATAGCTGTCGGGCTGCTCCAGAGAAGACCAAGAATAGGCATCCCCACCCCACGAGTCCTCCTGGGTCTGCCCCTCCTTCACCACGCAGCTCGCCCCCCTTCCCCCATGCCCCCCGCCGTCCCCGTTAGTCCCGGACGGTCTCCCACTGGTCTTCGGTGGCGGGTCTCCAGCCAACGCCGTGGTGTTCACCACCGCTCCCTCCGGAACGGTCATGTTGGCAGCCGCCAATTTGACGGTCCCGGCGATAATCCCGGAGTTCGTCCCAAGCCGGACGTCACCTGAGAGATTCCCGATGATGGAGCACCCCGCAACCGGGCAGCTGAGAATAACGCCGGAGAGGAGCACGAGGCTGCCGTTCCCCTTCACGTAGATATCCTCGGACAGCTGCACGCTGGAACGGAGCTCGCACACCGTGTCCAAGTCTCCGGCGCCGCCGAGATCGGCCTCGCACGAACACGACGGCGGCACCGGGGACGCCGGCGGCGGAGGCGAAGGCGGGGAGTAGTCGTGCCAGGAGAAAGACTCGTAGCTCAAGATTGAGAACTCCCCTCCCCGATCCAATCCCTCCACCTCAGCAGCAGTTGCCAGCCAAGAATTAGGGTTAGGTTTGGCGATTCTCGAGACCAGGAGGAGGAGGAGAAGGAGGAGGAGGAGAGGAAGGAAGGGAGCTGGGGCCATTGGCGGTGAGAGGAGAAACTCATCAGACCGGGAGAAACCCTAGGAGGTTCGATCCGGTGAGATTTTAGGGCATTAAAAGAAAACCTCTCTAGGGTACTACTAATTTGGAGGGATATGGTGGTACTTTGGCAGGCCAACACGGGGGGGGGCGAGGTGGCAGCGTCGGAAATCCTCCGCTTTACGGTTGGGCGGCGAAAGAGACGGGCTTCTTCGCTTTCTCCCAGCCGACCGCAGCGGTATGCCCACCGGTCCATAATATGAGCATCTGATGTCCGCCTCGAGATTCGGGATAAAGAAATCAAGAACGGGAACAGGGTAGATGGCGTGGATCGACGGCGGAGGACGGTTGCCGTGACAGCAGCGCTGACGGTGGCGGTGAGATTACTCCCGCGATGAACCTGTTGGAAAGGTGCCGCCTGTCAACGTTGATTGCCGTGTTTTCTTTATGGTTACGAGAGGGGTTGATGGTGGCCTGATATACGTATGGTCATGGACAAGATTTTCTTTCATTTTTATATGATGAAAAAAAGGATCACTAATTATATGAGTCGTGATTAACTTTTGAATTGTCTACGCTAAAGATGCTTTGTAGGAAAAATTAGTTCAAGTAACAGTAGATTGATGTCGGATTGCTTTGAATACGATTTAATTCTTGAGTACCGTAAGTCACTATGATGAAGATTTCATGCACCCAAAGCCCCGGTATGAGAATGTTTTCAGCCTTTGTCAAAAGTAATATAGCCCTTAACTCTTTTTGATGAAAGAAAACAAAATAAAATTATATATTATATATATATATATATATATATATATATATATATATATATATATATATATATATATATATATGCATGCATGCATGCATATATGTATGTATTTTTTCTATTCCACCAGCTGAAATTGTGAAAGATGTCAATATAAATTTGCTAAGATTTTGTTTCTATGTAATAAAATGATGAATACAACATGTCAATACCTTGAAAATAATAAGTTATAATAATGATTCCATTTAGTATCCTTTGTTCAAGAGATTTTACTTTTAGTATCCTTCACCACACCATTTTTTTTCATAAAGATAATAGAGCATTTTTATAGTGTTGACCCCATCTAACTACCCTCTTTAGGAGTCCGCCTAAATCCAATTCAAATCTTAGTCTTTGGTTGGAAGAAGAAAAAAAATCTATGGAGAAAATTTTTTCTTCTCATCGAATTTGAACTTGATGATGTTTAGTTGATATGAGATCATATTTAAATAGATAGCTTGATCCATAAGCCTTGTAAATTATTTTTTAACTCAATCCTATGTAAATATCCAAATAGATCCCAGGAACACTCTATCTTAAAAAGTCCTGCCTACAATAACGTATAGGCAAAGAGTTAGCCCAAAGCTCTTAACATAGCTCAACATTTTGGACCTTTAACCACTTCTCATATAAAGTTGATTATACTGATGAAGTCGCTATTTTACTTGAGAGCGATCAAATATTGTTATTGACTTAAGGATTTGTTCTTTTATAGATAAATATCATGACAAAGTTGATCAATTTATTAATATTTTTATATTTTTAAAATAAATATATTATTTTTTCATAAATAATATCTATCTATGAAATGAAATAAAAATTATTCATCTAGAAAATCATAAAATCATTTTTCATCAATTAATAAAATAAATATTTAATTTTATTTTTAAAATATTTTATTTTTATTTTTAATGTTTTCATCATTCAATGCTCAATAATTTAATTTTTTAATTTTTTTTAATCTAAAAATATAAAAAATATTATAAAAATATTAATAAATTTTAATAAGTTATCTAAAAAAGTAATGATGAAAGAGAATATGAGTAATAGATTTCAAAACTACGATTAGATATGTAAAAAAAGTATGAATAAATTATTTTTATTTAAATATTATTTAAAATATTTATTTAAAAATTATAGATTTTAAAATATTAGTTTTTTATTTACAAAAGAACGGACCTAAAGCTTCCAGGGGACGTGGAGTCAGACAGAACATAGGCAAGAGCTCGGAACGGCGTCCATTTTGGGGGCCACGGCTCGACCTGCGCTTCTTCGGGTTCTCTTCCACCAAATAGCCCTCCATGCAGACGCGAAAAAATTCATCGCCATAGCCAGCAGCTTCTAGCATAGGATTTTTGTAAGATTTGACAACCACCACTTTCTAAAAAGATCCCGACACATCTAATGTCAAATCAAATAAGTTTTTTTTTTTTTTGAGTCCGATGCCGGAGTCATGGTGATGGAATAACTTGATGATGACAATTAACAGATAAATAACAAATCGTCACGCCATACGTCCGAGCTGATGCCAGCCTATAGAAATACTCAAGCTTGAAAAGTTGATTGATCGAGAGAGGTCGGGAGGGAGATCTTCCTCTACTTAAAATTTATTATCTTGACATTACATTAAGGTCCAAAAGAACAGGAATCCATACAAATTTGGATTACAGGGTTTCAATTAAAAAACTAAGATGTCCGCAACTTGTCTGTCTTCCACGTCTGGACCAATACCGCCGGGGTTTCTTCTGTTTTGCCTACCCATCATAACCCCACGTACTTGAAATTTTTATAATTTAAATTTTTTTAATTACAAGAAATTTTATAGAAAAAAAAAAAAACGGAAAGAACATGAAAAAAGTCTCTTAAAAAGAAATAGTTCTTTCCAAATCTATTAATTTCCTACTAAAAACATAATTAATTTTTTTTAAAAAAATATTTTTTAATAATTTTTTGCAACCGGATATAAACCTAGTGAATTGTTAATTTCAATGAGTGAGAGAGCTTACATATTAATCTAGAATAATTGTTAATAAATTAATTTAACAACATGATACTTTAAAAACTAGAGCATACTGAAAGTAAAATGCATATATAAAATTTTTATTTTAATAATAGCTTTATAAGGTTGATATGTATGATATGAATGTGGAAAAAGATTAAAAAAAAAAAAAAAATCCTTCGCTATGGTCCAACTCTTGTCCTATTGCCATCCTTGTACCAACGTGCGGACAAAATTTGAATAAAGAGTATGAGACCCAATTGTAATATAAATCCTGCCTTGATCAGCCATTATTACCATTGCTTGGCAAAGGATGGTTGATTTAGCCAGTCCCTCCAACTAAGAGCAACTTGGCTTTAGTTAGCTCAACAAAGTCTACAGTAAACGGGCAACAAGACCAAAACAAGTAGGAATTGTCCAAAGAAGGAAGCCATCGCCCGAGCCCGAGGAGAGGAGCAACCCCCGAACCCCCCACATGATGTGGATGTGGAGCAGGTGATGGGTGACGGAAAAAAAAAGTGGACTCCCATCCAATGCAAGAGATCGCCATGGTTGCCTGCTCTCTTCTCTTCTGTCAACCCCCATAAGATACCCCTTAAAAACATAGAAAAAACCTGGTAGCTCTTTCTGGAGAGAAGACCGAGTTGAAGCGGACCATATAACTGTTCGCGTGGCCAACAAGAGAAAGAATGGAAAGCATCAGGACGAGGGTTTGGGCAATTGTTTAATTTCCCGTTTAAATGGAATAAAAGCGAAGCAGTTGGCCTGTTCCAGATAAAATTACCACTTTGCTTCTAAATTCATATCTTGTTCTCTATAGGCGCATAGCATGCACCAACTAGAGCTCATTCTAAATCTCAATCCACTATCCACCTACCCCTCCGTGCAAAAATGATGTCAATGAGTTTGAAAATGGTCTCTAGCGTGTATAGCTTTCCGGAATCATGCGCATACCGCACCTTCTACTAATATATGGTAATATTTGTGGGTTAAATGAAGCAAGGAATACAACTAACAAAACATAGCTTTAAGAAACAATGTGAATGTTGCTCCTGAATCTCTTCGTCTGAGGTCGGTTATTGAGGAACTTATGGTCGAAGAAGAACTGCCGCCAGAGTTTTGCTTGAACTCCTACAAAAATATCTTCATCGGGATGTTATCCGGTGAAGATCCTCTGACGCTCAAGTTAGGAAAATGGAGAACAACGAGAGAAGAAAGCATCACAAAATGAGTGCGTATCTAGAGGATCCTGGAGTTTCTTTCTTTATAAGAGAGGAATTAGAGTCGTATTCGTTTCGGACTTTAACGATCTTCCAAATTTATCGCTCCAGATTGATTCGAAAGATATTTTACTTTTTCTGGAAGATGGGATCGCGAGGGACTCCTATGTAATCCGGATTTTTCTAATTTAGAGAGAGCACGGATCTAGCAAACGGTGATACATTGGGAATGGGCGATCAATAATAGATCGTCCAAGATTGATTGACAGTATATGAGCAAATAGTAGGTCATCCGGACATTGATTGACTAGAACCGACCAATATTGCACTGACCGAATGTGGATAACTTTTTTTTGATCAACATTGATGAGTTCTTTGGTAATAGCTTGACTGAATACGACCTATGGCGAACCAACATCCTGCCATAGCGGTCAGTCATATGCGGCCGACCTATTTTACTAGGTCGGTATAAGCCGAGGAATGTTAGGTCGAGGATGAGCTACGACGAACCAACATGCCTCATAAAATAACTCGCCTATAAGCGAATTTCAGTAGATCAACATTAGCCGACCAATGGCAAGATGTTCTTAAAAATCACCCAGCCGAGATCGACTTATAGTAAATCGCGAGTGAACAAATAGACTCTCCATCGAACTTCAGTAGTTGATGTATATTGTGTCGAGACTGAGCTATGACCATCTTATAACAGTTGCCCCCCACTCATGAGACCAAACTATTATTGATTGATTGATGTGAGTATCCCTCTGAAGTCAAGGCTGATCTCCTGAGCGAGATCATGTTGCCACACGTCGGAGATCAACATCTTAATAAGATCGGTAGAAGTTCAACAGCCATCAAATTCGATCGTCCGTTAGCTTGATCTTGGTCCATCCATTCTAATCAATCGGTGTTTGACACTTAGCGAAGATCTGGAAGGGTTGGCGAATCGATGGTAGATTGGAGCCATCTAAGTTTCCTATAAATAGGGGTCAATGTCATCCTAGCTTTTTACTATTGTTGTTGCTTGAAGGATGAACTCCGGCACTCTACGTTTGTGAAGGTATAGCTTGGACAAAGCCGAGCTATTGTCAATCTCGTCCTCCACCCCCTTATTGCTTAGTCTCCTTACTCCTTTAGGTTAGTTTTTTTCGGACTCATGAGTCGGTCAAGTCTGTCCCGATCTTCCTGGAGTTCAGAAGACCATTCAGGTGGGGATCATGGATCTGAGGTGGCTGGTTCTTTGGACAAGTCTGAAGAACACGAAATTCCGAACTATGGCCTTTATAGGATAAATTCCGTCCTCACCTCGAAGGACTTAGAACTCGTAAAACTGAAGTATCAAAACCCCGATGACTTTAGGCTAAAGGCCATCGATCCCGAGGAGCATGTAGCTCTTCCTCATCCAGGCCACATGGGATTCTTTACGAAGGTAGTCTGTTGTGAGGGTGCGCGGATTTTTTGTGTGCTTTCTGCTTGTCCTTATCGCGTCGCTTGATTACCTTTAGGTGGGATAGTTTTTTTGCGGGTGTTTGTTGTGTTATTGTTGTGTGTCGTGGGTTCTTTGTTGGTTGTGTGCTATACGAGTTTCTTTACTCGTCATTATTATTCGGTCGGAAGCGGGTGAGAGAAGTGTATCTATCTTACTTTGTATGTGCAAAGAGAGGTCTGAAATTTTATCTTATGGGAAGGGCATCTATAGTGGGAGTGTGAGAGTTTGTTATGAATAAGATGACTGGTGTGTGTGTGGTGGTTTGTTGAGGTGCCATTACCGTTGATGTGAGTGTGGCAGCGATTTTTTTTGGTTGTTGTAAACTCTTAGGCTTGTCCATGTCTTCTTAGGCTTTAGGCGTCGAAAGTTTAGGTCATTGCAGGATATGTGTGTGTGTGCGTGGCTCTGAGAAGAGTACGGCTCTGTATCGCGCTCATGTGTTGGTTATATAGGTTTCGCTCATGGCGTTGCCGATGAATGTTGGGGCTCGGCTAATAAGATACGTTGGGAGTAGGTTCAACCCTGTGTCGGCTGACTACATTCCAAAATCATCAAAAAAGATTTTTAGTAGTGATCTATTCTTCCTTATTTTGGAGTTATTGGCTCGCTTTCTTACCTCAATATTTAGCGTTTGGTGCAGATAGATTCTCGGTTTATTATGTTTATGAACTTAATTGGACTTGTTGGCTAGACTAGTTGTGAGACTCAACATTCGCTCGCTGAGGTCTTTAGTTTTCTGTTGTTAATGTAAAGGTAGGCCAACACGACTTTCTGTGGGCCAATATATTTGTGTCTGGGTCGTCAAGGGACTAGGGTATTGTGGTGTGATGAGATTTAAGTGATGTGCCCTATTTTCAGAGGGTTTATGTTTATGTAGCACTAGTTGGCGTGGTAATTTAGAATATCTTCGAAGGCGAAGTGTGTGTGTGTGTGAACTTGTGTTATAATCATATAATTAAGAAATTGACGGTTATTGAATTCTTTTGTTTGGGGTTTTTTTGCTATCGTAGGGTGGTATTGTGTATTCATCCCTCTAGCGTTAGCTGATATCAGAGTGATATGAGGGTTTTCTTTATTACTGCAGTTTGGAGCTTTTTTTAGAGATGAATGTGTGGTAGGTGAAGTATGAATTGTCTAAAGTTAAGTTGAGTTGGCCTGGTTGATCAGCCTTAATGGTCGGTTGATGTTACGGGGTTTGTGTTGTGTGTACGGTTGGTCGCTACTATATTGTTTAGTAGGTGGAGGGTCGTGTCGGTTTTGCTGGGTGAGACACGAGCCAGCGCAAGACCGTATCGTAGGTCTACTCGTAGAGGGATGCGAGGGTGCATTGAGTGCAGTGGGACACTCGAGTAGTCCAGATTAGAAATGTGGCTTACCTCTCGTCTCGATGCGTGTGATCCGATCGTACGTGCAAAGTGGTGTAGGTCCTCACTGCTGGTTTTTTATTGAATATGTGACGAGGAATTTTGTGTTGATGGGGGGTCACCTGTTTGAGGGTGGTATATGGTCTTGGAACGTATATTTGTTACAATCTCATATATGGGCGTAGTCCCTCTGTACATTACTGACGTAATTTGGACCTCTGAGGCGGTGGTTTTCTCGTAGTTGTTAGAGCGTTATGCTCTGCGGATACATGCCCTAAGTGAAGTTACTGACATGTGGAGGATCATAGAGAATGTAGAGAAGTGGAAGTTATATAATAATTCTCTGGGTGGATAGCTGGAATAGCATTGTGTGTGTTAGTAGGTCATGAGAAGTATAGTTTTAAGATTAGGTTGCTTCACCATTAGGTCGCTTAAATTTGTAGCGTCGATAGAGATATATGGTGTTGTTCTTTATCGTGTGTCTCCACCCGTAGTGTGTGACCATTCCTATGTGGTAATGGGCTGCCCTTGTATGGCCCCCCGATGGATATTAATTAATCTGGGTGTAGTGTGATCTTGACTGCTATTTATGCGTGTGTTATAGTCATGATATGTAGTGATCGTGGGCTTCAGATAGAAGAATTTGATCAGCATTAAGTAGCTTGCAATTCGGTTCTTCGCTAAATTCTAAGTAATTGACCTATGTGGTGAAGTGTGTGATATGTATGCCACCTATATTCCATAGTTGGTGCTCATATGGTGGACTGGAATATTATTTGGTTGCTACGTGTGACTGGGAAAGTGGTTATGTCCGACTAAGTTGTGTGATCTCGGTGTAGATTCCAGATCCCGCAGCTCTCCTGTGCGCCTATCGCTGAAGATATTATGTTCCTTTAATGGTGCTTGATAGAGATGATGCCACTATGTCCGGCCGGGTTTCTCTCTCGATTTATGCTAGTATAACCTGATAGTTGTAATTACATCCTACTGCTGAATTGTGAGAGAAAACAAGTTGTGTTGCTGTTGTGGATGCTCGCTTGTTCTGGTTGCGGTTTTGGGGTTTTGGTGTGTGTGTGTGCAGATGTGTTGACTGGATCTGCCTTGATGTGGTCTCAGTAGCTTGTCTGTCATGAATTCAATGTTCAATTATTAATGTTCGAATGCGTGGGATTGTCTGATTTGATTAAGTGTGTTAACGTATGGTGTGTGTTTGTGTGGCTTAAATTAATGAGTGAGTTGTTCTTGTGACTGGCCAAAAAGTTTGGTGCTGCAATCAGAGCGGCCTCATATGGTTTGACGCTGAGGTTGATTCTATGTCTGAGAATGTAGTTATGTCTGATTTTGGTTATGCGTGCGTGTCACAATATTATGGTAAAAATCTGATCGATTTGATGGTTTCAGTTGTTGCTTAGCGCTCGATGTCTCTTAGAAGTGTGGGGTGTGGAGGCGTGTGCGGCTCACTAACAGTACTGGAACTGGCTTGGACGTCAGTCTCAATAGTTGAGCGTGTGACAGCTCTTGATTGTCTGTCCAGTGTTCACACACTTTGGCCGAGCAGTTGTGTGTGGTGTTCGATCCTTGTGTGTCGTTTTCTAGAGACGTATTGGGGCAGGAATAGTTGCTTGATCGACTGGCTTACTGCATCTTTTTCAGACTTCGCAGGAGAGCTGGGATTTTCTCAGATCATGTTCGGCTATTGGCAAGAGGGACTTGCGCGATATTGATATAATTTTAGACGTTCGGGCCATTAATCGAGAGTTTGATCTGGTAAAAGATTCTGATTTAGAGATAGTCGTGTGGTTGTCTCTCCTTGATTTATCTCAGGACGCATCGCTCGTATATCGTTGAATAATAATTCATCGGGTGGACAAGGTGTGCTATGTGTGAGTGTGTGGCAAAGAGTATTGAGGCATCGTTATGAATGTAGTTTAGTATATTTATCTCCTGTCTGATGCGTTCATGGCAACTCGGTTTCCTAGTATTGTTGTTATGATTGAGCAATAAGTCGATGCCCGCGATCCCAAGACTGTCTCCTTTCATCATATCCTGCCGAAACCCACTTGTTTCTTTACGGTCTCAAATTAGCTCTCGCGCTTCAATGTGTGTTCCTTGGGGTTGGTTCGTCCTTTCGGCGTTAGAGTAAGAATGCATGATCAAGCCGGGTACGCGTCGTGTAAATGGCTAGTTTTGGATAGCACTTGTGAGCTTTTGTGTTGTGGGTGCTAGATGTTTCTATCAAATGAAAAGGAGATTTTGAGAGCTTTTCGTAAGATCCGGAGTAGTTTGTATTGCTCTGTTACATGTGGAGCAGCAACGAGTGTTGAAGGTACTCCTTTTCTCCGGTCTCGGTAGTCTAGTTGAGGTGTATGCTGATGCAGGTGTTCCTCTCTCTCTCGCTGGTTTCTCCGTTGTTTGATTGATTGGATTAGGCTTAGAGGTGTTTGAGTGGATCGGACTACGATCTTTAGACGGATTATAGAAGATCCTTATTGCTATTATCGCATCGTTATCTGCCGCGAACTCAGATTCTTGGGATGCTGATTCTGAAGCGGGGTAGCTCAATTTTTTTTGAAGGGTAATCAGGTCCGTTATCGCATGCACTGAGCAGTTTGTAGTGGTGTTTCCGTCGTGCGGTTTCTTTGGGTATCTGGGATGGTCTATTATGGTAGCTCCGACAGAACTTTTGACAATGTAGTCTGAGATGAGGAGGATATGGTGGTGTGTTGTGGTAAGAGGGATAATAGTGACGTGGTCGCTGTGGGCGTGGGGATCTATAAGGTCGTCTTCGTTCAGTATCTTCTGAATATCGGTTGGGTGTGAAGGAGTACGTGTGTTTGCTTTTATTATTGGTCCGCACGGTTTGGTCATGTTTGGTGATCGCACCTGGTGTGTTATAATCCGTTGTAATGTCATCAACTCTTTGTGACTTAGATCAAGATTAGTGGATGGGTTAGGATTGAAAATGGCCGTTATCTCTGGATTACGTGTGTCTTTGTTAGATACGATCGCGTGTTTACATGTCAACGGGAATTTGGTTTCTGCGTTCCGCAGCACCATGTGTGCGCTATAATGTTCGCTCAAAGAAGATTGGTGGAAGTTCCGGATAACCATGGGTCTGAGCGTCGTCTCGGCGGTTGTTGTTCTTTTGCTTTGTCTGGCGGTGCGGTTCGCTTGCAGGTTCTAGTGGGGGATCCATCAGTTTCGGTGTGTGGTTTGATCTGATCTGTGTGTGCCAAAGGTAGGTCCAACGTGGTCTGGGGTGTTTCGGCTCTTAGATAATTTGGATAGTGGGTTATATGGTGTGTGAGTAAATTTTGAGTCGGGATATAAGAACGACGTATTCATTGTTTAGTGGTTAGTTGTGTAGGTGTGGTGGTCTCTTGTAACACTGGGAGATCTTTTGTGGTGGGCTTGACCCTCTTATAGTGTTTCTAGAGTCACCTCATGGGAAGGCCTGATCTCATGCCCAGCACATTTCGTGTTGCTGCTTGTGGCGAGCTCTATGATTGATAAGGGAGTAAGGTTGTTATTTGTGATGAGTAGGTTAGTTTGATTTCACGCCCCATGTTTCTTTTGACATTTTGCTCATTGCTTAGTGATTCAGAGTCATATTGAACGTGTGTGTCATTGTTTTGCTATGCGATGTTACCAGCTATCTTCTTTTTGCTGTTGTGTTGCACCAGTTAGTGTTTGAAGTTCTGTTAGTGGTTCGGTGTGGATGGTGGGTAACATGAGATGTTATGTTCGTGCAGGTCTCTCGTGTGTGTGGTTAATTACGTGTCGTGGTTGTGTGTGGCGGTAAGAGTGGGTGTGTGAAAGCTATGTGTTTCTGTCGTAGTTTCGCATCATCCCTTTGATGTGCGGGTGTGTCTGCTTGCGGTTCTTTGACAAGATTCTGTGATTGATTTGCGACTATTATATGAGTGCATACCCGATTTGCAGAGATGTGTGCGATTACCTATATTTAGAATGCAGGCTACTATTCTTGCAATTAAGGTTGCGTTATATCTATGTGTTTTGAGCTGTAGTCTCCGATTAAGCGGTTCTTAGGAATGTAGGTGCACTGGCGCAACGCTTTGTATCACTAATAAATTATGGTGTTCATATGTCGCTCGATC
The DNA here is from genome assembly GCA_006176705.1 of Cocos nucifera. Classification (NCBI taxonomy): domain Eukaryota; kingdom Viridiplantae; phylum Streptophyta; class Magnoliopsida; order Arecales; family Arecaceae; genus Cocos; species Cocos nucifera. The sequence goes on from QRFJ01000386.1 coordinate 13,720, forward strand.
CTGTCATTGCTAAGTTGATTTGGATAATAAAATGGTGTTATGTTTTTGTTCCTGATGGCATTTGTTGGATTTGCATTTCATTGAAAGTTAATTGGCTCATAGGGAATGCTCTTGATTATCAAACTTGGAAAGGATCTTTCTTGTTTTTATCTTTTGTTGTTTTTGTGGTGTCTATGAAACAGCTATTTTGCTCGGTTGGTGGGGGATTTTTTTTGGGGCTATCCGGCGTCAATAAACATTGTATAGCCAAAATACATCAGGATTCATTATAGTTAGCGTAGACCGGAGTCGACCCTAGGCGGGATGTGATGCTTCTATACTTGATTAACACGCTCACGCTGTTGATTGTGCTGCTCAGGATGTGTGTTGCAATCAGTATGTTAGTCAATATGGCTGCAGTGGTCGGTTCGTCTGTTTTGACGTAAGTGATCTGGTGGGACTAGTCTCGGAGTAGGGTGGGCAGTGCGAGGTTTCACGGAGTAATCCTGTGTGTTCTGCGGTTGTCTGTTTGGCATACTCATTATTAACTGTCAGCGTGTCCTGACATATATGATTGTACGAGTTACTCGAGATTCGAATCTCTCTCGTTGATTGATCTAGATCGTCTGGATAGCTATGATGTGTTATATATGTGTGATTTTCATGTCTTAAATTTCAACTCTTGAAAATAATGAATTATCGATTTACCATAACTCAGAAAAAGGGATGTGATCACAGCACCTAAATACACATATATGGTGAGAAATAACTCGATTTTATGGCGATGGCGTGGTTGTCCTAATAGTCGTGAGATGTATTAATTTTGCCCGGTGTGTGTGGAATGCTCACCAACTCTCTGTGTGTGGCCTGATAGCATGTCCTGTGTGGTGTCTTGCTCTATCAGCCGTATGCGCGCGGTTGTTGTTTGGTCCTTCGGTGTTTCTTTTTGTGCCGTAAGGAATGCTTTGAGTTTGTCGGTCGATGGGCTGGGGGCACAAAGTTATATAGCGTGGTTGTGATGTAGTCCTGATGGTGTGAATCAAGAGGTGAGTATGAGACATATAATAAGGATGGAAGCAGAGAGATGGCCCATGCGCATCCACTATATCTTTGGTTTGGTAGTGTGAGTTCGTCGTCATCTTGGAGGTTACTTTCTGGTGTGAGTGTGTGTTTTGACAAATGTGAGTTTATTGATTGCAGTAATCGACCATGGTGCTCTTTATTGCGATATATGATGATGATATAATGTGTCTTTATGACTGCCTCGTGTTGTTGAGTTGTGTACCCCATTGGTGTGATTAACGCTTTTATAAGAGCAGTTTTTCGGTTCGGCGTTCGCGATGACTTGGATATGTGCCTTGTGTCAGCCTACTATTCTAGAAGATGCTAAGGAATGTCACTTCGAACAATTACAGACGTCTTTTTGGAGAGGGCTGCCGGGTTTCACACTACTCGATTTCGCCGACAATAGAGATTTGCCCTTGAATAGGGAAGCCCTCGCTGCGTGCGGGAGATAAAGATGGTGCTCGCCTGTGTGTAGAGAATGGATGTATGGAATAAAGAGAATATGTTCTGTAGAGCGTGCGATATTTCAGAGTGTCAGCCGACTCAAGTGTCGCCAATGTTGACTCACTCGTTTTTAGTGAACAAATTCAGAAAATTCGTTATTTATGTGAATTTCACAGATCGGCCCTTGTATAGTGGTTTTCTGTTTATCTCGCATTGTGTAGGCCTGCATGGAGGAAGATATGGTGCTGATGTGTGGTGCGTAGGCTTTCGATGGCTAGTCGATGATGATAGTCTCGGGGGTTTTATGACTCCTTTAGTCGTGGTTTGCTTGAAGTCCCTCCTGCGGAGTGCGTTCGTAGACCCGGAATTCTCTTTTATTTGAGGCCAATTAGTGTTGCTGGTGATTTCGTGTATCTTTCAGAGTGTGCAAAGAGACCAGTCCCCCTCAGAGTGGATTGTTGTGGTGTAGTGGTCTCTAGATCTGCTAGAGTGGGGATCAGAGCTATGAGTTTCCGCGTCTCATGATGTCCGAAAAAAGACTAACATAATTCTTTCTGCGAGTAGGTGGCGTATAGGGAAGTGGTGAGTGGACGAAGACTTGTCCAGCTCGGATTTGCTAATAGTGGTGATTGCATTTTGGGTGTGCATAGCAATTCTAGAGCGTGGTAAGTAGAATGATGACATTACCCGCTATTATAGAAAGCTTATGTTGTCGGCAAGATCTTATATCCGCTCCTGAAGGCAGACTTTCCGTTCTTCGGCTACTGTGATAAAACACGATTGATTAGATATGAGTGTAGATGGAGCTAGGATATAATTAGTCGCCCCCGATCAATATTACGTGTCTGTCGACGCTGTGAGGCCGCTAGATGTCGATTCTCGTCTCAGATGGTATGTAGGTGGGACTTGTCAGAGGGATACTACATCAATAGACTAATTATGCTGGTTTGGCTCAGTGCAGTGGGGCTGCGCTACTGTGCTGTCGGTGTGCGCGTTTAAGCATCGTATGTCAGCCTCCAGTAGTCAGGATGAGAAGATATTAGTGTCACAACTACTTGAAGTTCGATGGAGAGTCTATTGTTTCTGGGCGATTTTACTATATGTGCGGTGGGTGGTGTGACTGCTTAAAGATGTTAGCGTATATCTATGTTGAATGCAGTGTTTGGTGCAATAGATAGAATACTGCCTTGAGTTACGATGGAATCCTTTGCGCCCCCTTGTAGAGCTCTGTGTGCGTGATATTTATAGGCATGATCTGCGTCGGGGTAGGTGACGCGGGAATGCACCCGGTTCTATACCGACTCGTTCTCTTAGGCGCTTTGGATCGCGCTCGTGTGTGGCCCCCTGATGGCGTGTGCCGATTGTTGGTTGCGTAGAGGTGTCGTGTATATCAGTCAGCTAAATGTCAAAGGAAGTTCTGCTTATTCAGAGGGGTGGGATACTCCAATAGAGATATTAGTGCTTATCCAGATTCTTCGTCTGGTGCGAATTAATGGTCGTGTCTTTGCTAGTCAGTGAGTGTGAGTGTTTGTGCTAAGTACTTTTGGTTCACGTCGTATTGCTGATCGTGGAGTCGAAATCTACTGTGGCTGAGTGTATCTGATGTGTTCCGTTTCTCGCTCACCCTGTTGCCCTCATCCGGTTTGCTTAGATCGTGGCTCTCGTCTTAAATTGAAAAAATCCGGATTACATAGGAGTCCCTCGCGATCCCATCTTCCAGAAAAAGTAAAATATCTTTCGAATCAATCTGGAGCGATAAATTTGGAAGATCGTTAAAGTCCGAAACGAATACGACTCTAATTCCTCTCTTATAAAGAAAGAAACTCCAGGATCCTCTAGATACGCACTCATTTTGTGATGCTTTCTTCTCTCGTTGTTCTCCATTTTCCTAACTTGAGCGTCAGAGGATCTTCACCGGATAACATCCCGATGAAGATATTTTTGTAGGAGTTCAAGCAAAACTCTGGCGGCAGTTCTTCTTCGACCATAAGTTCCTCAATAACCGACCTCAGACGAAGAGATTCAGGAGCAACATTCACATTGTTTCTTAAAGCTATGTTTTGTTAGTTGTATTCCTTGCTTCATTTAACCCACAAATATTACCATATATTAGTAGAAGGTGCGGTATGCGCATGATTCCGGAAAGCTATACACGCTAGAGACCATTTTCAAACTCATTGACATCATTTTTGCACGGAGGGGTAGGTGGATAGTGGATTGAGATTTAGAATGAGCTCTAGTTGGTGCATGCTATGCGCCTATAGAGAACAAGATATGAATTTAGAAGCAAAGTGGTAATTTTATCTGGAACAGGCCAACTGCTTCGCTTTTATTCCATTTAAACGGGAAATTAAACAATTGCCCAAACCCTCGTCCTGATGCTTTCCATTCTTTCTCTTGTTGGCCACGCGAACAGTTATATGGTCCGCTTCAACTCGGTCTTCTCTCCAGAAAGAGCTACCAGGTTTTTTCTATGTTTTTAAGGGGTATCTTATGGGGGTTGACAGAAGAGAAGAGAGCAGGCAACCATGGCGATCTCTTGCATTGGATGGGAGTCCACTTTTTTTTTCCGTCACCCATCACCTGCTCCACATCCACATCATGTGGGGGGTTCGGGGGTTGCTCCTCTCCTCGGGCTCGGGCGATGGCTTCCTTCTTTGGACAATTCCTACTTGTTTTGGTCTTGTTGCCCGTTTACTGTAGACTTTGTTGAGCTAACTAAAGCCAAGTTGCTCTTAGTTGGAGGGACTGGCTAAATCAACCATCCTTTGCCAAGCAATGGTAATAATGGCTGATCAAGGCAGGATTTATATTACAATTGGGTCTCATACTCTTTATTCAAATTTTGTCCGCACGTTGGTACAAGGATGGCAATAGGACAAGAGTTGGACCATAGCGAAGGATTTTTTTTTTTTTTTTTTAATCTTTTTCCACATTCATATCATACATATCAACCTTATAAAGCTATTATTAAAATAAAAATTTTATATATGCATTTTACTTTCAGTATGCTCTAGTTTTTAAAGTATCATGTTGTTAAATTAATTTATTAACAATTATTCTAGATTAATATGTAAGCTCTCTCACTCATTGAAATTAACAATTCACTAGGTTTATATCCGGTTGCAAAAAATTATTAAAAAATATTTTTTTAAAAAAAATTAATTATGTTTTTAGTAGGAAATTAATAGATTTGGAAAGAACTATTTCTTTTTAAGAGACTTTTTTCATGTTCTTTCCGTTTTTTTTTTTTTCTATAAAATTTCTTGTAATTAAAAAAATTTAAATTATAAAAATTTCAAGTACGTGGGGTTATGATGGGTAGGCAAAACAGAAGAAACCCCGGCGGTATTGGTCCAGACGTGGAAGACAGACAAGTTGCGGACATCTTAGTTTTTTAATTGAAACCCTGTAATCCAAATTTGTATGGATTCCTGTTCTTTTGGACCTTAATGTAATGTCAAGATAATAAATTTTAAGTAGAGGAAGATCTCCCTCCCGACCTCTCTCGATCAATCAACTTTTCAAGCTTGAGTATTTCTATAGGCTGGCATCAGCTCGGACGTATGGCGTGACGATTTGTTATTTATCTGTTAATTGTCATCATCAAGTTATTCCATCACCATGACTCCGGCATCGGACTCAAAAAAAAAAAAAACTTATTTGATTTGACATTAGATGTGTCGGGATCTTTTTAGAAAGTGGTGGTTGTCAAATCTTACAAAAATCCTATGCTAGAAGCTGCTGGCTATGGCGATGAATTTTTTCGCGTCTGCATGGAGGGCTATTTGGTGGAAGAGAACCCGAAGAAGCGCAGGTCGAGCCGTGGCCCCCAAAATGGACGCCGTTCCGAGCTCTTGCCTATGTTCTGTCTGACTCCACGTCCCCTGGAAGCTTTAGGTCCGTTCTTTTGTAAATAAAAAACTAATATTTTAAAATCTATAATTTTTAAATAAATATTTTAAATAATATTTAAATAAAAATAATTTATTCATACTTTTTTTACATATCTAATCGTAGTTTTGAAATCTATTACTCATATTCTCTTTCATCATTACTTTTTTAGATAACTTATTAAAATTTATTAATATTTTTATAATATTTTTTATATTTTTAGATTAAAAAAAATTAAAAAATTAAATTATTGAGCATTGAATGATGAAAACATTAAAAATAAAAATAAAATATTTTAAAAATAAAATTAAATATTTATTTTATTAATTGATGAAAAATGATTTTATGATTTTCTAGATGAATAATTTTTATTTCATTTCATAGATAGATATTATTTATGAAAAAATAATATATTTATTTTAAAAATATAAAAATATTAATAAATTGATCAACTTTGTCATGATATTTATCTATAAAAGAACAAATCCTTAAGTCAATAACAATATTTGATCGCTCTCAAGTAAAATAGCGACTTCATCAGTATAATCAACTTTATATGAGAAGTGGTTAAAGGTCCAAAATGTTGAGCTATGTTAAGAGCTTTGGGCTAACTCTTTGCCTATACGTTATTGTAGGCAGGACTTTTTAAGATAGAGTGTTCCTGGGATCTATTTGGATATTTACATAGGATTGAGTTAAAAAATAATTTACAAGGCTTATGGATCAAGCTATCTATTTAAATATGATCTCATATCAACTAAACATCATCAAGTTCAAATTCGATGAGAAGAAAAAATTTTCTCCATAGATTTTTTTTCTTCTTCCAACCAAAGACTAAGATTTGAATTGGATTTAGGCGGACTCCTAAAGAGGGTAGTTAGATGGGGTCAACACTATAAAAATGCTCTATTATCTTTATGAAAAAAAATGGTGTGGTGAAGGATACTAAAAGTAAAATCTCTTGAACAAAGGATACTAAATGGAATCATTATTATAACTTATTATTTTCAAGGTATTGACATGTTGTATTCATCATTTTATTACATAGAAACAAAATCTTAGCAAATTTATATTGACATCTTTCACAATTTCAGCTGGTGGAATAGAAAAAATACATACATATATGCATGCATGCATGCATATATATATATATATATATATATATATATATATATATATATATATATATATATATATATATATATATATATAATTTTATTTTGTTTTCTTTCATCAAAAAGAGTTAAGGGCTATATTACTTTTGACAAAGGCTGAAAACATTCTCATACCGGGGCTTTGGGTGCATGAAATCTTCATCATAGTGACTTACGGTACTCAAGAATTAAATCGTATTCAAAGCAATCCGACATCAATCTACTGTTACTTGAACTAATTTTTCCTACAAAGCATCTTTAGCGTAGACAATTCAAAAGTTAATCACGACTCATATAATTAGTGATCCTTTTTTTCATCATATAAAAATGAAAGAAAATCTTGTCCATGACCATACGTATATCAGGCCACCATCAACCCCTCTCGTAACCATAAAGAAAACACGGCAATCAACGTTGACAGGCGGCACCTTTCCAACAGGTTCATCGCGGGAGTAATCTCACCGCCACCGTCAGCGCTGCTGTCACGGCAACCGTCCTCCGCCGTCGATCCACGCCATCTACCCTGTTCCCGTTCTTGATTTCTTTATCCCGAATCTCGAGGCGGACATCAGATGCTCATATTATGGACCGGTGGGCATACCGCTGCGGTCGGCTGGGAGAAAGCGAAGAAGCCCGTCTCTTTCGCCGCCCAACCGTAAAGCGGAGGATTTCCGACGCTGCCACCTCGCCCCCCCCCGTGTTGGCCTGCCAAAGTACCACCATATCCCTCCAAATTAGTAGTACCCTAGAGAGGTTTTCTTTTAATGCCCTAAAATCTCACCGGATCGAACCTCCTAGGGTTTCTCCCGGTCTGATGAGTTTCTCCTCTCACCGCCAATGGCCCCAGCTCCCTTCCTTCCTCTCCTCCTCCTCCTTCTCATCAGATCCTCCTACCTGGTCTCGAGAATCGCCGAAACCTAACCCTAATTCTTGGCTGGCAACTGCTGCTGAGGTGGAGGGATTGGATCGGGGAGGGGAGTTCTCAATCTTGAGCTACGAGTTCTTTCTCCTGGCACGACTACTCCCCGCCTTCGCCTCCGCCGCCGGCGTCCCCGGTGCCGCCGTCGTGTTCGTTGCGAGGCCGATCTCGGCGGCGCCGGAGACTTGGACACGGTGTGCGAGCTCCGTTCCAGCGTGCAGCTGTCCGAGGATATCTACGTGAAGGGGAACGGCAGCCTCGTGCTCCTCTCCGGCGTTATTCTCAGCTGCCCGGTTGCGGGGTGCTCCATCATCGGGAATCTCTCAGGTGACGTCCGGCTTGGGACGAACTCCGGGATTATCGCCGGGACCGTCAAATTGGCGGCTGCCAACATGACTATTGTTCCGGAGGGAGGGCGGTGGTGAACACCACGGCGTTTGGCTGGAGACCCGCCACCGAAGACCAGTGGGAGACCGTCCGGGACTAACGGGGACGGCGGGGGGCATGGGGGAAGGGGGGCGAGCTGCGTGGTGAAGGAGGGGCCAGACCCAGGAGGACTCGTGGGGTGGGGATGCCTATTCTTGGTCTTCTCTGGAGCAGCCCGACAGCTATGGCAGCAAGGGTGGCACGACGAGCAGGGAGCATGACTATGGGGGAGCAGGGGGTGGTCGGGTCTGGCTGTTGGTCGAGGACTTGCTCGAGGTTGATGGGATTATCAGTGCCGATGGTGGTGACGGCGGTCAGAAGGGTGGTGGAGGGTCTGGTGGGAGCATCTACATAAAGGCTTCAAAAATGTGAGTTCAATACCTTTTATTACTGACTCATGCTTTTACTCGAATCACCGACAAGACCCTAGTGTCGTACGAGTCTGTTTGATGATTAGTTTATTTGGGATCGGTTGCATTTGTTTCTTACTGTTGTTTCAGCTCTACAAAATCGTTTGCGTCCAATATTCCATTTTCTACTATAGAAATTTGCTATCTATTAATTTTAAAGAAAGGCTCCAGACTTGGGTTTTTATGGGCAACCGGTTCATGTCTGATGCACTGTGTGGTTCGCAATCCTTCGTAAAAATAACGTGGGATAACAAAAGAAAGTAGAAATATATGTTAGACAATAGAAATCTATGGAAAAATTTGGTATTCTTTTTAGCTCTGACATTGTGTTCACTATGTTACTTTGTTTTGACGGTACAGGATTCATATCAATATAAACAAGCCTCAGCTTATCTACCCGGTGCTGGCTTTTATGATCCTTCCTCTCCATTTGTTTTGTATTAAGCACCACATTTTCCTTGCATATGGCATTAAATGTTATATCCTTGCATATGGCATTAAATGTTATATTAAATGTTGGAATTTTGTACATTTTACAATTGCAATATCATCATGCAATCTCAAAATAGCAATAGAATAAAACTCTGACCCCGGAAAACCTTCATAGCTAAGCAAGGAAATTTGGTGCAATTAATAACTTATATATTAGAATAACAAGTCTCAAGCATCAAGTTAATGGATGATCATGCTTGTTGTCAACCCTAGTTGAAATTCCTATTCTCAAACCATCTAGTTTCTCTGAATATTTATTTGCATTTTTTGTCTCCTTAATGTAGGCAATGAGACCGGAGGAACAAGATTCAATAGATAATTCATAGGAAAAGATTTTCATTTCAAAAAGGTCTTCATCTCATATCATGAACTGCTTATCCCTTCATTATTCTTGTTCGCTGCTTGATGATCAACTGCCCTATGTATATGCATCCCTCATAAAACATTCATTCATTTCTTCATTAGTTGATACTAGGTAAAGGAGCTACCACGATTAAAGGCCAATTCAAAAAAGCCTGATTTTTGTCTTGCCAAAAGAAAACTTCAGAACTATGTGCATATATAGATATATTGGGGTTGGGGTGGGGGGGACTTGGATGACATTTTCTTTAAAACTAAACCAAGAAGTTCGGTTCTTATATTACTTTGTTAATTCCATTTGGTGACCACAATCCTTCACTGTGACCATGACAATCATCCCTCATCCATAAGAGGTTATTTCTAGGCAAGCTTTTGAACTGGTTACATCTTCTGGGCCAACATTATTTTTCAGCTGTATATGTGACAACCATGCCATTATGTTTGGAGTAAAAGATAGAAGAAGCTTTTCAACCAAAAATAAACAATTTAATAGGCTGGTACTACAACAAGATATAGCTAAATTTTGTGGAGACCTCCTAGCCATTATTACATATGAGAAGAGCCAACATCTCAAGGACCATGAATCAAGAAGGGAATTGAGGAAGAGTAGGTCCAGACTAAGGGGGGGAGAGAGATAGAAGTTTTCTGCACTTCAGGGCCTGAGCTTATGCATTCCCCTCTTTTCCTTGTTTTTGTTAACGTGGTGCAAATGCTGGAACCTGAAATTTACACCTCCCCCTCCCTCCACTTGCTCTGTTCCTTGATCATATCAACCAAGATTTTGGTTGCTAATATCTGTGACTTAAGTCTCATCAATTTTTGTGCATGGAAGAAGGCAATAGACTTCCATACTTGGGCAAGCTCTCGATGTAACTTTTCTAAGTTGAAGACTTTGAAAGTGTCCAAGTGTATTTGGAATCATGCATTACTTGGAAAAAAAGGTTGGATTTTTTAGATTGAAATGGTTGCACTCTTTTTAAATATATTGAAGACACAATTCCAGCTAGCAAAATTTCTACGTTCTATAACAATCAGATAGCTGTTGCATCCAGTAGAGAGTTGGCTAAAGCTTGATGGGACTTGTTGAACCAGAGACTATCTTGTTAGTTACATTAATGACATATGTCTTGGAAGGATTCAACTAAAGTAAGTATCAAAAGAAGGTTATCATTCATTTACTATGTATCTCCTTTTACAGGTGAAATCTATGTAGGCAGTGTTCCTGTTCCTGCATCAGTGTGCATATTTTCAATTGCATAGATGCAAATTTGAGTTTGTGACTGATGTTTATTACACTTTGTAATATGCTTTACCATCATGTTGTACTAGGTATAGTTGCCAAAATGCAATTTTTAAGTCATTAATGATATTCTTCATTCTGTCTAACTCTTTTTGAAGAGCAGGAAGGGCATTGGGAAAATAAGTGCTTCAGGTGGGAGTGGCTTAGCTGGAGGAGGAGGAGGGCGAGTTTCCATTGATGTTTTTAGCAGGCATGATGACCCAGAAGTCTTTGATCATGGTTAGTTTACTCCATTTTTAGTTTTGGACATCCATGGCCTTCATTCTATTGATGCTAAATTCTTATTTGTCATCATCCATGACTGTTTTGAGAGTGTAGCTGGCACACTAAATTTATAGTAATTATTGTATTTTATATTATATGTTCTCTAGATCGAGCTATAGCTTTTGTATTTATATCGTCATGCTTTCTGCAGCTAATCTTTACCTGAAATATTGTTTGAAATATATGATGATGCTAGGTTTGAGGAGGAATTGCTGTGTAAAGAAAACCGTGCCTATGATTATGCACCAAATATGGCCACATCTTTGAATTGTTTCCTTAGTGCGAGCCATGTTCATTCAAAATGCTGATTACCAGTGCTTCTTATTGGTGCATGTTGTCTTTTGTTAAAAGAATGGCTTTGTTCAATACTTGGTAATTTTCTCGAGTATGATTTCCATAAGGCATGTACATCTCAAGGAAGTTTCCATATAATTTACTTATAGTCCTTGAGCACATTTTTATTCTTGGAAGTTAAGGAGAGATGTGCATGTTACAGGTGGAGGGCGAGTTCTTCTATTGGATCAAGATAAGGAATGAAATTTGTTAATCATGTAACTTGCTTATTGTGCCATTTGATTATATCAACTACAAACTGGAATGGAAGAGCTATACACTTGTCACGTTAGTTGATTAACCTGTTTTGTGATCTTCTTGAGCATTTGCTTCCTGTATATTATTTATTTATTTATTTGGTAGTTAATTTAGACAAGCACCTTGTTCTCAATTTTCAAGCTTCCAGAGTAAATTTTGGTGGCTATTACTTAGTTATATCTTTGAAACTAGGATATTTGGTAATAAGTAAAGAACTTTCTTTAATACCAATATGATTGCAGTTAGAACTTAGAAGCAACAACTAATGGAGAACTTAGTCTTGGTGAGACATATGGTCCCTGTGGTCACTTTCCAACTTGAAGTGAGTCAGTTAATAAGGTTTACTTTAACAATGACAACCACAATTTGGAAGAATTTAGTCTTGGTGAAACATTTGCCCTTGTGGTCAATTTCCAACTCAAAGTGAGTCACTTGATAAAGTTTAGGTTACTCATGATACCACAATTAGATATTCATGACCTTTCTTGATATTTCTTTCCTTGCTGTAATTATGTAGAATTTGAAGCAATATATTAGCAAAACATGCATTCACCTATTATCCGACATTTTAATAGCTATCTAGTTTGTAAATTTTTGTTTGATGATTATTACTTGTTATTTTTGCCTTTTAATTTTCAAGAATCTGTTTGAAAAGGAAGAAAAAAGATATGATTTAGACTGTTGAATGAATTCAGATTCCCAAGTTAGGTATTGTTGATGAAGTTTGTATGCTCAATTATTATCTTGAACAATAGAACTAACGTTGTGAGACTGTTATGCCATATGGCGCACTTTGAAATTCATCATTTTTCTTGTATGGATTTGTGTTTTCAACATCTTATGTTTTATGTTTGTGGAGTTGCAGCTGTAACAGGAAATAGGTCTTAAGCTGGATCACATGTGTTGTTTGATCCATTGCTTTCCCGCCATAGTTCAAGTTGTGCTTATTTCGTGTTCACTTCCTATATTACTGAAGTTCTGTTTAATGTGAGCTGGTCGACCACAATCTTATCAGTTATTTCATGCCATCCTCAATATAGTATTGTATGTCAATGCATTGAAGAAATTGTTAAATGATTATGATTATTTATCTGTCATATCCTCAAAAGCATTTCTGCCACTTAAAACTCTCAATTGTGTTCTGAGACATAAAATAGTGATGGTGTTGTACTATGGTTAAACTAAGATTTTTATTGGTACATGCTCTTGGTCAGAGGTCTTTGCTTTGAGACAGCTTCATTATTTTAAGTTATTTGCATCATCAACATCACTGAAATGTTCTAGTTGTAACTTAAAATGTGAACATCCTTGAGACCTTTTTATTTCATTTTGCTGCTTGTATCTGGGCTTTAGAATTTCTAATGTTTTGTGGGGAATGCTTCAGTGGTTCTTTGCACATGTGGTTTTTGAATTATTTTGCTAGTTATGTATGTCAGTTTACTTTATATATGTATAGGTGTGGAATTATGAATCTTTGGATGCTCTTCCTATCTCCAGGTGGAACAAGTTTTGGCTGTCTGGAGAACTCTGGTGCTGCAGGGACGTTTTATGATGCAGTCCCTAAAAGCCTCATCGTTAACAACCACAACTTCTCAACAGAAACTGATACTCTTCTTTTAGAATTTCCTTATCAGCCACTTTGGACAAATGTTATTGTTAAAAATTGTGCCAAAGTAGTTGTTCCTTTACTATGGAGTCGTGTACAGGTCAGTTTCTGGTTCTTGTGTTTTGCATCATGCCGGGTCATTAATAATTGCATGATGTTTGAGTATGATCATATGCTTGATGCATGACTAATGTTGTATTTTCTCCTTTGAAGCATGTAGTTAACTTATAAATATGTTTAGCAAGAACATGATTATCATCTATGCAGAACTTTGATGTTAGTATAGTAGATGCTTGATTTGGTTTGGTTTAGTCAAGCTCTCGTTTGGGCTATCAAAAATTCTTTGTTTATTACTTATTGAGACTAATAACAGAACTTCATCTTAACCTGGAACTTGTTCAGTTTTTGTCAAAGCTGAGCAAGCTGGTCCAATTTTGAATTGTGCATCTTGATTTCTTTGATTAGTAGGTGCGTTCTAGGATAATAACTTAGCATGCATTGTATATTTCTTTGAATAATATATTCTTTTGCATATCTATTATGTATTTAATTTTTCGTGTTTGCATGTCTATTGTTCATGTTGGTACCTTTTTATTGTCTTCCAAGACCAAATATAAACCTTATCAAGTATAATCTTAATTTTGGGTTAACAAAACTTTAAATATAAATTATTGAAATACTTGAGGATTGATATAGAACATCATTTTTCCCTTCTATCTGTTTACAAAATAATAAGGTTGTTCTTTGCCTTGGTAGATGATTTTCAGGTTTATTATAATCAGAAGTATATAGAAACATGGTTGAAAGGAAAGGTTGGTGAAGATAATATCAAAGATTAAGTTTTTGAGGTGAAATGGGATATTGGATCTGGGACTATTTACTGTTTCCGAGTGCCTATCTTTGTACTTCTTCTGTTGCTATCTGACTGTAGGTTCATGATTTTTGCAGTTTACTGCAGTTTATCACCACTTTATTCTATGAAAGCAGATGAATGTATCAACTTCTGACATTACACAGGAATGCGTTATGCTTATGGTGTTATAGCACAAACAAATAGAAACATTGGTTCAAAATTTATTATTCCTATGTCTACTTGATTTGGTTCTGAAGAATGATGTGTATTGCCTTTTTTATTCCTTTTCCTTTGTTTGCCTGCTAAATTTTATCATGGTTACCTTTTGACTGTTTTTGCAGCTCAACAATGTTACTAGATATAATAACATGGTGTCTAGTGCACTGGTGAATTGTCTGATTTGAATGATTTAATCATAAGATTGATTGGTGTATTAAATCAAACTTACTTGTACACACACACACAAAAAAAAAAAAAGAACCTACCATCTATCAGATTAGTACTGTCTCAGAGGACAGTTCATTTTGCAATATGGAGCGATCTACTTTTTTTTTTGTCAACGTGTGCTACATTTCCATATGTTAAGTCTTAACCTTAGGAGAGAGAACATTAACTTTTTCTCCCTTTTGTAGGATAGAAAATTGGATATCGAGATTTAATCTTAAGATTAATTGGTCCGTGAAATTGAACTTGCCATCTTTCAGATTAATGCTGTGTCAGAGGGCCATTTTGCAATATGGAGCAATCTGCTTTTTTTGTCAATGTCTCCTACATTGCTGTATGCTAAATTTTTTTACCTTAGAAGGGATAGCATCGACTGGATGTACTTTATGGATTAGATGATTGGATGTCAACAAACTACTGGAAATTATTTTTACTCTTTTCTTTTGTTACCTCCTTTACATAAAATCAATGTCATCATGGAAGTAAAGGTCCTCGGGACCAAGGATCGTCAACTCGGAATCGGAACCCATGCTGACCGGCCGGTGGTATGAGTTGATACGTCCCTATACCGGACCGTTCCATACCGGGCCTGAACCGACATGGAAACAAAAAGTTTATCGGGGAGGGAGGGAGGGAGGGAGGGAGAGGGAGAGAGAGAGAGAGAGAGAGAGAGAGGCTAGTGGAGATGCCTATGGTGGCCACCGGAGGGCCGCTGAGGCCTCTTGGGGTCCGCGGTCCTCCGCGAGGAAAATTGAGGGGAGGGGAGGGAGAGGAATGTGGTGGGGAGGTTGTTAGGCGGCCCAAAATCCCTCTGTGGCAGCCGTGGGTTCAAACTGTAGGGGGAGGGAGGGGAAGGTGGTAGGAAGGTTGTTGGGCGGCCCAAAATTTCCCAATGGCGGCCACGGGTTCGAAACAACAGTTTGAACCCACGGCCGCCACAGAGGGGTTTTGGGCCACCTGGCAGCCCTTCGAAGGCCTCTTGCTGCATTCCCCCCCCCCCCACTCTCTCTCTCTTTCTCTCTCTCAGCGGCCTTCCGGCAGCCGTAGCAGGCCACACCGGCCACCACTAGCCTTTTTCTCTCCTTCCCTCCGCTTCCCTCCTCTCTCTCTCCCCCTCTCTTTCCTTCTCTCTCGCTTCGTTTTTGCTGGTGTTCCAAATTGAATGCTCAAACTGCACCGGTTAACCATCGGTACGGTTTGGCATGCCTCGAACCATAGTTCGGGCCGGTTTGGCGAACCATGCTTGGGACCATGATGGAGAAACCGATGTTTTATTTAGCTGGCCAAATCCCATCAATGATCAATCAGCTAGACATTTTTATTTTAAAGGTGCAGGTGGATCAACAGTAAATATCAGGTAGTTCATTAATTACTTTGTGTATGTGCATGCACTTTGCCAAAGATTGCCCTCTTTCCATTAGTTACAGCTACATATTCTATCTTAAGTAGAACCTTTTGTAATTTGAATGAAATCTAGTGTACTAAATCTGAGGAGACCATAGGGCAGAAGCAAGCATTTCTTTTTTTTCTCAATGAAATGTTACATCTCTAGGAGTTCTTTTTCTTGTTGGTGATACTTGATTTATCTCTGTCTGGGTGCTCATATGTGTGGCAGGGGCTTGTAAATGATTTATTGCCTTGTATTAGGGTAAGGATTTGCTGATCTTTTCATGTTTGTCTCTTCATATGAGTATGCATGTGCATTCTTATGGAGTTTGTATGTATAATGTGACCTGTAATCGATGTTTTCCATGTTTCATATGTTTCTCAATTAGCATTTTGGTTTGACTGGCAAGCAATTAAGAAATGGCTGATATGTGGTAACATAGTTGGGATTATATTGATGATTTAAGGTCCCATTGAATATTACCAGAAATGAAATTTATTTCTTGATTAGAATTTTTTTAAAATTCTGGGTTGTTTCTGAAATGGCTTTCCCTGGGTGAAAATGTCAGGTCCAAGGACAACTTAGCCTGCTTTGTGGTGGTGTGTTGACTTTTGGTCTGACTCATTATCCTTACTCAGAATTTGAGCTAATGGCTGAAGAACTTCTAATGAGTGACTCGATAATCAAGGTGATTTTTTTTCCTTTTTAAGATCTTTTTTTTTTAATGTCATATCTGGGACTGTAGCTTAAATGGATCAACTTGTAAGGTATTGATACCAGTATGCCCCTCAGTATGACATTGTATCAATCGACACATGGTGTGCATCACTTTTGTTGGGCTTGCACCAACAAGCATACGATGTGTCGGTATGGTGTTGTACTGGTTTGTGCAATGCTGGTTAGGTACTGGTGCAAGTACCACAACCAAGACTTTTAAACTTTGGTAGCAAATATATCTTTTTGGTATCTTATATAGAAAGTATCTGCCCGCAGTCATGTGCATGTATGCACTAGAAAAGCTGCTCTATTCTTTTCATCATAGGGAAAGCTGATGACTGGCCGAGCTACCTGCAGTGGCTGGCTTGTTGGAATGATAACATAAAGCTGAAGAGGTGACGATAGATATTTTTGTTTACATCTTATTGAACATTTTAAACTTATTATGTACATTTTCAGTACATTGTATAATAAGTTTGGAAGATTATTTGTTGTGCTTGTAGCAATTTGTTGTAGCTGTCATGTTGGGTTACTGTTTATTTGTCCATTTTTATGTTTACACTTTTACTCCCTTTTAACCTTGGGTTCTGGCCAACCTGGCCTTCCTAAGTTTCATACACTGGATAAAATTATTGCCTTGATTTGCGCATATAAATGCAAGCGAAAAAAACCTTGCTTCTTTAACAAGATTGCATGATTTCATCAGGGTGATTTGTTATATTGAGCAGACTTATAATTCCCTGTTCTCTTTCTTCCTTTGTTGTATTTCTTAATAAGAATCTGGAATAAAGTTAATTCTGTAAGAGGTATAGGGTCAAACCGTAGTGGTGGTGCCCCCACCATATATCCAAAAGAAAAATGAAAAGGTAACCACAATTACCTACGTATACCTAAACTAACACGACTTATTTACTTATTTGTATGACTAGTTGAGCTGCATCCAGTAGACTAGTACTGTTACAGTATATCCACTTTGTTGTGCTGCTGCATAGCAATTTTTCCTTTTAGTAGAAATAGATATTATCATCATAATATAGTCATAAGTAATGAACTTCTTTTATACCATATTTGGGCATTGTTTTATGTTCATTATGTTTTAAAATTAGTTTCCCCTTATTTTTCTCTGATCTTCAGCTATTATAGTAGGTTATCAATCTGATTTTACCAATTTTTATTAAGTTTAGGTGTTTGGGGCTTTGCGGATGTCTGTAAAGATGCTTTTGATGTGGAATTCCAAAATGCTTATCAATGGGGGCGGGGATACAATAGTTGCAACATCAATACTTGAAGCTAGCAATTTAATTGTTTTGAAGGTATGCTACTGACTCAGCCTGTAAGCTACTCGCTACTCTCTATATAACAGAACTTGTATGTTTTTTGTATGTCAGGAATCATCCGTGATACAATCTAATGCCAATCTTGGTGTTCACGGTCAAGGCCTGCTGAATTTATCTGGACCTGGGGATTTGATTGAAGCACAACGCTTGATTTTATCACTCTTCTATCGTATCCATGTAAGCTGGATGAAGGGACATGCTTTTATTTCTTACTGCTGTTTTTTATTGTATTTTTTTAATAAAAAAAATCTATGCAATACCTATCATCATATAGTAATGCAATACATATAAATAGAGTCACAAGCTTTAGCAACTACACGGTTAGCTTCATAACTGTTAATGTCATATAATAGCTTACCCTTTATGCTTCTTTCTGGTGAATTTACGTCTTTGGATCATAAAATCACTGATTCTTTTCCCTTCTTTTTTTCTCACTACTTTATTTTGTACCTTTCTTTTCATGTTTCTTGGTGCTGTTGCTCTAGAGTTGTTCAGCATCTTTTTTCTGCATAGATCATATGGTTTTTATTTCTTTTTGTAGGTTGGTCCTGGATCTGTTTTACGTGGTCCCTCAATAAATGCAACTAATGATGATATGTGAGTTTTGGTTGAGATAAAATCTGCAATCCTAATTTTTATTTTATTTTATTTTATATGGTTGTTTAGTTGATTGTGGCTTCCTAAGTGTTCCTTTTAGGGCCCCAAGGTTGAATTGTGAAGTCCAAAATTGCCCCACAGAATTAATACATCCACCTGGAGATTGCAATGTGAACTCTTCACTATCTTTCACCCTTCAGGTGCTTCTATTTGTGCTTAATTCTATTTTCTTAATAGAAGCATCTAATTTTAGACTTTGTTCTACCATGCTCTAAATTGCCATGTTGGCATTTAAATGGTGGCCTTGCTGTTGTGCAGATTTGTCGTGTTGAAGATATTGATGTTGAAGGCCTTGTACAGGGAACTGTTGTTCATTTCCATGGTGCAAGAGGTGTTGTTGTGCACTCTTCTGGAAAAATTAGTGCAACTGGGTTGGGTATAATTTGTGCTCTTCAATCTAATTTACATTGATGACCACCTGTAGACATGTCATAAATTCTTTTGATTTATATTTAATGGATGATGTTGATCGCTCAGTGTTGCATTGCCAATTTTTTGTCTGAAAAGTGGACATGGGTCTCCTAGTCTATGGTTAATAATATCTGCCCTTACTGGTGGTAGACCTGGCATGTATTAAACTTCACATCAATAAAAGAATGTGAACCTAATATACTTTTTTCAACTATATGCAGGCTGCAAAGGTGGGGTTGGTAGGGGAAAGATTTCAAGCAACGGTCTTGGTGGTGGTGGTGGGCATGGGGGTAAAGGTGGAGATGGTTTCTATAATGGCACTTTTGTTGAGGGCGGAATTGCATATGGAAATGCTGATTTGCCCTGTGAGCTTGGTAGTGGCAGTGGTAATGACAGCATAGCAACTTCAACAGCTGGTGGGGGTATCATAGGTATCCATCCACAATTATCATCAATTGGTTTATGTTTTGTTGTTTGTTTTAAAATATTGAAGAATGAGAAAGTGCATATGCAGATACTGTTCCTTGTAGTAAAATTATAGTTGTACAGTGCTGAGCTGAATGATTTCTTGGCAGATTTTTTGCATCATGGGTGGTGCTTGAAGTTTTGAGTCTAAATCATTAAGATCCCCTAGTAGCCACCAAAATTTATGCTTAACATGAATAGTGTTTTAGGCGCCCTAAATATTCTCTACTTTTTACATTACCTATTCGGTTTAAGTTAATGGTGCTATTATGATCATGTTTTGTTTTACAGTGATGGGTTCATTGGAGCATTCACTATCAAATTTGTCTGTTCATGGCTCAGTTGAGGCTGATGGTGAAAGTTTTGGGGATTTCATTGGAGGTCATAATGATGCCACTATTATTGCCTCCAATGGAGGCCCTGGTGGTGGTTCCGGGGGTACAATTCTTCTTTTTCTGCATACATTGACCCTTGGCGATACTTCTGTCCTTTCAAGTGTTGGTGGGTGTGGTAGTCATGGTGGTGGTGGTGGAGGTGGTGGAAGAATTCACTTTCATTGGTCTAATATTCCTACAGGAGATGAATATCTCCCAGTTGCAACCGTGAATGGAAACATAAACACAAGGTTAATCAGTTTTTTTAATTTTTCTTTGTTTACTTTAGTACTTGTTATTCTCATCAGTTACATATGCACACACAGAGAGAAGGTGCATAACACGTTAAAATATCCTTTTTGATCAGATTGGTATAGACCGTGAATCCTAAGATATGATTGTATAATTCTCACGATTCTCAGTTTGCATTTCTGGTCAATTCTTCTGTTATGTATGAAAGGGGTAAACATGATAATAACAAAAGTTTAAAAATAACACAAATAACATGAGGGATTGCTAAAAGTTAGTGTTGAACTATCTAACGTGTGCTTATTTTAGTTCTTCAAGCATGGCTTGAAAAATGGAGGTCGGGGTTGCATTTGTTCTGATTTACTTGGGAACAGCATGAAGAGTCACTGTTCAGTTATATGTGAAGTGCTGAGACATTTTTTCCTTAAGTACTTGGTTGTATGATTTTTCTTTTCTTTTCTTTTCTTTTTTGTTGTTGCATTTAACTCGATCAGTAATTGCAGGTTCTGAGTTGTAACCTCTTTCTATATGATTATCTATTGCTCTGGGGAGATGATAGATTTTTTTGAGATGATGTTCATGTGACTAGTTGGGCACACATTAATGCAACTGTGCGGCAAGCCTTCGAGAGACTGTATTCATCTTTTAAGCCACTAAGTGAACTGGAACCGCATTCCTGAAATATATGGAAAATAGAAATTGTTCTCTTAGGAGAATTTTTTTCTAATAAAAGCAACTAATCCCCAAAAATCAGTTGTTTCTTGAGACAGTGGGTCAAATGTAACTTTTTTGTTTGATATTGTTAGTTATAAGCTACTAATATCTTAGCCATTATTTAAGAAGTGAGTTATTGTTGGCACATTTGGTAAGTACTTTTTACTTTTACAAGAGTGTGCAATTACAATATCTATTGAACTTTTTACATGGGGTTTTATGTATTTTATTTACTAGCATGCTTCTTAATGCACTAATATAAGTTTTTTTACATTTTTTTTGCTCTAAAATGTGCTTGTGCTTTCCATTGACTATATAATCAGTGCAGAATGGTAGAGTGGATTATATAGTATATGGTGAATTTTACTGTTTATGCTCTGCAACATATTTGATATATAAATAAGACATAAAAGAATAATATGGCCTTCTGAGCAGATATGTTATATATGGGTTAATGTTGTGTTCTTTGATTATATTTGGTCCTTGTGATAAGTGTAATCAATTTTTTCTCTCAGGGGAGGCCTAAGTAGAGGTGAAGGTTTTTCTGGAGAAAATGGAACAGTTACTGGAAAAGCTTGCCCAAGTGGTCTTTATGGAATCTTCTGCCAGGTAGCTTATGCTTTAGTTCAAGAGAGGTTATTCTTTTGTTTTACTTCCTCTTTTTTTACTTCCATTTGAAACATTTTGTGTGAATGCATGTGGATCTTTTGAGTACATTTTTGAATTTTTAGTTCCATATAGC
This sequence comes from Cocos nucifera, assembly GCA_006176705.1. Classification (NCBI taxonomy): domain Eukaryota; kingdom Viridiplantae; phylum Streptophyta; class Magnoliopsida; order Arecales; family Arecaceae; genus Cocos; species Cocos nucifera. The sequence goes on from QRFJ01000386.1 coordinate 34,974, forward strand.
TTTTTGACTTTGGTTTCTTTAGTTCATCAATCATCAATTTGCTTTGTCATGTTGCATGAAATTTTATTTGTTAAATATGGGCATGAGAGTGGAAGTAAGGGCACGAAGAGAATGGAATTGTGGCGTGACAGTTTAGTAGGTAACACTTTAAAGTAAACTAGGCAATGCTTTCAAAAGCTTGAGTAGGTACAGTTCATTTTTTTTTTTAATATGGTTTAACCAGACAAGCTACTGATATCTGTTTCCAAGTTACTTTATAAAAGAATTATAGAGGACTAATATGCATCTTTTGTTTTGAAAAAAAGTTCTCTTTTTGGAAGAATTTCTTTATCATTCAAGCACTTAACTTTCACGTCAAACAAAGCTTGAACATCTTTTACTCCAATTTCTAAAGTTTTTTTGACATGCTTCTTTATACACAATTGAGAATGAGTGAGTATCATTTTACATTATGATTTATAGTAGTTCCATGACTTGTTACTAAATTTGAATTACAAGGGAATAAATTATTAAATGATGAAGAATTAAAAAACAAGCAACATGGATGCATGACTTGTAACTACATTTGAAACACCCAGCTAATTATGTCATACACACACTACTTAAACTACCAATCTTCATACAAACTCTTAGGAGTCCATCTTCTTCCTCATTGAGTGACTTATTAGAAAAGCAGTCATCATCACTTTTCATATGTGCTTCAGCTGCATGTACGAGATTCTTGGGCCTATTTAGGCTGTTGGTTGCTCATTATGTGGCCAATGCTAATGTGGTGCTCTCGCTAAGCCAGCTGCACATGCAGCTTCCTGGACCAAGTTTTAAACAATGTTTATGGTAGACTATCATGTTGCGTGGCCTCATACTTTCTGATATGTTAGATTCCTTTTTTCTCATTAGCCTGTTACCTACAGTGACATATTGTTTGTCTTCACTAACTAATTTACATAGGAATTTATTCATCTCTTGTGAGGGACTAGATCACAGTTTTTTTTTTCCCTTTGGTCACTCCGAGGGAAACAAGCTAGAGAATCTTAGTTGTAATTGTATATTTGTAAATAGTCAGCTCATTGTGAGGGATCTTTCTAAATTGGCCTTGGTTGAAGATTGCTGTGATTTGCATCATGTTCAAGCCAATACTGAGGCTGGAGTGCCTAAAAGTTGGTGTTGTGACAATTACTCACGTGGCCAAGTATGAGCCTTTTGTTTCAACATGGACCAAGAATTCGCTCGGGGAGTGTTTTCTTATATCCAATATCGAGATTAAAATACTTTCTTACAGAATGATTATATTTCTTTGCTCTCTTTTTTTTCAATAATTAGAAGCTGTATAACCAATAAAGAAAAGCCATCTAAGATTTGTTGCTATAAGTTGGAATGCCCGTAGTTCCTGTCAAAAAAATTGACTTTAAGTTTCGCATGTAAGCTTTGATATCAATCTAATGAAGTTTCACACAATTATTGCTATTTTGATGTCAAACATCTGCATTTTTCTTGAGAAAGTAGGTTCGCAATGTGAACTACTTGAATGAATAAATGTAATCATTGGTGGATTGGAGGGTGTGTGAGAACCTAAGTTGCATTAAAACTCTACAGTCATGTGCTAATTAATCAGTATGTTGTATACGAGCACGTGAAGGTTAAGTATAGTCATATTTTTCATGTATTCTTATTCTACTGTTGCAATAGTATCATGTGATCATCGTTGAACCATCTTTTTAAAAAAAAAAAAAAAAAATTCATCTTTAACTGACATGGCTATTTTCTGAAGTGCTTTCTTTCTTGTAATAATACAGGAATGCCCTTTAGGAACTTTTAAGAATGTCACCGGATCTGATAAGTCTCTTTGCTATCAGTGCCCCTCTAATGAGCTTCCCCGTCGTGCTGTTTATACAAGTGTTCGAGGTAGCTCTTGCGTATATGCTTGTTAATGTAATTTTATTGCAAGACAATTTATACTCTCATATATTTCTTCAATTAGTCCAGTTACTGAATCAACTATTATCTATCACCTGGTCCCTTTGCTAAATTTTATTTTATAGCCTTTTTTCCAGTTTGTATGTCTGGTCGGTATATCTTAGGGCACTTATAATTTGTTGTCTGAGAGTCCATTAGCTTTTAACATGAGTGCCCTTGTTGAATTTTCTGTGAATTTTCTCTAAACTTGAATCATTTTTTGCACAGGAGGTGTTGCTGAAACCCCTTGCCCATACAAATGTATATCTGAAAGATATCATATGCCTCAGTGTTATACAGCTCTTGAAGAGTTAATATACACTTTTGGTGGACCATGGCTATTTGGTCTTCTTCTCTCTGTCCTTCTCGTCTTATTAGCTCTAGTTTTAAGTGTTGCAAGGATGAAATTTGTTGGCACTGATGAACTACCAGGCCCTGCTCCAACTCAACATGGATCTCAAATTGATCATTCCTTCCCATTTCTGGAATCATTGAATGAGGTGATTTGCTACTTCTGGTGTCTCTGGCAAGATGTTCTTAAAGTACAATTTTAACTACCTTTTTCTTGCACACAGGTCTTGGAAACAAATAGGATCGAGGAGTCCCAGAGTCATGTGCATAGAATGTACTTTATGGGTCCAAATTCCTTCAGCGAGCCTTGGCATCTTCCGCACTCTCCCCCTGAGCAAATTATAGAGATTGTGTAAGTCTAAGGTCCTGTTGTTGCATTATGCTGTTTTCAGATGTCTTTATTTTTATTTTTTTGGAGAGAAGCAGCCAGAAGGCATTCATTAACGATTGTTAAAGGCTTGAAAATGTCCTCCCTAGCTAACTCCTGAAGAGATGGGGGAAGACACTGATATCTGTACAATAGATATTACATTGAGTAGCTCAAGCTGCTTCAGCCAGCCAATTAGCTGCTTTGTTCATTATGATATTCTGCTGATGCAGTTTTTCCCCCCTTTAGTTCCCGTTCTGTAGATTTTCTTTAATAAATGTAGTTCGCTCTGCCTTATGATACCCTAACTGGTTTAAGATAATTTTATTGTCTTCCATACTCCATTTGCATGGCAGATACGAGGATGCATTTAATAGATTTGTTGATGAGATCAATGCCCTTGCTGCTTATCAGTGGTGGGAGGGATCAATCCATAGTATTTTATGTATACTTGCATATCCGCTTGCATGGTCGTGGCAACAATGGCGTAGGAGAAAGAAGTTGCAGCGGCTGCGTGAATTTGTTCGATCGGAGTATGATCATGCATGCTTGCGTTCTTGCCGTTCGCGTGCTCTTTATGAAGGGATCAAGGTTTGTCTGCTTAAAACTTTGGTTGAGGTGCAATGTCACGTGTTTATTCATTTCTATCAGCTTATCAGAAGTTCCATTTACCTTTTAGATAATTAGATAAAGCCTGCCTACATTTCATTAAGCCTTGTTATTTAGTAAAATAGAAAACTAATTTCATTGTAAAGGATTATTTTTTAGCTCATGAAGAGTGGGGTGGTAAAATTAAAATCTTAAAATATGGGAGAATTCACCCAATGCATGATGAGAAGTCTTACATGACTTGCTCAATAACTTATACACCCAGGATCAATATTTTATCCAGCATTTCAGTTCCATACCGGTGGGTTGGCACGAATGCTGTACCAAAAGGAAAGACCTAACCTAGTAGATGTCATACCGAACAGTGCCAGAACTCATCTGGTGCATTTTCTTTTTAGCTCTAGGGTGTCCAAGTTTGAGACGTCTTTTATTATTAATTATAATAATGCTGAGAAGCTTTGCGTAAATACGCTTGCGGGTCTGTGTCCCATATTGCTGTTGATTCTGTTCAGTCTGAAGTTACTCATCTGGGTCCAATGTCATTCATAGACTTCCTGCTTACGTTGCAGTCAATGACCGTAATGAACTTAAACTGCTTGTTTATCAGTTTCTGGCTGGTGCAGTCCACTTTGATGTTCCAGTTGGATCAAGATGAGTGCTGTTCATATTCTGTGTGAGGTTTGACGTGGTTAAAATTGTGTTGTAGATTTGGCCCCCCCAAACATGATGCAGTTAGGGGTTTAAACATAGAATATTTACCTGGATCTGAATTTAGTTTCACTTTTTGTGCTAGTTGAGATGGGCTAAAATGTGGTGAGGGTGTTCATGAACCACTTGAATCTGTAATTCTTATGTACAAGGATTTTATCAGGAGGCATGTCATCTTATGCTACTACCACTTTTGTCCACTATAAATTTTTGAGCCCATTTCGAAGTCCCATCGGCTGGACTATCTTTGGCACTTGCTGCTACCACTATTGTCTACCTCAGGACCTTTTAAGTTGATTCATTCTTACTGCCGTACATGTGCCTTTGCTATGCTCTTGTGACTGTTATTATTAACATCCAGATTCATACAACATTATTTACTGGCAACCATGTAATTTTATTTATTATATGTTCATTGTCATCATCATCTCAGCTATGCTAGTAGAGATACTTGCCTCTGTTTAGATCTTACCAACTGCTGTTTCTTAACTGTCAACTCCATATCTAGTGTCACAAAAATTACTTGCTATTTGCTTCTTTTTTCTCAACTAAATATTTGCCCAAAGTGGAGCCAAATCTATTTTCATCCCTATTTTGTTTTCTTAAGTTGGATCATAAGTTTCAAAGATCACGTGCGCATTGTGAACATGGCCCCTACTCTTTACTGTCATAATGCTTCTTTACATCATATGAACCATTTTTTCTCTTCACTTCATGTTTCAGGATTTCAGAAAATTTATTTTCTGATATTTTTCATACTTAAACCAGTTTCCCTATGGTCCTTGTAACTTGACCCCTGAAATCCTTCTTTGATTTTATTTTTCTGACCTGAATATCTTGGAACGGCATGTGCCATGTCATCCTCTGTCTTCTTCTCATCAAAGACCTATTGGGTTGGATGATATCACTTTTATGTGTATGCATGCCTTTTCTGTTATAAGAATGAAGTCATATATGCCTTTAAGCTAATCATCACAAGCTGATGCAAGTTGACGATCCTTTATATTTTGTGGTATTCAAACTTTGAAAGGCCTTTTCCAATTAGAAAAGTCTGATTCTTTTTCTGATAGGTATGATTACTGTGTTTCTTTTGTTCTGGAAGCTAGAAGATATGTAACATGGGTCTTAATGATTTCAGATTTTTTTAAATTATTTTTGGTTATTTAGTTTTAGGCTGATAGGTTTATTTGCAGGTATAAATCGATATGTTCAATTTTGTGCAGTGGTTTTTAGTATTTAATGGCCTTTATACATGTTGTCTGCAAGCTACACAAGCTTCGAGCTTAGATATCCATTGTGCCATTTAATGTAGGTGGCTGCAACTCCAGATCTAATGCTGGGATATTTGGATTTTTTTCTTGGTGGAGATGAAAAACGACCCGATCTACCTCCTCGTCTACATCAAAGATTTCCCATGTGTTTAATCTTTGGAGGTGATGGAAGTTACATGGCTCCTTTTTCACTCCACAGTGACAATGTCCTCACTAGCCTTTTGAGTCAGGTTTCTTTTATATATATGATCTAAAAACCTTATCTTTTACCGTTCATTTTCTTTTAATATTAAATTCAGTATTTCAGCAGTATAAATATGCTAATCCACGACTCTTTGCTTGCAGTCCGTGCCACCAACAATATGGTATCGGCTGGTGGCTGGATTGAATGCGCAGTTGCGCCTGGTTCGCCGTGGGCGCCTTAAAGTATTATTTTTGCCTGTTCTCAGCTGGCTTGAAAGTCATGCAAATCCTGCTCTGAACTTGCATCATGTACGTGTGGACCTTGCCTGGTTTCAAGCTACCACATTCGGCTATTGCCAACTTGGTCTTGTGGTATATGCTGTAGAGGGTGAATCTGGGTCTATAGTGGATCATGGTGGTTCTAGAACTCTAAAGGTTGAACAACCACGGTAGGTTTTTGTAGTTTCCCTTGTAATTTGTATGCCTATACTTTCATGGTAGTTATATGCACATTACTTGTAGATGTTCTCTTATCCAAATTCATTTTTTGCCATAAACAATATACCAAATGTTTATGACCTTGCAGAGCGTACAATACCCATAGAGATATTCAACCAGTCTGCTTGAGGAACATAGAAGCTGTTGCAAGTAAAAAGACTGGTGGAGGAATCATAGATACTTACAGCCTCCAGATGCTTCACGACAAGAAAGATCTATTTTATCCTTTCTCTCTCATAGTGCATAATACTAAACCTATCGGCCATCAGGTGTCTTTTCTTATATTAATTCTAATTTGTTGCATTCTTCGTTTTCACAAGTCAAGCTTGATTGTATTATTTATTTATTTTGGTACTATTGTTGATCTATCATTATGTACTGCAGGATCTTGTCGGTTTGGTCATCTCAATACTGCTCTTGGCAGATTTTAGCTTAGTGTTGCTTACGTTGCTCCAACTATATTCCTTTTCTATGGCAGATGTCTTCTTAGTTTTGTTTGTTCTTCCACTGGGTATACTTTCACCATTCCCTGCTGGAATAAATGCCCTTTTTAGTCATGGACCTCGACGATCAGCAGGCCTGGCACGTGTATATGCATTATGGAATATCACGTCCTTGATTAATGTTGTAAGTTCTCTTACTTGGTTGTTAACCAAGTTTTTCTGCTTAATTGTTTTGTTTCTGTTTTTACTTCATATGGACATCCATTTCCAATTTGCTGTTTTTTTTTATATGTACCAACGTATAGTAATATTAATGCTTTTCATTCTCATGTTGCATAGCTTAGCTTTCTGCCTTGCCTTACACCATGAATCTTTCAATAACCAAACTTTTCCCTTGGAGATTTTAGAGCATAACCTAGTCGACACTGCCAATTTGATTTATTTGGAGTCATGCTGGAAGGAGCAACTAGTATATAAAGTGTGGCTTAAACCAGAGATGTTTGCTTTTCTAAATGGTGTTTGGTTCTTTGAGGGCTATAACTAAGGATAATACTTGAATCAAGAACTGATCAAAAGAGGTCTGTGGTGTTTGGGGCTGAAGAGTTGTCATCTTTTTGACCCCATGCCACATGCCCAAACTATTTCAATGGTTTTTGCCTTAACTTCTGTACATGTTGGCTTAGAAAGCATGGCCATTCCTGCAAGATTTTTGCCTGGATGCGTAGCATTGTTCCTCGGTACTTTTATCTTCTATTTTTCATCTGCTGTTGGAGAGACGGCCTGATCCGAGTTTATTAGTTTCAAGGCTAAAGTTTTCTTGTTCAGAAATTTTATCATCATCACATTCTTTCTTGATGCTTTCCTGAAAAGAAATGTTCTTGCTGTTTCTTTAATAACTGTTGCCCTATTCCCAATAAAATTCATCTCCTTGCTTTTGGGCTAGTGTTGTTTCTAACTCTCCATGCTTGTCACTTCACCTTATAGGTAGTGGCCTTCATATGCGGCTTTGTGCATTACAAATCATCCAGCCAGAAGCATCCAAGCTTACAACCCTGGAGTTTCTGCGTGTGAGTAAATTTTGCCTCCTTATTGGCAGATTGTTTTGCCGACCTTTTTCTGCGTACGAATGGATTTAAGAATTTATCTACTATTTGTTAAGTAGTAAATTTGTAGACTGTAGAGTATGTAGGCTAATGGCTGACGTAGGTATGTTGGTGCGTGCTTTGTATTGGCAGGGATGAAAGTGGATGGTGGCTGTTTCCTACGGGGCTAGTGCTGTGTAAATGTATCCAGGAAAGACTTATTGATTGGCATGTTGCTAACTTAGAGATCCAAGACCGTTCCTTGTATAGTAATGATCCGAATGCATTCTGGCAGTCGTGACATAGGAATGATCGGTAATCTTCGGAATTAGATGCAACTCAAATTTTTTTGGAGTTGAAAACAGGGGGGGTTTGGGCCTTCTTTCCGCACCAGGTCCTACTCAGCAGTCAACAATCAGAGTTAACGTCCCTCGGTGAATCTTCTGTGGTCATAATTTTCACTTCACTGTAAATATAAAGGTGTTCTCCATTCATTCTTTGTAGGGATATCAAATTACGGTAGTATTATATAATGGCTCTTTGGCTGACAATCATTAGGAAGTTTTGATCTCTATTATGTTACGTTGCATTGTTATGGAAGCGACGCCTCAGATGTAGTAGCATTTCTCCACTGGATGAGAGAGTTTGCATGATATTATTGTTTTTATTGCGAGTGATTTTTGTGGTCTTACTTCACGTGAAGTGGATTACTGTTGACATGCCATCTCGCAATCCCTTGTCTCCCTTGTCTTCCTACATCAAAAGGGACTTCCAAACTTTATATCGGTGATGTTTTCGTTGCCAAGCGTCTGCTATTGGATGATGACGTCGTGTAGATTTCAATATTTCTTCTGTCTTGTGCTTCGGGGCAATGTTTTTTCCTTTTAACGTGTTTGCTCAGGCTTGGAGAGATTGTGGGGTTTAGGGAATTAAAATCAAAGAACCTATATAATTTTGGAGTGTACGGTTGACCTATCCTGTCTGCTGCGTGTACTCTGGAAGAAAATAGAGCATTTCCTCGTGGGCTATTCTTTCACTGGCAACTCGTCAATAATGTAACGTTCTCATTTTCATGAATTCTGAAGAGTTACTTCATTTGTTGCACCATCATTCTTATCAAAACAAGCTTTGAAATAATGGGCTAAATCATTGGGGTTTGAGGAATGTCTAGTTGGTTGAGCTGATTAATGATGGTAGCTAAACATCTGAAGTGGTGTGACCACAAATGGTGGGTACCTGTGATCTCTACCGGATCCTAACTCCAATAAACCTTGAGAGTTGCTTTTCACCCCCCGCCCCAACCCAACCAAAAAAAAAGAAAAAGAAAAAGAAAATGCTGGAAATAACTGTCTCAATCCCTAAACAAAGGCAGCACGCTTTTGAGACCCTTAAGGGCACGGGTATTTCAGAGCAGGTATTTGTCTCGATCTACCAGCTTGGATGCTGGCTTTTTTTTTTTTAATTTTGGATAACGGATGCTGGCTGTTCGATTTCTACTTTCTTCTGCAAGTTGGGTTGCAGATTGTGCAAAATATTCTGGCCTCCACTATGAGTGCTGATCATTGCCATCGGCTTTACAAGCTCTATTCTTTGGCATTCTATGTTATTGATTCCCTTGCATGCTCTGCTACTCCGCGGAGGAGGGGAAGAAATAAAGCCTTGGTTGGTGCCATCCTTCAAAAGATCATTCTTTCAGCAGCGCGATTGTACTATTCTGTAAGGAAGTCATCCTTTCTGCCAGCAAGTACTTTGTGGGGTGTGATTTCTTCGTACTTTCACCTGGTAACGTACTCATAGTTGCAAAAGAAGCTTTTATCTAGCTTTTGGACCTGCCCAAAAGATAAAAAGGAGATCCAATCCAGCATTGGAACGTGGAAGCATCTGTTGGATTTCTTTCAGCGTAGACTGCAGTCCATGTTCATGGGGGTCGTCCCACATGCCTCATTTACACCTCCCAACTCAACCCCCAACCACCACTGCCCTCTTCGATCGTCTGAGCCATAAAGAGTCGCCTTAGTGGTTGCAGGGATTAGCGGGCAGGTTAGAAAGCAAGGAGGACAACTAGAACATCTTCCTGAATTCTATCCCTAGCCTGTTCACAAGCGTGCCTTTAATGCAGTCTAACAAACTTCGTGGATCCTCCCTTAATAGCATCCTCAACAATACGTGTATATATAGTTGCATTCTGCCATTATCGCCTGCCCTACTCCAAAAGCCATACCATTATCCCCAAGGAAAGAACAAGATGGGGAGGCACGCCGGCAATGTGCATGCTGCTGTGTGTGGTGGGGCTGTGACAATTCTAGCCTTCTTCTTCTTCTTCGCAGTTATCGGCGGAGATGCGCAATCTTCGACCGCTCTCGTCCCGGCCATAATAACATTTGGCGACTCCACGGTTGATGTGGGGAACAATGACTACATCCACACCCTATTCAAGGCAAATTACCCACCTTATGGAAGGGACTTTGTGAACCATCAGGCGACCGGGAGGTTCTGCAATGGAAAACTGGCGACCGATATCACTGGTGAGCTAGTTTTTTTTTTTTTTGCCTCGGTTTAGTAAGCCTCTTGCATGCATGCATGCCCGCTTCTACCTCTCCTTGGTCCATTACTTACGTTTGCTGATGCAGCTAATACTCTGGGATTTACCAGCTATCCACCAGCATATCTTAGCCCACAAGCGTCTGGAAACAACCTTCTGATGGGAGTCAACTTTGCTTCTGCTGCATCTGGGTATTATGATGGAACAGCGTACTTAAATGTAAGATACTTTAGAAAGAGCAAATGTCTGCAAACAAACTATTTATAACATAGTAAAAAATAATCCCAAAGTAATTAAAAAAATTTTGAATTATTCTTGATTTTTCTCTTGGCTGATGATTCACTACTAAATTATTCTCAGTAAAAAGTTTTACTTATTTTTCAACTTACAAATTAATGATGCTAAATATATATATATAGTTACTCGTGCATCATCTTTTTTTATTATTTTTGTTTGTTCTTGTTCTATGAATGTTTTCATGTGAATATATAAATTTATATAAGTGTGTATATATATATACTACAATAATCTTTTTTTTCACTTCCAATTTTTATTGAGTTCTGAATGCTTATTGTTCTCAAAAGCTGAACTTGCGACGATTGTGGTCAACAATACAATTATAGTCAAATTTTCGCATTAAGCCAACAGATTATAGAAGAGCGAGCTCATGGACGAAATTCACATCTCACTCCAAGTTATTCATACGAACATTCTTATGACCATGAGGATATCTATCTGCCCTTTTTTGGGAGAAAAAGATAGGGGACTCCAATCTAATTGTATGTAAAAAAATTAATCTCTATTCACTTTTCGCAGCATGCCATTCCTCTATCCCAGCAGTTGAAATATTACAAGGAATATCAGTCCAAGCTTGCAAAGGTGGCCGGAAGCGAGCAGGCATCATCCATCCTCTCCGGAGCTCTCTACATTGTGAGCGCAGGACCCAGCGACTTCGTACAGAACTACTATATTAACCCTGACCTTTACAAGTCGCAGTCCCCTGACCAATTCTCTTCGTTCCTTATTACCATCTTCACAAGCTTCGTTAAGGTCAGTTCCAACAAAACCAATGCTTAATTATGTGGCTATTGATTTGAGCTTCATTAACTCTATCTTCGGTCCATGTAGGATCTCTATGGCTTAGGGGCTCGAAGGATTGGAGTGACTTCACTGCCACCATTAGGATGCCTTCCTCTAACAATCACACTCTTTGGATTTGGTAGTGACAAATGCGTCTCTAGGCTTAATGCTGATGCCCAGAACTTCAACGGGAAGCTTAATGCTGCAACGAACTCATTAGCTAAGCAGCTCCCCCAGCTTAAGATTGCCATCTTCGATGTCTACACGCCTCTTTATGATCTTGCCACCAATCCTTCTAAAAGTGGTATAACATATTTATCCAATCTTGTTCTAATATTACTGATGTGGTACTTTGTTTCAACTTCTCGCAACTTGCGTTTACACTCTAAATTCTTAATTAGATCCAAAAATTTGGGTTTTGGTTGCAATATGGTTTCAGCCGTTCATTTTCATTTGCACCCATAAAAAAAAATTATTGTCACATGAGATCAGCTTAAACATAAAATTACAATAATACCCTTATTAGTTGGATTAAAAGAAAAGTTGTGTTTTAATAGAAACAAAAATCTGATGGTATATTAGTCATTTTATATTTATAGTTAACGTCGTTAGAGCTTGAATGGACGTTTGGTGACATTGCAACCAATTTATAATTTTTGACATCTAATTAAAAAAATTAAATATTTTGAATGTAAGCATAGGTTGTGAAGAGTTGGAGCGCCTATATCATATATTTTAGAAAAAAGTTACCTAAATATTTTTTGATTGATTTGAATTTATTTTTAAGTTCCTAAATCTTGTAGAGTTACTTTTAAATCTTTAAATTGTGCAAAAGTTATTTTTAAATTTCTGCTATTTTGATGTTCAGTTATACAGCTTTCATCTTTTGTTACACTTTTATGATTTTGGTTACATATTTTCAAATTTAGTTATATATTTGTGAGTTTTGGTTATACGATTTTCATCTCGGATGATATATTTATGATTTTTGGTTATACGTTTTTTATCTCTGATTACATAATTTTTGGTTATATGAATTTTATCTTTGGTTGTTCGAATTTCATCTCTAGTTATATGGATGAAATCATAAAATGATCGGGATATAAAACTAATTTTTGCGTAATTCAGGAACTTAAAAGTAACTCCATAAGATTCAGAGATTTAAAAATAAGTCCGAATCAATCCAAAAATTTTTAGATAATCTTTTCTACATTTTAACTTTGGATTGGTTCTGGTCTCATGCTTGTAAATATATATTTAGGCTTCTTTGAGGCGAGGAGAGGTTGCTGCGGGACGGGCACCATAGAGACAACGACGCTGCTGTGCAACCCCAAGTCGATTGGGACGTGCCCAAATGCTACCGGGTATGTGTTCTGGGACAGTGTCCACCCATCAGAATCTGCGAACCAAGTGATTGCCGACTCCCTGATCGACCAAGGCATCAACCTTATTTCATGAACAAGGACCGGAGAAAATTGCAAACTAATTGTTAGGCTTGATCCTGTAAGTAGCTAGCCACTGCATGTTATTGCTATATATGTGTCACTAAAGACATAACAGTGTGAAGATAAAATATTGTATCAGTCTAGAACTAGTGCTCGTTGCATGAACAAAGACCGGAGGAATAAGGTTGCAAGGAGCCACTGTTATTGTATCATCACTTGATGGTAACAAAATAAGTTGTGTTGGTGTAGAATTATTGATGATCCAGCAGTGAAAATGTTGCTTTTGAATATGATGCAATTTGTACTGCTTATCCATAAGCTTTTATAGAAGATGAACATGGGGTTGCCCTGCGAAAAAATTGCCATGGTTTGCTCGCAACACTACTGCTTGGCGTGCTGTAACGAATGAAGGGGAGGAGGAAAAAAAAAAAGAGGACAAGCTTTTACTTAATTACCTTACCGACGGTGCAGTCAGATGATGTTATGGATAAGGAAAGAGAAGCTGCACCATAGACCGTCGCTATCAGAAAACCAGTAGGTTATTTGTTCATGTGTTCGCCACCGTCGGAATGTGGTTGGGAATCAATAAATGATGGCACGATTCAAGACCGGGAGTTGGGTTGTGGTTGAGCAGAGCACGGAGTCCACATGGAATGAAATTAGAGGGTAGATAGCATATTTCTAATCGTACAGTATATGACATTGGAACACTTGTTGAAGCGTGTGGGAGGGAAAGAAAGAGTAAAAATTATTATAGGCGATTTATGTTTGTCTCCGGAAAAGAAGAGATGGTTAGGTTGGATTATGATCATCAAGTTTCGAAGGTGATGTACGAGATTTGGACCATTTTGGATATTAGACTGATTTGTGCATCAAAATTTTTAGGCATATCGTGTCTGTCAGGTATGTTTAAAATTGGGTAAGATTTATGACATAACGGTTGGTCAAAAGGTTTGGCAACCTTGTTTCGGACCTTTTTAGTTCTGCAGACGTACGGTCAAATCTTCTTTCTTTTTTTTTTTTTTTTTTTTTTGGATCAATTTGAACGATGTTATATAATAGACTTAATATAAAAATCGAGATTTAGTTTAAAAAAAAATTATAGTTTTCATGATTATTTCCTCTGGTCACTTGTTATTTAATATATATATATATATATATATATATATATTAGAGTATTGAATTAATGAAAGTAAAAATGACTCAGAAATTATTTATTATAGTAAAAAAAAAAATATAATCAAATATATAGATTATACTAAGATCTATTCCTACTTCAATATGAAAAAAAATAATTATAAGAAGAGACTACATACTCAACTTTCATAAATCTTTCTCTTTCAATAAGAAGTTCTCACCGCTTATCCCTTACAAAATCCCCTCTCTCTATAAGACCTCCGACTGCTATTTGTTGTTTGGTAGTCTGCTTGAAGGCTCCTGCTTTAGTTTTCTGTCGGCATCCTTCAAGATCTACTGTTGTTATAGATCAACATAGAGATGCATGGACTGTGCTCACTATCTAATGAACTGACGATTCATGATAGATTGCATGGGATGCAAGGGATTGCACTTGTGCTAGGCCTCCCATGCATGTTGACCCGCGCATACTCATGTGGATCTGCTAGGCCATGCATCTAGCTGGGCCCATGGGCATGCTGGGCCACGTCTAATCTACAGGCTAGCCCCTTGGCCCGTTCTTCGCGTGGGCTCCTTTCTGAGATTCTCCTTTTGCTATGAACTTCTTATGAGTCGAATTTGAGGTATTTTAAAAGAACTCTATTATGACTTAGAATTCTATTATTCTAATTCTCTAGATTTTTTATTATTTTCTGTAAAAAATCTGAGTTGAACGTATCGAAGAATTGTCTCCTGCTTTCCATGATGAGGTAATTAAATTGACCTATAGTTAAACTTCCTACCATCCAATTTTGAATCTATTTTTTGATTCCAAGTTTGATCTTTTTCAATATAGTTCACTTGCAAACTGTAAATATCCTGTCAACAACGGTATTATGTCGTTTGCTCCGCTTTCTCCATATGATGGCGATGGTCCCGTTCAGAGCCATCACTTGGAGTTGTGGAGAAAATATGAGCATGATGTTATTATAGACTACGTCGAAATTAGAATTCATTGCATACGATAAGGACACGAGGGTATCAGAATTCGTGTTTTTACTGGCCCCTAGCTAGCTTCATTATTGATAGCAGTAGGGGTTTGGGCCCAGATGATGGAGATATATTTTTTTTTTTGACCAATCAAATGGTTGGTGTGAGGTTTCTTCAAATTATTATTGCTAACGGAATGCTTGTTCGGTCGCACCAAAATTAAATGTTTCTCGTGCCAAATTGTCATTTTCGTCGAACTAACATATATTGGGTATCATATTAAATGAAAGGTCAACGGGTCAAGCCCTCGACAGCACAGATAAATTATTATAAGAATCAGATCTAGTGGACTAATCCAAACCTTGGAGCAGTGAATAGCAGCAGCCACCTTTTATTTGATCATGAATTGTTTAAATAGAAAGAGGCAATGTGACGGGTAATTATTGGATTGGTCGAACGGACCTGATCCATCTAATGATTAGACGACAACAGGGTAGATGGTGTAGGACACTCATTTAACTTGAGAAAGAGAGCTGCCATGAGATTACCATTAATTGAGGAGTAATTCTTTGTTCACCGCGTTTGATTGAGAAAGCTGCCATGATGCATGGGGGGATTACCATTGGTTGAGGAGTAATTTTTTGTTCACCATTTGATGAAGAAAAATTACCTCATTTTATTCAATTACATCGTATAACATAATTAATAATGATATAAGCATTTAATATAATATAATATTTTTATTTTTTTGATAAAAATATTTTTATTTTTTTATTTTATTTTATTTATATTTAATCAAAATATCATAAAAAATAATAAAATATCAAAATAATGATATGATATCATATGATATTTTTTTATATTTTATAAATAATTATCGAGGAGTAATATTAGGATATTATACTGAGCATAAAATATCGTAACATTATCTAGAATACCATAGGATTCATAAGAAAAAAAATATTTTGGTTAGAAAAAAATTGAAAAAAAATACTAAGGTGCATGAAATGTCTGTCCATTATTAATTGCACTACATGGCTTCATTTGATAAAATGGCATGCTTTTTCTCTATCGAATATGGTCGACAAAGAATTTCTTTGAGTTGAGTTATCAAGATTGAATCTTGGCTATGCCAGTCTAGCTTGTATTTATGGTGTACAACGTGCATACTATACGTAGTGATTGGATTAGGCACAGAAGAAGGAAGGAATAAAAAAATTAAAAAAAAAAAGATGGAGGGCCTGCCAATCACCGGTTTCATATTTGATGGATATAAATATGAAATAGCCAGCCCAACCCAACCTGATAAACACTCAACTTGAACCTAACTCAAATCTAGTTAGCTTTCCTTTCAGTTTGTCCCGACCTGAATTCGACCTGCATTTCCTCTAACCGGACCAACCTGTAACTAAATCTAGCTGGGCTAGCAAACCTAACTAGATCCTATCGTGAACTGGCCTAACCCGAGACAACTAATATTTGATTTAAAAATTGTCCAATCAAAAATAGATAAATTAATAAAGCGTTGGTCAGATTTTAAGTCAAGTTGCATTGGACATGAGGTTGCCCTTAACATAATCCAACCTGTTGCAGTTGCATTACATCCCTAAATAAGTTCATGATTAACAGAATTTTAGCAAATGAGGATTAAGTAGGACTAGTTGCAATTCCAGGTTATAAAGAATCAGCAAAAAGATTTCAAGAGTAGTATTGCACTTTTCCTCTGACGGAATTATCAAGCGTGTCTATATGATGAACATCAGGCAACCTGCAGGAAAATTTATTTGCCAGAAGTCGTCCGGTTTAAATTAAAGAGAAAAAATTTATCAGATCCTCCTTAACTTATCGATATTTATAAAGAATACTGTTACTGTATAACTCTTAATTCTTAATATTCGGGACATGTGAGTAATAATATTTAATGGATGATTATCTTATTAATTATTATTAAGATGAATTAATGGATCATGGGCGATTACTGTATGTTCAAGAGTAATTATTTTTTCTATTAGATAATCATTATTGATTTAGTTGGTCGATAAGAATCTAAGAAAGTAGTCAGTTAGGCATTGAATAATTTTAAGAAGTCGGATTAAGGAATATCGATTTAATTATGTTTATTTAGTCGGACTCGAGTGTATAATCGATCGAATATGGGATAGTATGGGAAGTAATTCTATCGAATGACGAATATTTTCAAAAAGCAAACTGAGTCGATTGATCGATGATTAAGAATTTTTCTTCTGAGTTAGTTGGATTTAAATAATTTATTCAAAATTATTGGAGGTTGATAATTTGCTGTCCAACTTATCATCCCATAATCGATTGACCATCGGCCATCGATGGTTGTTCACGGACTGACGATCGATAATAGGAAGACTCGCCGAAGGATCACTAGCCCACCAATCTACCATCAGTTCGACTGACATAATAATGGGAGCGCTGACATACTGTCATTCGATAGACATTCGATCTGACTATTGCTCGACCTAAAGCCTTTCGATCGATCACCGATCGATCTCAAATCTTTCAACCGATCAATGATCGATTGGATCGAGCCAGTCGATTGATCGACGAAAGTTCTCTAAATAGCTCATCCAGGTCATGATTGGCTCTACAAAATCGCTCTCGAAAAGGATGGGCAATGGCGATTAGTAGATAATTTTAACCGTCTGCTCACGATCATACTACATCGAAAAAAGGACCCATATGCCAAGTGGTTATCATCCCAACATCTATAAAAGAAAAGTAAACTGACCAATTTAAAGAGATACTTGAGAATATTAAAAGAGCAAACTCTATCATTCTGCTCTTCATTTTTTCTATTCGATCAGTCCATCCTACTAACTTAAGCATTGTAGGATTTTTGTCGAAATCAATTTCAATCAATCAGTATAAACTTTTTTTTTGTAGATTTTTGATGTTCATTCACAGACACAGATGGATTAACTGTAATAAAAATATAATTGAGAAAGAGAAAGGCAATTATTATAAACTTAATCGATTTAGTGTCGAGAAAAAAAGATCGGCTACAATGGCATCCCAAGATGGTTTTTTTGATAGCCTAATTAGTTGGGACTTAAAATCAATATTAATAATATTTATTAATAATATTAATAAATTAATATTTTTTTAATATTACTGGCTTGAGAATGCGTGAAGATTATTTTCAACAGCCAGCGGTGGAGCGACGACCGCGGGCGTCCGCGTCCCCAAAACCCAACCAAACGTCCTCGCCTAATGCCCCGTCTTCCTCGCTTCCTTCCAATTTCGCGTTTCCTCCAACCCTATCTTGGGCTCGAACCGTGGCGGGCCCGAAAACGAAAACTCTCAGGAATCCCCTTCAAGCCCCGGCTTTCTTCCCTCCCTTCTCTCTGTCGTATTCGGCGTCGTGGAAGCCTCCGCCACCTTCGACTCCTCGCTGGGTTCCGAACCACTTCAACCAAAGAAGGAAGGGGCTGGGGTCCTCGGGAGAGTTAGAAATAGATTGAATTGCCTTCCTCTCGTCTCTCTATAATCCCAATCTTCAGGTTGCTGGGCTGGGATCCGCTGCTGCTCTGCCGCACGTCTTCAGGTGCTTGTAGATGGCGACGGTTCTCTTAATTTACACATACAGAGATAGCTTTGGATGGTAGATGGTCGTAATAAACCGGAGATGGAATTGGTTTTGAGGACCAGGCCCCGGGTGAAGCCCCTGCTTCTCAATCTGGGAGTCGCTCTCGCTCTCTCCTTCGCTGGGTTTCTCGTATACCACCTCCGGTCTCGATCCCGGCCTCCCGCGCCTCCTCCCGCCTCTTCAGGTTCTTCGTTTGCCCTCGTGCCCTTGTCTCTGATCTGTTATCAAGAATCGATTTTTCATACGTTTCTGTTATCAAAATTGGATATATATATATATATATATATATATATACATACATACATACATACATGTTGGTATTTCCATTTGTTCTTTCTTTGTTTTTTTTTCCTTGGATGATGATGGTAGCCATCGTTCTTTCTAGCAGCTGGTGGGAAGCCATCCGGTGGCCTCAAAGAAGAACTCCGTATCCGGAAAAATGTAAGAATCCTTTTTCATAATTGATGCATTTTTTTAAAGAAAAGAAAAGGGAAAAAAAGGAAAGGCAAGGAGGATTGAGATAATGAGGGAATATACAGATTAGAAAGCCATGTATGTCAAGTATCAGCAACAAAGAATTTCTCATTCGCATTTTGTCCCTTTTTTTGATGTAAAGCTTTGTGCTACTTTTTGTGTGTGCTGAGAGATTTATTTAAATGATTGTTTGTGAATTGGGTGTTTTACGTTTGGAAGGAGGAAACATTGGCTAATATCATTAATGGGACCTCCACCACCACCACCACCACCACAACTACAACAACAACCACTATTGTGGGGCTGTCTCCGACCAGGAAGAGTTCCAGAGATGAGAAGGGATTCCTCTTGCCGGAGTTTAATGATCTTGTGACAAAAGAATTCCAGGCAGGTGTGCGAGATATGGAAACCACCCCAACCGCCTTGACACCGAAGTTGGAGAGCAAAGATGAGATGGCAATGGTGCAAGAGATTGCACACCTAAGGAAATTGGTATGGTCCCTCCGGGAGAGGGAGAGCCGTCTGGAGCTGCAACTCCTTGAGTACTATGGAATGAAAGAGCAAGAGGCTGCCATGAGAGAGCTTGAGAACCAGTTGAAGATCAACTCAATGGAAACCAAGTCGTACTCTTTAAAGGTCGACTCTTTGCAGGCTGAAAATCTGAGGCTCCAATCTAGGGTGTCGGATTACTCGAGAGCGATGGCTGAGCTCAATGCAGCAAGAGCAAAGATTAAACTTCTGAAGAAGAAGTTGAAATCAGATGCAGAACAGGCGAAGGAGAGAATAGCTTCCCTTCACCAGAGGATCAGTGTGTTGCAATGCAGGGAGCAAAAGGATGGAAAAAATGATAAAGAGGTTGAGAGGAAGTTGGAGAGGTTGAAGAAATTGGAAAATGAAGTTACAGAGCTAAGAGTGATTAACTCAAAGCTGGAACGGGAGAATTCCGACTTAGCACGGCGATTGGAGGCCACACAAATTCTTGCCTCTTCTGTTCTTGAGGGTCCGGAGGTAACATCCACACTTTAATTTGGATTAAGTTGTTATTTATTTCCACCAACAGTACATGATTAGCCACGCGTTATTATTTATTTATTTTTTTTATATCACTGGTTATGGTAACTTCATGTGTGCTAATCCCTCACCATTTTTTTAAGAGCAATCTTCATGCTTGGGCTTTTAAAAATTGCGTTTATGAAACTCTATGTTCATATTATGTTGTAAGATCTGCTTTCCCGTATACATAATTTGGTGGTCTATTTTATCTTTGTTACCTGCAAATTATTCTTGATTTTCTTCCTATTTCTCCTACTAATTTTCTACATGAATACCAAGTTTCTGTCTTTCTCAAATTTCACCATGTTTTTGCCTAATGTGGCAGTTTGGCTTATTCTTATTTGAAATTCTGGGCTGTTTTTTTAAACAATTCTAGCTCTATTGCAGCCCGAAGCATTGGATGAAATCAATCAACTGAGACAAGCAAATGACAAGTTAACAAAGGACCTTGAGCAGCTCCGAACCGATCGTTGTGCTGATGTTGAGGAATTGGTGTATCTTAGATGGGTCAATGCTTGCCTCCGGTATGAGCTGAGGAACTATCAAGCCCCTCCAGGAAAAACAGTTGCAAGAGATCTAAGCAAGAGTTTGAGTCCCAAGTCAGAGGAGAAGGCCAAACAGCTCATATTGGAATATGCGAATTCTGGTGCTGATGAGAAGAGCTTGAGTTTTGCTGACTTTGACTCAGAGTACTCTTCATCTTCACGAGCATCCATTGGAGAACCTGATGACGGTTGCGTTGATATCTCCATGACAAAGCATAGCAGTTCAAATAAATCAAAATTTTTTAGCAAGCTTAAGAGGCTGGTCTTGGGGAAAGGTACACACAAAAACAAAATTTCGTCTTCAGATCGAACTCCCACAAGCTATGGTAATTCTGAAAAAAGGGCATCTTTTTCCACCTTTTCTATTGATGACATGATTGGAAGAGATTCATGCAATAGCCTTTCTTCATCCCTCATGGATGAACCTGGCCGCACCAATCAATTGGCAGGAATGGAAGCACAGCCAGATGAACAGCACCAGAGTAAGGTTGCTCAGTTTGGGAGTCACTCTAGGCCCTCTATGGATATCCAAAGACTAAGGAAGCTCAACCTGGAAGAAGTTTATCAGAATGATGATGAGACACCATATGGGTACAAGAGCATGGACTCCAGAGAGGAGAGATCGATTAATTTGGCTCAGAATAATAGTCTGCTTGACCATAAACGCAACGATATTCCTGGAAAGATCGAGCTTATGAAGTATGCAGATGCTTTGAAGAGCACACGAGAGGCAGATAAGTTCATGAGTAGATCATCATCCTTTAGTAACTGATGCTAATTTTTGTCAGTAGTGAATGTTAGTTGCTTGTCACCAAACTGTCCGGCTGTATATTTTTTGCCAGCATTGGACAGATGACTAGCATCATAGATGCCTGTAATCAAAAGTATGACAGTTAAAAGTTTAGTGCACGTTCTTGTAACTCACACTTCAGCATCTGACATCAATGTGTATATTGTGGATACTCCCTATTTATGCGACTGTATGCTCATTTCTCCCTTTTTTTTAGCTACTAATGCTGTGCTTCAATTGCGGGCTCTGGCTTTGTACATGTGCTTGTTGATCGATACAGCTCCCTAGACCAATTCTTATTAATCCATTATCTACGCTCCCTCCAATTTTTATGGCCACTAAAAAAAAAAAAAAATCCTTAGAATATTTAGAATGTTGCTTTCACTGGACATGTTTTGTTTTGTATTCAAGTATATTTTTGTCATTTGAACTAACATATGAATTAGCACAACGATTCGTAATATTTTTGTCATGAATAACAACTCATCATTTAGAAGCATGAGTAATAACTCAAAAGCTGTAAAACATAACTTGATCCCTTCTCATGTTTACGCCAGAAATTATTTAAGAGCTTGACATGGTATGGCTGCCAAAACAATCAACCCAATCTTGCCTTATGTGGATGATGTCAGGAATGGAGGTGTCTAACAACCAGAAAATGGTAGGTAGGATCGCTGAAAGCTCTGTGCTGAGATTAAGGAGCAGTTACAGTTCTAAAGCGGGCTTTGTTTGATTTATTTTTTGATGATAGGTTGCAGTTTGCACTGGGGAACAGTTTGGATGGCTAAAACTCCCACAAGTGATAGGTACAAAGAGCAAGCAGTCATTCTCTACGTACTCACATCAATCTAATTTCACACCATCGGTCATGAAGTTGTAAGCGTAAGCAATAAGAGCTTTCCAGATTCAGTGATGCAGACTCCTATATTACTCACTTTTTAATCTTATAATCAAACCTCTGGCCCGTTTTGCAAGCCCTCAGGTTACAGAAGTTCTCTGAGGGAGGAGGATCCTTCTTCTTCTTCTTCTTCTTGTATCTTTGGAGAAGGAAGGGAGGAGGATTGTTGAATCTGCTACAATGCGTTAGCTCTGGAAATCTTTGAACTGATTGCAAAGGCACTAGCTGTGTGGGTAGTACTCTTGTGTATTGAAACTTGGAAACTACGTCTTGTTTCCTTTTTGAGGTCTCTTTTGATGAGCAACTAGAAGCTATAGAGCAGTGAAGATGCCAGGGGAATTGCAATATGAAGAACACAGCAATTCATAGTGCATTTCTCTTTTTTTAGATTTAATAATTAAAAATCACCATTGCTGGGTCGTTTGGCTTTCTCATAGCGAATTACTGAGCTACAATACTGTCCTTCACCTCTAATAGGTCCTGGTTTACCTTAGAACGTCACGGTAGCATTGAGAAGAGGCCATGGCGTCCCGGAGAGGTTTGGATCGTCAGAAGGAAGGTGACCGAACAAAGGTAGACGAGAAAGAAATAAAACAAAAAAACTGCTCTTTGGAGCGCCAATCAAAGTTCACAAAAAAAAAAAATTATCCGCTCATCTTAAACCGATAAAAATTTTATCGGCTCGATGTAAATATACCGTCGGTGGAGTGGCGGTCAAGGTTCCTCATGGTTTGAACCGGGAAAATTCTTCGGTGAGGTTGGTAGGAGTATTGAAAAACTAGGAACAAAACAAGAATTCTTTTTTTTTTTTTTAAAATAATGAAATAGGGAGGTTTCCCATCCCACGAATTTATACGTGTTCATGCTTTTGTTGTAAAAAAATTTAGAATAAACTGAAAATAACAATAAAATATCAGATTTTACAATAGTAATACTATTAACAATTATTATGCCGCACCAAACTGTATTTAATTACTATATATTATAGTATAACATAACATTATTATTATTTCTTATCATAATATTATGTGGGAGAAATACTATATAGTGTATTACATGTAACATGTTATATGATACATTATATAATATTATAGCACAATGTTATATATAATATATAGGTGATAACAATTGAAGTAATCTTATTTGCGGACACTTCCATTTCTCGGAGAATGTCTTTATATATAGTCAGTTAGACATGAGCTACGCTACTCTGCTTTGACCACGAGACAAATTTCCAAAATGAACAACCATCCGCGACCAGGGAGAATGCCTTGATATTTAGGACTCGATAAAATGGATCAAAAAAAAAAAAAAAAAAAAAAAAAAAAAAAAAAGCAAAAGCAAGGATGGTGCCAAATTGATGGTCATGCAAGCCCTGGGGGCGGGGGTATGTGTTGGTGAGGGGAGAAGGGGAGAAGGATAGAGAGAGATGAAGACACAAATCATGGAAAAAATGAGGCCAATAGCCGAACTTGGGATGTTCATGATCAAGAGACTTGGAAGCTTGGTGTATTGACACATCAAGTTCTTGGGTTGGTTTGAGTTCAAATTAGAGTTTCCAGGCTTGTAGGTGAATTGGGTCGGATTTGGTTCAAGCTCTATGGGCCTTGATATATTAAATCAACCCATTCCTACCACTAATCTTGGACCATCTCAAGGGTGGCAGGCAATGAGAAGGATTAAAGCTCAAAATATCTCAAGTAAAATGGAAATTTGGGAAATCTGGGGAAGAACAAAGATTTTGATATCTCGCCTGAAATCTCAGTTAACATAATAAATCAAGTGATTTGCTTTTATCGTGAAATATCAATTTCCCTAATTAATAGTAAGAATAATTTAAATTTACAAAGTGGATTGAAGAATTTTTTTTTCCTTTTTTGTCAGATGATATCATATCTGCCACCATAGTAATGATGGAGATATTGATTGTAACATATGGTGAGTGTATTATACCAACATAAAGTGATGTCCCCATCAGGATGAAAAGAACATGCATTTTGATTGAATTTGCTCTTCTAAATATTGACCTGATTTATAATAAGTTAAATTTGCTTTGAAAGATTGGGCGATTTAATCTGGTCTTAGCTGACTCCATTGCCATTCATTTGACAAATAATACTTTTTTCGGTTGGAGCTTGGCCATTTTCCGCACCGTCTATACGTCATGCCCTCCTTGCAAAATGATACCATATTTTTTTGATATTAATAACATATTCAATTCTAGTAGAAAAGGCGTACAGGCCTGGAGGAAAATGATATCATGCTTATCTACTTGACAAGCATGATCCTTGTGAATGGCTCACGTCACGGAAAGGCGGCTCTTGCTTGCACGTGTGTGTGGACGTCCAGTGCTCCTCGTTCCATATTTATCATAAGTTACGGTCTTCATAAATGTGAGAAATATTTTTTTTTTTAAAATTAGAAAAGATCTTTTATTTAATTAAAATTTTAAGAAGAAAATTTTTTTTTTCATAAAAAAATATTTTTCATATTTTATATATAAAAAAATTCACGAAAAATATGAATTTTATAACTTTTCAGAAGACGAAAAATGTTGACTTTTTTTTAAAAAAATACTTTTATATAAATATATAATTATATAATATATAAATTTTTAAAAATATCATTAAATATTATTTTTATAAATATTAATATTATTCTAATATTTATATTAATATTATATAATATTTATATTTATATAATTAATATAATATTTATAATATTTTAATATTTATACTAATATAATATTTTTATTAATATTAATATAAAATTTATATTTATATATCAATATAATATTATATTAATATTATATTTATATTAATAATATTAAAATATTAATATTATATTGATATAATAAATTATTATGATATAATATTATATTATAATATATTGATATTATGTTAATATTAATATAAATATAATAATATTATTTATATAAAATTTGGAAGCAAAATGTATGGTTTTATATCTATTAAAGATATGATAGGTATTTTATATAATTTTTTTTAAAAAAATATATATTTAATTAAATATAAATTATTTTTCAATTAATTAATTTTTTTATAATTAATTTAAAATTATTTTTTTAGATTTCTCGCAAACCAAACGAGTCCTTGAGTTTTATCCGCTTCCATGTCCGGCCTACCTTAATAAAAAAGGAAATATAAACATGGGCAATTGACCTATCATCGCGCGATTTCTCATTTGTTCCACCAACCCCGCCACCATCACCGTTCAAACGGTAAACCCTAATTGGGTGGACAGGCTGCCCCTAACGTGCCGCGTACTTCCACGTCACCTCGCCCGTCAACGGCAAATTCCAAGAAACCTATGGCCTCCCCCTCGTATTCTGCTTCTGCCCATCCTATTTTGCCTTTATCCTCGGAGTCGGAGAGCTGGCAGGAAACCGGGTATAGAAGGCACCTCCTACTGCTAATTGTAGCGAATCCGCGAATCTTCTCTTTATTTGATTCCAGAATTTGATAAATTAAGCGGAAGCACCACAACGCCAATTACGATATCCCGCACCAAGGTGGAAGGGAATAAAATAAGGGAATAGAGTAAAAGAGAGGCGGCGAAAGAGATCGATCGAGGAGAAGGGCTTTGGATCTGATGGTCGATGTCGAGGATGAAGCACCTCCTGAGAAAACTCCACATCGGGGGCGGCGGCGCCGGCCTCGATCACCATCACCAGCAGCACGACAACCGGCTCGGTAGTGATACAAGAACCACCCCGTCGTCGTCCTCGTCGTCGTCCTCCCCACGGCCCATCTCCGCGCCGTCCTCCTCCTCCTCGTCGTCCAGGGAGAGGGTTCAAGAAGCGGTGGAGCAGAAGGGGATCGGGTCGCGATGCGATGGCCCCCCGGCGGCCGCGGCGGCTGGCGGTGATTTCAGTCTCTTCGAGGAGGAGTACCAGGTGCAGCTCGCGCTGGCTATCAGCGCATCGGATCCCGATGGTCTCGAGGATCCGGACTCGGTGCAGATCAACGCTGCGAAGAGGATGAGTTTGGGGTGCTTGGTAGTGCCCGAAGGCGGCGGCAGCAGTGCAGGGGATGAGAGCCACATGGAGTTCCTCTCTCGTCGGTACTGGGTGAGACTTGAAACTTGATCTTGTTTTCTTTGATTTTAGGGTTCTCTTGATCTATGTATGGACGGTTTGGATGACTAACTTATAATCATGTCGTCATATTATTCTTGATCAACAGGTTTTGATTGTTAGCATTCCTTTTTGTTTTTTTTTGTTTTTTGGGTAAAGCATTCCTTTTGTTTTTTTAACTAGTTACAATTTGAAATAGTAGGTAGTGAGGAACTGGAATTCCAGAAGTGTCCTTTGGTTTGATTTTGAGAGTCATTGGTTGGCCTTTTTGAATCAATCCATGGCCAAATCTTCAAGGACTTACTGTTTGCTCGGTTCTTGTTTATTAATCTTATATTATAGAAAATAATTATTCTTTTGCGTCCGTGACATTTATGGGGCAGTTACGGTTCTTCATATGGTGTTTTGTGGTGTCCTATAACTTTGAAAGCTTTGTTAGTTGGGATATTTTTTGTATTGTACTGATGAGAGAATACAATCACGATATGTAAGCATTGACTCATATCTCTATTGGAAAGTGACCATTGTCAAAAGAAGGTTGATCCGGATTAGCTATTTCTAGGGTTATATGAGCAAAAGAAAGTTCAAAGGCATGTGGAAGTGGGAAACAAGTTCCCTGAATTGAGTTCAACCCAGCTGTGCCATCTGTGATTTCTGTACTTTCGGAGACCAACAGATTTGTTCTGCTTCAATGCTACTTTGATGTAGTTGACATTGTTATGAGGATTTTTTTTCAATCTAAAAATAGGTTTTCCTCTATTTAAGCGATCCCTGTCTCTTTTACCTTTGTATGCCGGCTCTCAGGTTTTTCTCTGGTCCTTTCTCACTCTCCTGCCCTCACTTTCTTGTCTGTTGTCATTCTTGCATATTTAAGTATGTGCTTGTCATGAGCTGCACCCACCCCTTGGCACACACTCCCACTAATGCATTGTTCATGGTTAGGTTGGTTTGGGGAAGACAGCATGTCCAAAGCAAAGTGTTTACATCAAGTTCCATTGAGCAGGCCAAACTATATATTTACTTAGTATGCCTCTGGCTGGCCAGCAACTCACTGCATCATCTGCACACTCTTTATTGGTGATACAGGTTAGAGTCATCCAAATACTTAACTTCTGGTACTGCAACCACTATGCAAGTGAAGCATCCCGATAATGAATACTGGTGGGTTTTGTGCATCGCTTTCTGGCCCTGAGCTACTTATGCACCATATGTACCTAAAGCTTGTTTCTGTATGATCCAAGGATACTTGAGTTATATTTGTTTTGTAAAACTCGACATGGATTTTATCAAACTGGATGAGATATTATTTTTAAGTTTCTAAAGCTCAGAGCACAACAACAAAAAAAGCATACATAACATACTTATGTTTTGAAGCACCAAACCGTACAACACAGTGTGTGCTACTTGTTCACCATATGTACCTAAAGCTTGTTTTTGTATGATCCAAAGATTCTTTAAATGTACTTGTTTTGTAAAACATGACATGGATTTTATTGAACTGGTCTGGACATTATTTTTAAGTTCCTAAAGTTCGGAGCATGACAAAAAAGAAAAAGTACACATAATTATGTTTTGAAGCACCATGCCTTACAACATGGAGCAATAGTGTTAATTCTGTAGTTATTTTTCTTTAATTCATTGATCCTTTTTTTAAAATTTATTTCTTTGGCTCGTTACAATTTTGAGATCAAGTTATCTTGTTATTCAACCAAAGTCTACAATATGTTCATTTTCTTCTTGTTCTTTGTTTATGTTACTCAATACATAGAACTGCAGCTAATTCTGGTATTGGTTCATGCTTGTGTTAGATGTTAAGTGGTATATCTTCTGCTGCAGACTTACAATGTTGTGAATTACGATGAGAAGTTGACTGATGGGTTTTATGATGTATATGGAGTGATCTCAAATCCCAACTTACAAGATAAGATGCCTTCATTGGTTGATCTTCAAGCAGCATCAGCTACAGATAACATTGATTATGAGGTGGTTTTGGTGAAGCGATCTGTTGATCCTGCACTTCAGCAACTTGAGAGAAGAGCACTATCTATTGCTTTGGAAAGCAAATATGAAGAACATGGTCCAATTGCTAGTGGATTAGTACAGAAGATTGCTGACCTCGTTGTTAACAGTATGGGTGGCCCGGTTGGTGATGCTGAGGGTATGCTTAGAAGGTGGACTATCAAGAGCTATGAATTGCGGACTTCTTTGAACACTATTGTTCTTCCTCTTGGTTCAGTTGAAGTTGGATTGTCACGTCATAGGGCCTTGCTCTTTAAGGTTGACAACACCACATTTTTAGTTTGTATATTTGCACTTGATTTACTTAACTCTGATTAACATCAATTTGACAAACTATTAGATTTATACATGCATCTTTGGTTCATGATGCATATATAACTTTGGCTTAATCAATTATGATCATTTATTAGTACATTGCTGGTATTCACGATACATCATTTGAATGCCTTAGTTAATGACAAATTCACATCACTTTACATTTGTTACTAGATGATTTAATAGCATGTTGAGTTAAACTTGCCAATTTGTAATTTTGTAGCGACGCAACTAGATTGTTTTTGTTATACCAATAGTCTTGGAATCATGATTGCTTGTTCATTCTGACTTTGTCATCATTATTAAGTTTTTTTTTTAAAAGAAATTTATACAACATATGAGCAGTTGAAGATTTTGGTGTAAAAGGTGAAAAATCTAGTACCTTTTTTTTAGATGCCATACTTCAATGATTTTGCAAACCATATGATTTTTTTCTGTCTTTTTGTAACTTGAACCGTCAGGGCTCATGCCATCTACATGTTGGGGTGTGCATGGTTTGGTCGGGTCGGTTTGGGATCATTTTAAACCGAGCCGACTTGAATCGATTTTCTAAAACCGAAACAAAAACTGAACTGACCACCTAGAAAAACTGATTCAAACGGAACCAAAAAAATCAGTTCGGTTCGGTTTATCAGGTTGTGGGCTATTGGGCTTATGTCAAATATGCAGCTTTATGAGATGGGCTAAATGGGCTGGTATCCATTTTAATTTTTTTCTAACCATGCTAAATAAGTAGCTTATGGGATGGGCTAAATGGGCTAAAAATAGAAGCAATAAACTGATGGGGCTAGGATAAAATATAAATAAACTGGTGGCAGTTTATATATACATGCATCATACTTATACCCACTGGTTGATTTGGTTTAAATTGGGTTTTTCAAAATTGAATCAAAAAATGAACCGATTTCTTCCGTTTCTAAAATTTTTAAATAGAAACCAAACCAAATTTGAAAAAACTGATCCAAACCGAACAAAAATTAGCCGTTGAGATCGGTTTTACGGTTTGATCAGTTTGCTTGCACACCGTTATCTATATGTGGGCAGCTTTATAGATCAGAGATGATATATTGTGTTTTTGTGAACTTCTAACATCTAGCTATTAACTCAATATCAGACTCCGCTAGTGCAGCATTGAATATAAAGAGCATGTAGTGAAGATGACATAGGAAATGTCTAGATTGAAGATGTAGAGGAAGAATGGAACTGTGTGTAAGTCCACAACAATAAGAAAAATAACTTGTAGTTTTCGTTTCCGGAATCTGCCTACAACCTTTCTCATGTTGGCTCATATAGATTTTTGATTAAGAAGAACCTCTAGTAACTTCTAACCTCATGTATAACTACATGAAGAAATCCTGCTAATTTTGCAACTCAAATAATTAATCTACCTAAAAGCAACATGGGAACTTGAAACAAGATTAGGCCTTAAGTAAGCCTAAAATGTATAAATTGATGTTTTACTCATAAGGATGGAATTTTGACCAAGGTTCATAATATGACACTTGTAACTCGTGAAAAAATATTTTCGTCAAGCATAAATCCATGGAGTTTTATGTTTGTTTGTTTGTTTCAATTCATTGAGATTACAGTGGATTGGGCCTGTTGATTTGAGGGAATCTGGCCTCTCCTACATCAATGTTCTCTGTATAAAAGGACTACTTGTCAATTTGATCAGGCACTTGTTTTGCTCTGCTAACAATGTGGGTAAAGTCCAAAATTTTCAGCACAGGTTGGAGCCTATTGAACAAAAATCAAGTTTTTGTCTGTATGGATCACTATTATATTGTGTCGAAGGTACAAATATAACAGTCTGTCCATCTCTGAAACAAAAAAAGGGGCTAAAACTGGTTTGAGCAGTGTCCTCAAAGGAATGCCCTGTCATATTGGGGATGGTAACACTAATGCTTGATCTTTATACTTCTTAGCAGAGAAAAAGAGAAATTTTTAAGGCAAAACAAAAGCCTATACATGGTTGCTTTCAATTTTGAGAGGTGAGCCTTTTTCCCTTTTTAATGATGAGATAACCAAGTTACATTTTAATAGTGGCAGACTGTTGTAACTGGGTTATGGGAATTCAATGATTCTCTCCCAAATGCCATGAAGTGGATAACTTGGGTTAGGTGAATTCTAGATCCAACTTTAATATTACCAAACCAATTCTAAAGGCTGTCTGTGGAATGAATCTTGAGAATTTTTAGGTGATCAAACTTTAATATGGAATGTGCTGGTTAGTTGTAAAAATTATAGGTAAGCTTTGTATTTTGTCAAAAGTCTAGTTTTAAACTATCATCCCTTTTCTAAATTCAATTACATACTGACAGATTCATTTGTAAGCAATCTTCCTTTTTTTCTTTCTAGTGCATAGACAGTGTTGGTATGATAATTTTATATTATCTTAGAACTCAGAATAAGATAATAGCTATGCGATATGATCTTGATCATAAAATGTCGTCATATATTTGTAAATGGACAGAGATAATGTCAAATGTTACGGCATTATCATGTTGTTAAATTTTGCACAACATTGTTAATCAATATTTCACCTGCATCCATGATCATCAATACACTATGTTAAAGATCTTTATGACTATTATATAACTTAGTGTTCATAAGCAATTCACTATAACATGTAATTGATTTTCTCCTACACCTTGGTTCTCTCGACCAACCTTTAAGATATTTCTCTAGGTTTCTCTGGTTAAAAGTTTTCTAATCATTCACATACAGATCATTGTACATGCAGACATAAAGCGTTGCATGTTCCTTTCACCAATAATTTATGCATTAAACAAAAACCCTGCTTGTTAATCTTTTTTTTTTTGCATTATGTTAATTCTGATATTACTGCAGCAAAGAAAGGTAAAGAACGATCACATTTTCTATGCCAGGTACTAGCTGATAAGATAAATCTGCCTTGTAAGCTGGTGAAAGGAAGCTATTACACTGGCACTGATGAAGGAGCTGTTAACTTGATTAAAATTGATTATGACAGGTGACTTGCTTATCCTCTTCCCTACCTTTTATTCTTTTATACTTGATACTCATGTTTCAAAATTACTAGGATTAGTTGAGTCACAGGTTGAAGTACCATATAGTTACCCATGTTTGTACCTTACTGGGTTGTTGTGGTGTGGTGTTGTACCGATGCATATTAGGTGCCAGAGGTGGTGTACCATATGTCCATACAAACTGGTATTGAGGGACATACTGGTACCAGTATCGAGGTGTATACTAATACCAGTACATTACTGTACAAACCAAATATTAAATCGTTGAGTGCTATTGCTTTCTTTGTGCTACACTTTCACATGTACTTCTGACACCAGTGATGATATCTGAGACTGAACTATTCGACTAGTTATTTTAAGCAGGATGCAGGTAATTACTATAAAATTTGAAGTTACTTCTTTGTAATAAGGACCTTAATATTTTGACACCATTGCTGAAATATCTTACTAGTAAAATGAAAATAGAAAGTGCTTGGGAAAGAATGGCAGTAGACAGCATCATGTCTGAGAAATAGGAAAGGCTATAACCCTGAGGAGTTTCCTTCCATGTATATAATGATTGAGGTAGATATTTGGATAGGTTTTCAAGATTAATCAACTATTCAGTAGCCAGATTGTCTTCAAGTTGTTAGCTATGTAGTTTTGAATCTTGCATATAATATCTTGCAGTAGACTTTTTTTTTTTGGTGATGTTTTTGGATGTGTAGCTAGTTGCTCTTGTATATTTATTAAAGCTTTAAAAAATTGTTTGTGGTCTTGATATTGTAAACTTATATGGAGCCTTAGGTCATTGCTGTATATACCTTCAAACAATTCTATTATTGTTTCTAAGATTTTTTGTGGAATATGATTAAGTAAACTTGCTGCATAGAACTTGCAAAAGAATTATAGTATGTATTAAATTTCTTGAGATTTGGTTTACGGGATTAAAGATTTTTTTCAGCATAATTTAATACTTGATCTAACTATATGCTGATAAATTGTTTTGGTATCAACATTGATATGAGCAAGGTTAGCAAAAATCAATACCATGACTCATACAAGTCAGGTACTAGGTTGATACGGTATTGCATTGTATTGTGCTAGCACGTGGTACACATGTTGGCACTGATTAGGTGCCCCGATGAGAGCAAATAATGAGAAAGAAAGAAGGTGGAGAGAGAGAAGGGGAGGAAGGACCTACTAGAGAAAATGAGATGGATTGGGGGCTGGAGCTCATTGATTGGTTCACAACTTAGTGACCGAGGGTTGCTGGTTGTCGATCGATGCTGGAGACGTAGATGAGGCCCCTCATGGCGTCATCACTAGAAGATGTGGAGGGGATAGGAGGGTGAGGCGGATGGGTCGGGGGATAGAGAGGGTGACGGCTAGGGTATCGAAGAGAGATCGACCGAATCCAAGTTGAGGTTTTACAAATGGGCCTGGTTCAGCCAGGGCAAACTGGTCAAAACTGTCTTGAGATTGGGCAAAACTAGTTTGTTCAGCCCGGTTTGGACCGGTTTTAATTGGTTCTATCCATCTCATTTTGGGTGACCAAACCATCTTGATTCCTGGCCAGTTTGGTTCGATACACCTTGAATTGCCTGATTCATGATGGTTCAACAAACCTTGGATATGAGCATCAGTGTATATCAAACGTTGTTCTAGTGAGGGTGGAATTCAAGTCATATAAATTGTGATAGTTCCCTTGGTCCCTTACACTATTAGTGTTATTTCTTTCTTAACTAAGCTTGATCAACATGATTTGCATTCACCTATCTGCAGGTTTTTCTTTGCTTGATGCAAACACCATCTCCATCAACCTTCACTTTTCTAGTAGAAATATTTAGAGTTCTGATTTTTCAAGTTTTTATAGCAGTTGTAACTACAATTATATTCATGTAAGTTTGATGACATTCAGTGTTTTAAAAGGTACCTGTGGTCCCGTGGTATGCGAGCAATTGAGGGACTGCATGGTGCATTTGCAGCATGCTAGCAGGACATGTGGGTTCTTATGCAGTAGTTATAAATATAAATAAAATACATTACATGCAGTAAAAGCAACAATAATGATGTTTATAACTTTCGATAAAGAATAGCAATTTAAATAACAACAAGCAATAGTTAGTGCTTACCATTTGGTAATTAATACCTGATAGCTGTAGTTATAATATGATTAATATATTGACATTACTAATACCTGTGTTAGACCCACTTGAGCTTGAAATTGATTCATCTGCATGGTTCTACCTAAGAGTTGGTTGCGTATGTTGGCCCTATAATGCCAAGTGAGCTACATATGCAGCTGCGTAATGTTAAGCAGGCCTCATATGCAGCAACATAATACTAAGTGTACTGCCTTGATAGCCTATATGGTATGACAGCATGTTATAACTGCATATAGGCAATGCAGTGCGGTTAAGGTACCACTCCCACGTGTATGGAAATGTATGCTATGCTTTTTAAAATATTTATTAGAGTCTATATATCATGCTTTATCAAGTGGTCAATTTGGAGATTTCTACTGGATTGTGTGCAGGGATGTCAGTGGGTCGGGTTCTGGTTGCTTTTGGCAATGGCCATACCCAAACCTACAACATGTGTTAGAATCCAAACCCAAACCCAAATAACACTCTATACTCATACCCGATATAGAATCAAGAAGATCTAGTATTAGGTTGAGTGCCAGTATAAATTCGGCATTCAACAAGTTACCTAAAATACCACCTCTTGAATTGAGATATTAAAAATGATAATGATATAAAGTTTGAAAGATTGTACATAAAAGAAGGAATTCTACTCATTTATTGCTTTTGTTCCCAAACATTCATGGAACCAAAAGAATGAGGAAAAGTCTTCCAATAATCGAGCTTGGTAAATGTCAGATCACAACAAATATATTGTAAAAGACTAATTCATTAGTAACAACTACTAACTATAACCATGCATGACAGATAAAATTTAGGGGAACAAGATGGGTTTTAGTTCGAATCCTATCTATTTAATTTTTCTTATATTTTGTGATCAAAGAAAGATTAATATTATACACATGCACATATATACATATACATACGTATGTATATATGTATCTATATATTTATGTGTGTGTGTATGCAATACATAATATGTATATACACACATAAATGTATGTATGTATATATTTATGTATGTATGTATGCATGTATGTGCAATATATATAATATGGCAAAGTTATGTGACCCCATTTCTTCTGCTAGTACGGCACACTGAGTTGGACTGTGCAAGTCTTTCCACTAGGAGCTTATGAGCAATCCCATCCTGGTCAACAACTTACCTACTTATGGAACAAAACCTGGAAAGGGGAATGAGGGAGCTGTGGTTTCAGCTTAGTCTTTTACAAATATCCTCACTGAACCTATATGAATTGCCAAGCTTTCGAGGTAACTGTTGTTCCACTAACACAATCTTTGGCTGAAGGGACACGGATCCCTTTTGTCTATTGATTGAATGTAGAGAATCCCAACCAATGTACAGGAGGTCAACTCATATTTAGTTTTTTCTATAAATGCCTACATACTTAAATACACACATGTAGGGGTTCTGGGTATGGATCCATCTAAACCCAAACCTGACCCTCTAAACCCAAACCTGACCCAATAAGACTTGAGGTCGAATTTTGGGACCCAAAGCCAACCCAATAGCTCAATGGGTTTCATTTTCATCCCCAAACCCTAATTCGGTTGGTTTATTGGATTATTGGCCTCCATTGACACCCCTAATTATGTGTCAAGAGATAAAGGAAGATCTGTTTGAAGGATTTTAAGTGGAATAAGAAAATTGAAAAATCAACTTTCAAAGTTCTCTGGCAAAAGAAAAAGACAAATCAACTATAAAATATGAATGATAATCTTCTGTTCTGTGTGGATGGGATTGGTTAGTGATCTATAACTTCAACCTTGTTGAGTGGACATTGAGCTCATTAGTGTATGGTTACTAAGTTTTCTATCTATTATTAAATACTATTACTATGTAAGGTGGATAGTTTATATTGATAAATGAGAATCTATTACCCAGAGTTTTGACAGGAGGTTGGTGAGGCACAAAAGTAAGGTTATCTCCTTAGGGTGTATGGTAGCTGTATTAACTATTAAGGCTATCATGATGCATAATGATTTTTGCTGCTGCCTTTACTAGTTGAATTCTTCTACTTAGTATGCCATAACAACTCGAGAATCTTGAAATCTTTTTGGCACCATGTTAGTCAGCGTTCTAAATTCCTTTTGCCATTTTAACGAAGCATTTTCTTTGTTGTCATGTTCTATTATGTTCATTTTTTGAATTCCTATTTCATGAATCATGATATGCAGCAATTAAACATGTTGTTTTTCTGTTACTCTATAATATTTTATCTTATTGGATGCTTCCTATGTATGTTCGTGTCTGAAATTTTTCAAGATATCTGCTTCCTCATACCCTTACACCTGAATTGCCTCACATCCATTCCCAACTTAGACAGTTAGGCATCAGTGCGAGTTTAGCTCTACGGAGGCTTTGGATGATGAAAAACGATTCGTATTGGGAGAATACAGAGAAAGCAAGGAGGGTACAAGGAGATGGTTCCGTTATGTTGCATTCCGGAGTAACAATGTGGACTATGTGTTTAACAGATTTATGGAATAAAGATGCCTTCTTAAAGATGTGGATTTGAAGTTTTGACAGTAAATGGTGGAATTTGAAGGATGTCGGAGAAGATAAATATTTTCATAGATGGTGGATGGGTTAGGGAGAGATGGCTAAAGAAGAGTGTTAAGGAACCTTGGAAAGAGGTTGTGAGACATGGGCTAGGGAAAGATAGCTAAGGAACATTTTTAAGGAACTTTGGAAAGAAATTGTGCGAGGGATTAATTGTTATGGAATGAAGATTAGGTTTAAGGGAGGAAAGGGGAAAATTTAGTTTATCATTAAATTGTTGTTGTGGATATATTGTATTGTTGGAGGCTTGGAGCTATTTGTAAGCTTTTAAAGAATTGCTTGTTGTTTTGGTGCTTTTTTTTGGAGATTACTAGAGAAAGGAGAGAGACTGGGGGAAGTAGTGCTCGCTAGTTACTGTATGCACATAAACAAACAAAATGAACAAGTTCATGCTTGCATTAGTTAGCTCAGAGAGGGATTGGATGGTTTCAGATTAAGAGAACTCCTTGTCGTTAGATTTTCAAAGCATAATTATTGGTGCAAGTTCTTATATTCTGGAATTTGTGAGGGAAACAAATCTGATTTTATTTCCAAGATGAGGAATGAGCTATCAAATTACCTTAAAGAAACTAATGGGGAAAGATAAATAGATAACTAAGAAACAATAGGGAGAGCATGACTAGCCTGTTCCTGTATAGTTTCACTGGAGTATCTTGTGTGTTTTGCATATATGCATAACTTGTGTTCTGCTTTACAAACTTTTCCCAATGCTCGCATCCCACATCCATTTTGTGTATCATTTTCTGGCATCTTTCTCCTAGTGGCAATCATGGTTTGTGATCAAATTGCTATTTTGCTTCTAGTATTTTGAAGGTATCGACCTGTAAATGAAGATGATTTGAAAGACTTAACTGCCATTGTTGATGTAAGAATTATTACAATTAATCACTACTGGCTGGATCCTCCAATTGAAGGATATTGGCACTAGGAAAGTTAGTTGCCAATGATTGTGTACCCTTTCACTAGGAGGATGAGATGCTTGATCATACTTTTCTTTATCCAGAACTCATTTGAGATCCAAGATCTGTATCTTGGATTTCATTTATAATCAAATGTGCATATGAATAGATGTGGATCCTGTTTATTTGCTCAGAGTTTTTGTGACCATGCTGAGGAAGATATCACATATTGGGGCTTGGTTCTGCAGGAGTATAATATGTTTGAAGTTCAGGGTACTATTTTTTGGATTGCTGGGTGTTGGTCTAGCATGGTGGTTACTAAATTAAGACTGACCAAATGAAATATTTTTTTTCTTGTTTGTTTTCCTGTATTTGATTTTTATAACCTTTGATGGAGCTTTTTCAACTTCAACTTGGCTTCCAGAATCCCTTTTAATACAAACAAGGCAGGGATGATGATGATAAGGATGATAGTTTTGTTTTACCCTTTTCCTCATCTCCTTACACTCACTGCAAGTTAAGGTTAAAAATAATTAGTGCACTCTTTTTGTTTACATTTTAATGATTATTTTACTGTCTAAAGAAATGTAGTTTAGTATTAGCCAGCTGAAACATCCTTCTTATCTTTGACAATGTTCTTCTTCTTCTTCTTCTTCTTTTCAATCATGATTTTTCTGCTTCCAGTAAGAATTTCACATTCAGATAAAAATTCTACATTGTAGTGAATATGCTGGTGCAACATGAGCCTAATTAATAGGGTGACTGACCTCGTGTTTATTCATGACAGTGAATATATTGTTGATCTTATGGGAGCTCCAGGTTCATTAATTCCTGCAGAGAATCCAAGTTTTTTTCTTCAAACTTCTGGAAACTTTCTACTTAGTTCTGATGCTATTGAACAGACTGTCAAAGACATGCGCTTGGCTCTTGGTAAGTATAGCTTTCAGTTTGAGAACAAAAACAATATGTCAGAAGAAAATTCTTCTGATAACAACTCTGTTTCAGGACATGTTGATTTACAGCCAGAAGAGAAATCAAGAGTAGGTTCTCCATCAGAAGATGTTTGTGTTAGTGTTCCTCAAAATAATCAAAGTGATATAACCAAAAATGAATTGGGGAAGCTTAGACCTCAAGCAGATGCTTTAGAAACTAGACAAGCTGTATCACCTGCCCAGCAAATGAAAGTTAATGATCTTTCCAAATATGTAGTCACTGCAGCGAAGAACCCAGAGTTTGCACAGAAATTGCACGCTGTTCTGTTGGAGAGTGGTGCATCACCACCCCCAGATTTGTTTTCTGATCTAAATTCTTCACAGGATCATGCAGAACTAAAGGACCTTGGGAAGAGCATTTGCATGGTGAGAACAGAGGTGGGGAAGGAAGGTCAATTGCCTGAGGTTAATTTGCTTTCATCCTTCCAGCCTTCTCTTGAACCCTATTTGGATGCAGAATCTTCAGGGTACTCCGATGACAAAAGAAGGCAGCATTCTTTCGTTGATGAAATTACCCATAAGCAAGGCAAAGACTCTGATTTCATTACCAATCCCATTCATATTGGCGCATCTTCACCTTTTGCAGCAGCCAATGAATGGTTGATGGTCAATGATACTCAGGCTAATGTAAGTACCTTAGATGATTCTTGGGCTAAATGCACCGGTCCAGTTCCTGATAATGCAGTTATACCTGTAGTTTCATGCCGGAAACAAATTAATTTATCTTCTGCGCCATATGAAGCTGACTCAACCCAAACAAAGTGTGCAAGTAATCTTAAATTGGCAGCTGGTATGCAATGTTCTCAGGAAAATGCAGGAAGAATCATACACAATACAGGCACACAGTGGAACATTCCTTCTAAAGGTTGTCAAAAGAGTTTAACTGGGGTCAAATTTTTAGGAATGGATAACAATGATCAGCTCATCTTAAGTGGTCCTGAGAGTGAAAGGATCAAACCAATACTAGATGGTGTTGCTGAATGGGAGATACCATGGGAAGATCTCCAGATTGGGGAACGAATTGGTCTGGGTAAGCATAATGTTCAAAGTCATTGTTTTCAGATTATGTACACTGAGTAAGATGTGGCTTATTATGTGTACTTCTGTTTTCTTAGTTGTGAAGACCGTTTAAAGAGGCATTCTTAATTTTGCACATACATTTAGATGATGATTGTCTTTCTTTTTACTTCCAGCTTGTTTAACTGGTGAAACTGCTCACCTATATTTCAAATGCAACAGATAAGAGTTTTTGTTCTCTTTTTTGGCTCTAGTTGGAAATATAATATTGTATTAATCACAAAAGCAAGATTTCACCATGTGCCTGTAGGACTCTCTGGATGCCTTGATCAGGACTTTGGCACCAAATCAGAAGACCAACATCAGGTTAATAGCCAGTAGTAAACCTTTTGTATGCTTTAATAGATCATGCTGGATCTTTACTCTGAGCTCATAAAGATGGCATGAGGCTTGGTTTTTATGTTCAGAGTGTTGGTTAGGTTAGAAAGTAAACTTGCATTTTGACTTAAAAAAATCATTTTCGTGATATTATACTAAACTTGGATCATATTTGAAACTTAATAATACATTTATCCAGTAGTCAGAGGTTGTCTCCTCCTCCCCCAACCCCCAAGCCGCCCCCAAAAACCCCATATTTCCATTTTGGATGCTCTGTATTCACCCAATTAGGTTAATGTCTAGGCTGCGATTCTGAAATTTGTAAAACCCAATATACTTAATTTGTGTTTTTTTAATCTGCAGGGGAATCTTCCACCAAAGTCTTCAATGCATATCTCTGCATAAAACTTAGATATTTAGTCTTGTTGATGTAATACTGAATAAAGGGTCCTTTCAAAATTTGTGATTTTTTCAGAGTGCATAGTACATCCAATGATAACCTTTATGCTATTCTTCAGCATTTGACCCATAAAAAGAAGTTTTTTGAAAGTAGTTTTAATTCTTGGCAAGTCAGCCAAAAGTTCATGCTTTA
This sequence comes from Cocos nucifera, assembly GCA_006176705.1. Classification (NCBI taxonomy): domain Eukaryota; kingdom Viridiplantae; phylum Streptophyta; class Magnoliopsida; order Arecales; family Arecaceae; genus Cocos; species Cocos nucifera. The sequence continues at coordinate 75,014 of QRFJ01000386.1, forward strand.
TTTTTATTGTTTAGATTTTGAATGACTAAAATTCTATGCTTCAAACTAATAAATATTGCTTGTCTGATTCTGCTACAATAGTAGACCTCAAGGTTTGAAAAAGTGACTACAGTATGTAAGTGGTAAAGGTACTGTATAGCACATATGCATTATGCAATTATATATGCAGGCATCTATGCAGTCGATATTTTAGAAAATATTTAAAAATAAATAAAACTCATAAAATAGATGAAAATACATGAAATATCAGAAATAAACAAATAAAAATTCATTAAAAAAAGGAAAAACTTAAGCGTATACATCTGAACTTATTTTGGAGCCTATGTTAGTATTATATAGCATGTTAACATAAAAAAAATATTATTTCCCTAACAGATTAAAAACTGTGCTCAAATTTTAAATTCTCTAATGCAGCAAACAAATTTATAAATGACCAATGATAAAATCAAAAGGCTAGCAGTAAAGATGCATGACTTATAGGTATGCTTAAAGACTCTAGCTAATAAGCAAGACATGTAGTATTTAAGTGATCAACTCTCAACACACAACAGTAATCTTTTTTGTTGGAAGCAACTTATCATCCATCATTATCAAAATCAATATATGTCTGCACTGCATATATGAGCTGCGTAGGCCTAGGTAAGTGCCTAATGGGCGCACTATGCGGTTTGACCCCAATGTGGAGTAGTCACTAAGCCACATCTCTATGTGAGGGTGCATATGCAGCCACATGAACTGAATTTTAAATCTCTGATAGAGACGAAGAGTTCAGATTAAGTTATCCTGAAAATCTAGGTGTAATTAATATAGATAGTATTACATAAGGCCAAATTGACTTTTAACCATCCTTCATAATGGTATGTATAGTTTGTACATTTGTCTGAAACAACAAAAAATTCATTTGTAGTTTGCACATTGATGGAAGAAAATCAATTGCTTATTTACATCCCATGAAATGAAATGTCATGTTGATGAATTATACGTTGTTTGTACTTTTTATTTCCGAATTAATCAAGGTTCCCTTTATTAAGCTTGGAAATCTTTTGTACATATTATTAATTTTTGAACAAAACTTGTCCTATATTTTACATGATCTAATGTTTTCTCCCAGATGTGGGAAATGCAGACCCTTGGTGCCTCTCTTCCCTTCCCCCATCCGTATCTCTGTTTGACTGACTGTGTCTTATACTTGATTGCTCAATGATTGTTGAAAGTAGGTGGGTCCCACATGTCATGCACATGTGGGCTGTGTGTGCTTTGAAAGGGTTTGATGTGCACCAACCACAACATGGGCAAGGGAATTACATCTTATCAATTCACTTTTGTGACTCATTTTCAATTGCATTTTTCATTTGTTTCCAACCCCATTGTTCTTGTTGTTTTTATACTTTTTTAGTTTCATATATACGTGTTTCTCCTTTCCGACTCATTGAACTCGATTCCTCTGTTTTTGTGCATCAATATGCTAAGTTGTTGTTGAATGCTAAATTATATTTTTGGGGTAGTTGGCTTTAGAGAGGTGACTGGGAAATCATATTGAACCTGGCTTTCTTTTGTTAAGTTAAATAGATTGTCTTGCTTCATATTGTGTCATCAATACTGGTAGTTTCTTTTGATTTGTGGTGATTTGATAACCATTCATAGTTTATTTACAGCTTTTCACATTTCAGGTTCATATGGAGAGGTTTATCGTGCAGATTGGAATGGCACTGTAAGTAATCTTTCGTTATATCAAATCATCATTTTAGATAATTTATCTGGCACTAAGCCATTTAGACTGGACTTAGTATCACTTTGAACATGTGGAAGAATGGAATGGCTCTCTGACATCAGTTGTTTATTCTCTGAAGAAAATTGGAACTCCTGTTGTAGATGTAGATAGAATTAGGTTGTTGTTTAGCAGCCAGAATTATTTAGGTGCATTCTGATGTTTGCTGAGTGGTGGAAAGTGAATTCTGAATCACAAAAGTCACTGAAGTTGTTGGAACGACTTCACTATGGTATTACTTGTAGTGTCTAGGCAGTAAGTTCTCTTGTACAGCTTTATTTTGATGCCATATTCTTTCATTTAGATAGTAGACTGGATATCTAGAAATTAGAACTGTTCAGATATTGATGGAAACATGTAAATAGTTGATGTGGGACTAAATGGAACTAGCACCCTTCAACCACTTTGATCACAACATTTGTAAGTCATTCAATCAAACATCAACAGCCACGAGACCACACCCCTGTGTGCGTGTGCATGCATGCGTGCGTGTGTGAAGCTTTTAAGGCTTTAACCTTAGCCGTTGCTCTCGCTGATCCACTCTGGTCGAAATCCAACTTGCTCCCTAGTAGTCCTCCAGCAGGACTTCACCGACACAGTTGACTCTGTTAATATTGACCAACTACCTCATCCCTTGGACTTGTGTCATCCTTGAGCTCTCCATCTCCTCTGACCTCCAGAAGGACTGTGTCTCTGCCATATGGATCAATGCTGTTGAGATTCTCCACATTGCCACATCACATGTTCCCTGGCACCTTCTGGTGTGTTTGCAAGGACATCACTTGTTACACCACTACCCTTCGCTGCATCGCCAGTGGCGGCAACAGCACCATCTTCATGATGCTCAAGAACTTCAACAACATTCTCCTCGGCATCTTCTCTGCCAACATGTCCCTCCACTTCTACCATGGTGGCCTTTTCCCCTTTCCTTGCCACCTTGCTGCTGGCTTTGCCATCCACCCCTCCACCAAAGACCTCTATCCTGAACCGAACGATCTTATCCTCCCGGTTTCCAATCCCAACATCTACTATCTTTCTGGCTTCTGGTTTTGAATCGAGAAGTGGTGGGTTTGGTTTTTGAGCCCCGTCACCATCATGACCGTTGATCTCTTACAACCGTTGAAGCCACTAGGCCTCTCTTCTCCCTCCTTCCTCTCTCCCCCACTCCGTCTCTCTTCCTCTTCCAGCCTGATAAACCAAATCAAATTTTTTGGGGTCAATGTGAACCAGTTTTTGTATTAGGCCGGTATGGTTTCAATTTCAGTTTTAGGAAACTGATTTAAGTCAGTTCAGTTTCAAAAATACCCCACAAACCAACCTAACCCAAATCATGTACACCCCTACATGTTGTGCTGATGCTAGGTGCATGCTAGTGCCCTATGGTCATGGTGCTTGTGGCACTTGCATGATTTGGCATGTGTGGGCATGAGCAAGTTTGGAGTTTTCTTTTCCAAGTGTGGTACTTTTAAACTTTTCTTGAAGTTGTTCAGAGTTGTATATAAAAGGAGGCCCAGTGCTATATGCTCCCGCTGTCATGGGTCTAAGGAGGGCCGAAAGTGTGCAGCAAACTCTTATGTGATGAGAGGCTGTTTCTATGCTTCGAACCCATGAACTCTAGATCATAATGGAGCATCTTTACCATCGAGCCAAGTCTCTCTCTCTCTCTCTCTCTCTCTCTCTCTCTCCCTCTCTCTCTATGTTTTTTTAGAGTTGTTTCATGCATTAAAATGATAATTCAAAACTAAATATGGTGTCATAAAATCCATAATGTAGACGTATGCATGCTGGATGCTGTGCAGTGCATCTTTTAAACCATTGACATCCTAATAATTCATTGACATTATTTTAATGACAAGCATGGATAAATATAGACAATAATCCATGACAAAACACATGGTACCTTGAATATTAGAGTATGAACAAGTAATCTCTTAAAACTAGGATTTGCATTGGTTTTACAACATTATATCTTTGACTTTGATCCATTGAAAGTCCAATATTAGAGGCTTAGATTTGTGCAGTCCTTCCTATCAGCTCCCCACATCCAAAACTTGTCAGGAATGGTTTCAAGTGGAAAAGAAGGGGGTTTCTTTTGTTTTTCGTAGTAAGCAGTGTCGAGCCATTTTGAACCATGTTCAACCAGTGAGTCTGATAAAAAGTGATGCTGGCCGGTGCCCAGCAGTTTGCTTTTGACACTTGGCACCACCCATCTGCCCCATGCTGGTCCATGCTTGTCACAGTACGTGCCAGGTGGCATGGACTGGCACAGTCAGTACCTTGATTTCCCTTGGAATTTGGATGCTGAAATTAAATTATAATTTCTTTTAATTCCTCACTTCCCCTTCTTACAATAACTTCATGATGCACTTAAATTTTCGCCCCTTAAGGAGACCTTGATAGGAAAGTGGAGAGATTTTCAGTGTAAGACAGTAGTTGAAGATGATTTATAGGATCATTACTTGAGCTAGTATGAAATAAGAGCCTTAAAGATTACCAATTATGCATGTTGTGATTCGAGGCATCACTGAAGGTGCCTTGACATCTCTTCAAGGCTAACAAATTGTGCAGGTGTTTAGATGTGACTGATCTGTAATTGTATGCAATAAGCAATGATGCTGTTATTGATGATAATATGACATTGTTAGTAAAAATAATAATCCTTTTATTATGTGCTTGAAGCGAAAAAGTTTGTTCTTACCTATTTTACAAAAAATTACAATTGTATATTGCTATGATAATCTCATTAGATTCCTAATGTAGTCAACCTTGCCTTACAGGAGGTTGCTGTTAAGAAATTTTTGGACCAGGATCTGTCAGGTGATGCATTAGAGCAATTTAGATGTGAGGTAAGCTTTAGATGACTTCAAAATTTGACATCTTGCACTTAACATTTTAGGTATGGTACCTCCGGTCTTTTTTTAGTTTTCAGAGGTTCTGAACAAAATCTCTCTGCACTGTGGTACAGGTGAAACTCATGTCAAGACTACGTCACCCGAATGTTGTTCTTTTTATGGGAGCTGTAACTCGTCCTCCTAACCTCTCAATTTTGACAGAGTTTCTTCCAAGGTTTGTTTAGTTTACATTCCTACTGGTATTGTCGGCGTTGCCACTATTTTTGTTTAAAGAATGAAACAGAACATGTTGCCTCAAAGTTTTCTAGGGGAATATGCATATGGATGCTATGAATGAATGGTTATAAAGCCATACCATCCTTTCCAAACATTACTTTCTAAAATGTTACCTCAAATTGGAAACATTCTGTATAACATGTTGAAGATTGAAGATTTTATTATAGTATCTGCATTAAGAAATGTAGAACTGTTTTGAACCGTCTAGTTTGGGGTGTACTGAGCCATGTGGGTGGCAGATCGGAATGGTTTGGCATTCAAAATGAGATACCGGCGAAGGAGGGGGAGAGGGTGAAGGAAAGAGAGGAAGAGAGAGAGAGAGTGTTGCTAAAGGGTTGTGGAGGCTGTGTTGCCAACTTCACTTAATATTTGCAAAATAAAAAAAAAGAGGCCCAATGTATCCCTGTTTCAATCATCCGAAGGGTGGAGCCCCTCCTTTGGCCCTCTGTAGCAACCTCCACTGTGCTCCGGTGGCCGTCCCTCCCTCTCTCTCTCCTCTCTCTTCCTCCCTCATTGTTATTCCGTGTCGGGATGTCTCCGCCGGCCTCACTATCTCTTCCTCTCCCCCCCCTCTCTCTCTCTCTCCTTCCTCTCTCCTGTTCTCCCTTGCCTCCACCCTTTCTACTGTGTCAGTAAGGGCCTGACACGGAATGCCATGGGGGCGTACCAAACCATGCTGGCAACTGATCGTTCTAGGCCCCAGTACCGGCACAACGAACATTGATCTACATAAAATAAACCATATAAACCTGCAACCTTGTTTTTGTTGACATGGGCAAACCTGTGCAAATATTGTTTTTTCTTCTATTATTGCCTTGATTTGTTTGATTTGCATTGATGTACATCTAACTTACATGCTTAATTCTATTCTAATAATTGAAAAAAAAAACTTTGTTTTTTCCAGGGGAAGTTTATATAGGTTGCTGCATCGCCCCAATGTTCATCTTGATGAAAAACGACGATTGAAAATGGCGTTGGATGTGGTGCAGTTTTGACTATTTTATATTGTTTATGTGGTTGGTTTTACCTTATTTTCAATTTTCATTTGAACCTTGGTCATTCTTACAGGCCAAAGGGATGAATTACTTGCACACGAGCCATCCAACAATTGTGCATCGGGATCTGAAGTCCCCAAATCTTCTTGTTGATAAAAATTGGGTTGTCAAGGTACTTTTCTAACCAATATTTTGTGAGCATTTCTTTTGATGTTGTGAAATGTGGCCAATTGTCCAATATGAATTGCTGGTACTGATGTGAAACTTTATGTTCAGTTAACAAATAAACATTTGTGTGCTTATAATTTCTGAAGCATGGATGATTGTCCAAGGTTTAATGCATTGATATTGTAACTTTGCCACCATATGGTTGGGATGAAATTGAGAAATTCTTATTCTAATTTGAAGCTATGATCCATGGATTTCTCTTTTGTTTTACTTGAATGGCAAAAGCATATTGGTGCAGATCCTTTTGCATTAATTATCAATACATCTCGCTGCAAGAAATATGGCTATCCTTTCTCCCACTCTCTGTAATTTCAAATTGTTTGGTCACGTTTGATCAAATAGGCAAAGTTTCAAGATTCCTAAAGACTATGTTGCAGAGCTCATTCTCATACCAAGAATCATGTACTGGCCAAAGTTGCAGTGATAAATCATGGGTCAGCTCAATAGAATGTTGTACGGCTCTTGAATGAGTCAGGTGTATGTCAAAATATGGGGCTGAGTTTTAATCAAGGTGAAATTCTTATCGGACCTATTATCACAATTCACAGCATCAAAGATGCTGACAGGCTGGTGAAATTTATTGTACTCATTCCTTATTGGTGGGATTAGGGCAGGTTGTATCTTCCTATACAAATCATTGACCTTTTGATATACTTTTCTTGAATCTTACTACCTCCATGTGAAAAATAATGTGGTAAAAGTTTTTCTCAGAAGCAGCAATGTCGATTCACACCTGATGTATGGTGCATTTTCTTATATCAAGTGTATCTGATTCTCTTTCAGCTATTATTGAAGAACATAAGACCTGGTCTTCTTCTTGATGGGTTGGTTTGGTCATCATTTTAAAAGGAAAAAAATTAAAAATAGAGTTGGAACCACAAAATTTAATTATCTATTTGAAGCCATAACCTACCTGAGTTATTCAAATCAGCTATCACTAATTTTCATTCAACATCAGAGATCTTACCTTAGAACGGTAGTCTAGCTTTTTAGACTGATGGAGTGCTTTAAGGGTGCTACCTCAAACATTCAGTCTCATGTCAAGTTTTAAAGGTAGTTCACCTATAGGCTTAGAACACAAGAAGCAGACATTAAAATAAAAAAAAGTACTTGAAAATAGAAGGGAAGCATTCTGCCTAAGTTCAAATCTGGCCGGATGTTATTTATATCTGGTGCCTTGGCCATGACTAAACTTTTCTAGTATGCCTGATTCGTTTCATAACCTAGTCTTTTGAAGATAGAAAATTGAGTACATACTCGAGTTGTTCATATTTGTCTACAGAGAAATTAAAGCAGAGATAAAGCAAGTCATTGAGGATGATGTAACAGAACATGTAGATAGGTTTTTCGGGAGAGCTAGTTATGTGATTGTTCTTTGTTCTACCTTCTTCCTTTAAAATGAACCATGTTAATTGTATATTGATACTTTTATTGAACTTCTTGTGCTCTCTCTCCCAGCCAGAAAATAACTATTGAACTTCTTGTGCTCTCTCCCCCAGCCAGAAAATAACTATGTTATATGAAATTTGAATTTGTCTGCAGGTCTGTGATTTTGGCTTGTCAAGGTTGAAGCATCATACATTCTTGTCTTCGAAATCAACAGCGGGAACAGTAAGTCTTTCAAGCTCTTATATTTGTCATCCTTTTTATAATCTTCCACTCACCTTCCTAATCTTTCCTCATTACCTTTGGTCTTTTTGATGGGTTTGTCCTCTCTGTTTCCCTCCCTTAATCCACGAATATCTTTCAATTTGAATGTCATAGAAAAATTCATGTTCTTGGGGAGGTTTTAGAGAGGATAGCAAATCAAATCAATATAAAATAATATAACTATTACCATATTATATGTTGCCAAAACTACATAGTAATGCTGGTGTGACGTGAAATTGCACATTTCAGATTGATGCATTACCTTTTCCATTCTCACTTTTGTTCATATGCAATATAGGCTGTCAGCAAGAAGGATGCACATAAAAGAGATACATGTTCTCTCTTAGTTAATAAATTGTTGCTCAGCATACTATGTAATGGCAAAAATCTCATTTCTTTTTCATGATACATGTACATCATATTAGCTTCTAACTATAGTAAGACTTCTTGGAACTGCCCTATTTAACTTCTGGCAGTACTATCATGTATCTTTTAAGTTCTAAGTTCTTAGCACTCTATATTGTATCTCTGGGATTTGGCTTGCTTCCTGATGCTATCGTGCCAGGAGGTGGATGGGTTCCACAGGAGCATGGAGCAAGGAATCAAATGGGGCATGGTTCACAAGGCCACTAGATTCTGCTCCACACCCTGTGGTGCCCATTCAATCCGGATGTGGTCGCATCAAAATGCGAACTAAACCATTTTGACAGAAAAAAGACTGGCTGTGTGAAGTTTGGATCTGAATAAAAGAAAATAATTGATTCCCTAGATATATGTATCTGTCAATGCTATAATCCAAGGTTTCACTATTTTATACTGGACCATCATTCCGATTGTCATTTCCTTTTGGGCTGCAGCCAGAATGGATGGCACCTGAGGTCTTACGAAATGAACCGTCGAATGAGAAGTGAGTCTGGAGAGCCAGCTTAACTTTTATGCTCTTCTCATAAGGCCTAGTTTTTGCCTTTAAAATTTATCTGTTGCCTCTTCTGTCTGCTTCAGGTGTGATGTTTATAGTTTTGGTGTCATACTGTGGGAGTTAGCTACCTTGCGTATGCCATGGAGTGGAATGAACCCAATGCAAGTTGTTGGAGCTGTTGGGTTCCAAAATAGACGCCTTGACATACCTAAAGAAGTTGACCCAGTGCTTGCACAAATAATATCTGATTGTTGGGAAAGGTGAGCTTGAACTGATGTTCATTTAAATAGGCTCAGCCAACACTCCAGTACAGGATTTTTGAGTCCAACAGTTAAGTGAAAGTATTTTTGTGTTCATGATAGGTTCAGAATTTGAAAACAAAACTAATGATGAATATTCAGAACATATTTAAAAAATGGGGGGAATTGCTTGATAAAGAATGTTATAGCACTTTTGGTAACCTCCTTTTTTTCCTTTCTTTTGTTGATAAAAGCAGTTGTTATAACTTCTAACAGCCATGCAGTCAAAGTGAGCTTAATTTTAAGTTAAGCTATTTAAACCTTCTCTATGAAGAAGTAATAATTGTAAAAAAAAGATAATTAGGGGTTGTAAGCATTTAAAGTTGACTTTATATGAAATAAAGATGGGTGGAATTGTACATGGTTGCTTGTGAAATTCATCTGGGCAAGGCAGCAACCGTCTATTATCTTAGGACTAGCAACAATTTCTGAAACAATGCTGAAGGGACGTGTAGTCAAGTTATTACGTTCATTTATCTGCCCTATTTGAAACCTATGTCTTGCATCAGTCCAAAATAACTTGATACCATGCTGACAATTTTGGTTGCCTGTGCAGCGAACCAAGTGAGCGTCCATCTTTTGCTCAGCTTATGTCACCTCTAAAGCAGTTGCAGAGGTTGGTTGTCACGGTCAGTTGAAGATGCCAAGACATTGATCAAAACAAATAATGACAAGAGGTCATAGCTTGCCATGTGTATATCAACAATTTGTGTCCCGTCTGGAACAGCAGTAACACAACTAGTTGTACAATATGTTTATTCTAAGGACTCAAGAACTGTTCAAAGTGGAGATTTCATTAGAGGCTGCCAACTAAAATGGTCTTCAGCCAATGAGACGTATTCTCTCTCTGAAGCTGTGCGAAGTGCAGCGGAAGAAGCAAGCATGGGAGCAGTGCTAAAAGCACAGCACCATAGTATATAATTTTATCTTTTTGTTTCAGATTCATAAATCAAAGAATCTGAGGAATGTTGGAATTGTATACATCGGATGGAATTGTCATTATTGTTGCCATGAAAGGAAAAGGAGGTACAGGAAAGAAAATGTTTGGGACGCACAAGCCGCTGTCCCTCGTTTACGCACTTCAGAAGATGATTGTTGTCCTTGAACCGGCACTGTTTGTTCTAAAACATTTTTAAAATAATCATGAAGTTGGAATCTCTAGATCCTGAATGTGGATTATCATCTCTATTTTGAGAACTGGTATCTTTTTTCGTATGGTTGTTTGCCTGCATCCATGAAATCCTCTTGCATCAAACGAGATTTTTATCTTGGCTGCCATCTCAGTTTGTATCGTTACCAGACATTTGTTGTTGATATGGTATATACAAAAAAATCTTGGCTGTGTTATATAAATAGATAATATTTGGGATATCAATTTGTAAAATATAATTATTCTAACCAGTGGTTTTTAATGACTTTTTATTTACTTAAATAATTTTTATTTAATGATTTTACATTAATGTTAAAATATAGTTCTTAATCTTGAACTTATTGTATTGGTTAAGATTTTGATAACGTAGTTTGAAATTATTTATTATGTTCTCTCTCCAAACTTTTGATAGTTATCATACTGACCTAGACCACAGGAGATGTTAGTTTAATCCCATCGATATGTCAATCCGGCTCGGACTACTTAACGAATTCCATGCATTGGGAGCTTGTTTGTGAGGGTCGAACTCCTAAAAAAACTTTTCTTGGTCCTTGTTGGATGGAAACGATGGCATCTTGTGGAAAGCATACAACTAAGTGGTGTTTGGTGAGCCGAACGAGGTCATCAAAATGATCTTAGATCATTATCCTAAAGTAATATGATCTCTAATGATCTAACATCTTTGCATTTAGCATACTATATTCGAGTTATTAAACATCGTCTATTTCATATTTCATGAAAATTCAAGATGATTAATCATATATTATGAAAACTATTCTAGATATATTTCATAAAATATATTTATTGATCAAATAAAATTTATTATAATAATTATTAATATATTTAAATAACTTAAGTATTAATATATTTTATAAAAAAATATATTTATTAATCCTATAAAAAATATTATTTATTATAATATAATTAATATTTTATTTATACTTATAATATATTACTATTTTAAAATAAATATTTATTTTAATTAGAGAAATAAGATAAATAGAAGCAATATATTAAATAATTTCATGATTAAAATATAAGTTACAATAATTTATTTTTATTATAATTTAAAATTATAATTGAATGATAATATGATAATAATATGATTAATAATATATTATAGTATAATAACATCATAAGTAAAATATAGGTAATATAATATAATAGATATATTGGTATATCAATTTTTTTTCACTGGATTGAGAGTACTTTTGTCCCAAATTTTAGCTTAACATCAATATCTAGGGATGATCTTGCAACCTCAATGATTGGTTTTCGATTATTGGATGAGGAGGTGATTTGAGGATGAAAATGATTTACGATCAAAACCATGTACGTAGGATTATTATTGTGCAAATAAACACATTGATTTTGTCGCTTTCGCTCACATCATCCTTGATTTAGGGATGATAACTGTTGCCATAAAACTCCAATGAGATGCTCGGTATGATGCCGAGCAAGTGTGCCTTGCTCCTAAGTAAAAGATGAACCTACAAAAAAAGCCATTTATCAGAATTTGTCCGATAGAAAATCTTTTGATGCCTAAGTTAGCCAGAGTTAAGAAAACTGTAGAAGAAACCATGAGAGTGAGAGCTCCAAATATATAAAGAAAAAGCTTACCTCCGATCTCCTTCTTACCTCTCTTTTTATAAGGGTGAAGTGTGCCATTGCCTTGTAACCTTCGTCCATTCAAATATCAAAATATAGAAGTTATTGAGTCCATCGTGGGCATTAGTGGAGAGGTAACTCTAGCCCATGATCTTTTGGTTATGGTCAGTTAATACCCTTATTGTACACTGGTAACTGTTCTGATCCCTAACTGTCCTAGTCATGGATCATCAGATTTTCATAGATATTTGGCTTTCATAGATACTCGGTCAATATCTGAGTAAGATATTCTGATATAATCAATCTACGAGTAGTCGCATCACTCATGTGAATGAATCCGTGGATGTGAAAGATTGTCGATCCTTGACCAGATAGAATAGTTGAGTTTACCCCAAGCATGAAATCCTAGCTAATTATTCTAATAATAACCACATACCAAAAGACCCCTTAAAGTTATTAATCACATGGATGTGGAAGATTTTTCGGCTTCTTTTTTTTCTCAGCTTGATGCTGAGTAGTGGCACTTTTCTTAGCACGTATATACTTCTACGTGCGCTCGAGGAGTTCAGAGTAGGATCTGAAAAACTTCTTATCCAAGGAGTAAATAAATCGGAAATTTCAAAATCCCTTGCTTCATGGTCAACATGGCCATTAATTCATTGAGGTCATGAATTTCTAATGTGTATGGCGGTGTTAAAGTGCACCACATAGTCCCTCAAAGATTTTTCTTTTTGCTCGTAGATGGAGAAAAGACTATCAGAGTTTCATGGCATTCTTCTACTAGTACCGAAATGTACCACGAATAATTATTCAAATTGTTTGAAGGAATGAATGCTTTCTAGTTGGAGTCTAGAATACTAGACCTAAGCTATCTTTCGAAAAGTTGTCAGGAAAGCCAAACCAAGGAGGGCATCTGAAGCCCCTTGAATTAGTATGAGAGCTTTATAGCTCTCCAAATGGTTGAGTGGACCAATGGAGCCATCATAAAGCACCAGCTGTGGCATCTTGAAATGAGCTAGGATCGGCTCATCCAGAATACTTTGGGAGAAAGAAGGATGGGTATTGAACCCGAGGCTACTGGATGAGCCTTGGTTGTCCTTTTATAGCTGAGTGAGTCGATAATTGATTTCTTATAGTTTTCGATCATAGTCATCTAGTCATCATTGAGGCTCATCATAGTGTTGAGAATACCCCAGAGTGGAGTCTTCCCCTGATGAGCTTGAAGGAGAGCGAGGCCGCCTTTTCTTCTTTCTTGAAGTTCGTTGGGGAGGAGACCATCGCTCTTTGGGATTGGCACAATAGGAATGTTGAGTAGGTTGAGGATCGGCATAGTATGAGTGCCGAGTAAGTTGGCATTGTGGTGAAGGAGGTTGTTGAGGAGCTCGATGACTATGCCTAGAAGGCGCAACATATTATGGTGGGTCCTATGGTAGTTGCTGCTGCTATCGCTATTCTACAGTCTGCTTGAGGTTGTGAACAACTTCTATCAGGATTTTGACTTATTCAATTAATATGGTGAATTGTTGTTGATCCACCACAATTACTGGACACAAAGTACTAGGCTCTGCTTGTCGATGAGGGTGCTCTTCATTATGGGAAGAGCGTCTGCCAGTACTAGTGGATGCATTCTAAGCTTTTGTTCTAGTCATGGTTCTTTCTTTCGAGGGATAAATTTGTCTCCTAACCTAGCATGCCAATCTGTTGCTCTAAAACTCCGACGAGATACTTGGTATGGTGCCGAGTAAGTACATCCTGCTCCCAAGTGAAAGATGAACATACAAAAGAAGTTTATCTTGTCAAAATTTATCCGACGAGGGACTCTTCGATCCCTAAGTCAGCTGAAGTTAAGAAAATAGTGGAAGAAACCATGAGAGTAAGAGCTCAAATTATGTAAAGAAAAAGCTTATCCCCAGTCCCCTTCTTACCTCCGACAGTGGACGATCGATGGCGATGGAGCAAGAAATGGCTGGTGATGAGGTCCAGATGGCGAGAATCATAAGAAAACATCCAAAAAATAGGGGATCCATCCTTTTGCTTTGATTTTTTCGATCATTGACAGCCAAAACCTTTGGGGAAGATAGTAAATAGGTAGGGTGTCATGATTCAGGGGTGCAGCACCAATGACAATAGCGCTAGTGGCCAAAAAAAGAAAAAAGGGTTGGCCAAAATAGAAAAAAAAATAGGGTCTAGGTTCATGTGGTTTTTTCGACAAATCCGACGATCGATGGTCATCTGCAATGATATGAAAAGAAGAAAAGATAGAGAGAAGGAAGGCAGGGGTTCTTACCTCGGCTCCGGTAGCATTTCTAACTTCAATTTTCAGTGACTATGGGTTTAGAAAAAACATCAAAATGAGGAAGAAAGAGAGAGAAAGAGTGCCGGTGTAGGGTCAACTTTGTCACATAGAAACCTTCGAGGGGGAGGGAGAGATATATAAGGTAGAGGGGAGGCCGAATCCTCCTAGAATATCTAAAGCAACATTCGATAATAATTTCAAAAGATTCAACGCCAAGTGACCATCCTTGCGAGTGACTACATGTTGATAGAGTGTTAATCTAGAGACTTTCTCATGAATCCATGTTACATGTTGAGATCGTAATGGTAGTGTGTTGAATGGCTACAAAACTCGTTTGCAAGGATCTTTGCTATGTGTCAATATCTCTGAGAAGGATGGGAGCCGAAGAATTGATCGTGGTTGTCTAGGGTCACTACTACAAAAAAAAGCTATGGCAGCGGTTCGTAACTACTGTCGTAGCCCAAAAAATCACTGCCACAGGCTATGACAGCGGTTTTCTAACCGCTGCTACTGCGGCCGTTGCCGTAGCTCTATGGCAGCGATTGTTGCAGCGATTGTTTGAACCACTGCCATAGATATTCTATTGCAGTGGTTTATAAACCGCTGCAATAGATCGACCTATAGTAGGGATTAAGTAATCACTGCCATAGATAATCTATAGCAGTAATTTTTTAACTACTGTCATAAGTCTAATATAGCGATTGGCATCATTTGCACTAGGGACCTATGGCAACAATTATAAAATCACTGCCATAGATTTTGAATAATTAAAATAAATAAAATTTTTATTTTTTTATATATTTTATCTGATAAATATAGATATATAATATAAGAAAATATAATAAACATAAAAATTATTTTGAAATACTAAAATTTTATTATCGAATAAAATTTATTATAATATTTTTTTAAAAAATAAAATACATCAAAAGTTTTCTAAATCTACATCATCATCATCATCATCGTCATCGAGAGTCGAAGTCGGAGCCAGAGCTGGAGCTAGAATGCGGGCCAACATATCCTCGAAGCTCGTGACTCCAAAACATGTGCTGAGCATTGACATCATGTCTCTCACGATGCCCTCCAGATGAAATGCACGCTCCTCAGTTCGATTTGCCCACATCGCAGCATGATCTGCTCGTGCCAACACCTCCTCAAGCTTCTTCCGACTGACGACACCGAAAGTCTATGAGGAGAAGCTCGCCTTGAACTGATAGCTCGTCGGCGTGTGTCCGAGCCTGCATCGGATCCTTCCAGAGTGCTCAGGCCCTAAGACCTGAGACAGATGGTCATGGGGCCCAGAGGTATCCGGGCCCTCACTCGCGAGCGCATCTAACTGATTTTGTAGTTATAAATTAAAATAAAATTTTATAAGAAATGCTATAATACTAATTATATATTAATATATTTAATACTTACAAAAATACGCTCGATTGCGATGTTCATCGATCTGCCCGTCTTGTCCATGCAGTTGGATCGAAAGATCTCGCTATGGCTGGACATCACTCCATCTCTCATCAGCTATAATAAAGAATAAATTTATTAGAAAGATGATAAAAAATATAAATTTAATTTATCTAGTAAAATTTAGAATTAATTACCTCTCTATGCACATGATTGGCCATAGACTCGTGGCCTAGAGTGTGCATATACTCCTAGACTGCACGATTCTTCCGATTCTGATGGAAGGTAGCCTAATAAGTATTTAAATAAATAATAAATATTTAAAAAATATTTAAATAAAACTTTAAGCATATTGAAAAATTTAAAAGTTAAAAATTTTATCTCGAACTTCTGGCTCCTCCAGTGTCTAACCATCCTCTCTCACTGACTTGGAGGACGATCCTGTATCCAGGGAACAAGCTCCTCTAGAGTGTCTTATCGGTGCTCGAGTCATTCTCTGTGGAGCTTGATCTTGTAACCCCGGTACAACTCTTCGATCTTCTTCAGTCGGACATCTCGAGTCCTCTTATGATCGAAAAAGTCGTACCTTCTCTATATAAATTTATCAAAAATCAGTTGCAAAATTATTCTAATCAAACATATATAGTATAAATATATAAAATACATAAATATAATTAAAATATGCGTACTTACCCATATCTTCTTTCATACCTAATTTTTGATGGTAGCATCCATCAAACGTCAGTCTTTGGGCTCTATGGGAATGATGTCCAACCACCTCACAAGCACTCCAAAAAAAAAATGCATCTTCCACGCGGTCTTTTCTATCAGCCTCCCCTCCACATCGTAATAGACCATCACCTGAAGCTAGCGATTTCACACATGTGCCATACGTGTGGGATCATGAAATATCCGATTGGATGATGTACCTATAATGCAAATACATTATGCAAATATATAAGTATACAAATATTATATAAAAATAAAGTTGTGCTAATATAATAAAAATGTACACTCAGATGCCTGCGTAGTAGCATGTGCCTCAGATATGGACGACAATAGAGGCTTAGCTGCTGATGGAGTAGATGCCGTTGGTGGAGTAGATATCATCGGTGGAATAGATGCCGATGATGGAGGTCCTTGAGCAGCCAATGTCGAGGTGGACGGAGTATGCTCCGACTGCTCCTCGGATGCTGAACTACGCGTAACTTGCTGAGGGGCAGGGGTGAAAGCTAGATGGCATTTCGGTGCCATTATGATCTGCAATGTTAATGAACATTAATCAATATAACATGTTAAATAATAATATTAGTATAGCATCAATAAATAGTTTCTAATATGTACACTAATCAATTGATGGATCTATCATTATGCAATGTAATAAACAAAAGCAACATGATATAAACATCCAAGAATCATTATGCAATAAATTCTACAACATGAATACATTCATAAATAATTAAGGATGAGCAACAGTCATAGATCCGATCTCTTATGCGAATCTTGGTGTTAATCCAAAAACTTAAAAGAAGAATAAAGTAGATGATGGTGGCACCTTAAGGCTTAAAGTTAGAACTTTAGAGAGATATATCAAATTCTATTTGCTTGAAAGTCGAGCTGGCTCTATGCCTGAGATAGTCGACTCCATGCCCGAGACATCCGGCTAGGGTCCTCCTCCGGCCCGAGCCGGCTCGATCACGGCCCGAGCCGATTCGATCACGGCCCGAGCCAGCTCGACTGCGTATCTGAGATGGCTCGGTTGTGTGCCATCTCCTCGATCACTCCCTCTCTCCCTCTCTCGATCTCTCTCGTCGGCGATGGCGGAGAGGCCGAACCCCTCCCTTCCAGTCTTTTCATCTCTCAATCTTCCTCTCTCCTTCTCTCGATCTTCCTCATCGGTGAGGTCGGACCCCATCCCTCCCTCTCTCACTCTCTCGATCTTTCTCACCGACAAGACCAGACCCTATCCCTCCTAGTGATGCCAGCAAGGCCGGACCCCCTCCCTTCCTCTTTCACTCTCTCGATTTTCCACTCTCCCTCTCTCGATCTCCCTCGTCGATGAGGCCGGATCCCCTCCCTCCCAATGATGGCGGTAAGGCCGGATCCCTTCCTTTCTCTCTCAAGTACAGACCCATCGGGCATTCGAATTTGGATTCGGTATCAGTAATTAAAATTAGATTCGGATCTGAATATCTAGATTTTGATCCGAACCCAATCCATTAATAGATCTAATCCATAGCCACCGATGTGGCGCGATCCAAGGCTACCACCACGGCATGACCCAAAAACTATGGCATACAGATAATTATAATATTTATAATAAATATTTATAATATTTATTATAAATATTTTATAAATTATTATAAATATATATATGATTAATAAATAATACCATAAAATTAAAAAAAAATTATACCTATGGCTATAGAGAGCGGATCACATCGAAAGTTTCGAAGATCATCGGTGACGATGCTAGAGGAGGATGACGGCACTAGAGGTAACTTATGAAACAAAAGTAAGATAGTAAGATAGAGAAGAGAGAAAAAAAAAGAAAAGAGAGAGAGAGCAGTGGTCGGGATGAGGGGCCAGGGGGAGGGGGCACAGTGACGAGGAGGCTGAAGGAGGCTTCGCACTCGATCGGGGGAGGGTCAGAATGATGGTGGTGGTAGGGGGGTTGGGTTTCATGGGGGGCGAAGGAGGGTGGAGGGGGGCTCACCGGAAGGGGGTTTGATTTTGCACCAGGGTCGGAGGAGGATAGAGTGTGGGGGAGGGGTTTCACGGGGTCCGGCAGAGGGTCGAGGGTGGATGGAGTTTTTGCTGGAGGAAGGTTTCATAGGGGCCGAGGGAGGGTTGGATGGGGGTTCATCGGAGGGGGTTTCGCTGGAGACCGAGGGAGGGTCGGATGGGTGGGTGGGGAGGGGGTGGGGTTTCGCAGGGGGCCGAGCGAGGGTGGAGGGGGGTTCGTCAAGGGAGGATTTCGTGGGGGCTAAGGGAGGGTCGGATGGGGGGTTCGCCGAAGGAGGATTTTATTGGGGGCCGAGGAGGGTTGGATGGAGGGGGGGGGGGCGGGTGGCGAGGAGGGGCGGTCGGGGATGGGAAGCCGGAGGGGGAAGGAGGGGCGGCATCGATCGAGGGGGAAGGAGGGGCGACGTCGATCGAGGGGAAGGAGCCTCACTGACGACGAAGAGGAGGGGGGAGAGAGAGAGAGATCGAGCGCGCACAGGAGAAAAGAAAAATTTTAAAAATTTTTAACCTAATCTACAGCAACGGTTATCAAACCGCTGCCATAGATCTATGATAGTAGTTATCGAACCACTGTCATAAATCTACGATAGCAATTATCCAAAACTGCTATCATAGATCTACGACAGTGGTTCTATAATCGTTGCTGTAGATCTATAACAGCGATTTTTGATAACCACTGTCATAGATTGAAATTAATTTTTTTCTTATTTTTTTTAAATATTATATAATTTTAAAATTTAATATTCATCTTTATCATTCATTATCTAAATAATTATCATTAAAGTATCGTCACAAAAGATCACCTCGATCCGATGGCCCTAGCTTCATCGATCAAAAAATTTGATTTCGATTATCATGAATGACGATGCGATGATCTGATAGATGAAGATCTTCGATGGATTCAAAAATCTACAACGATGATCTCGATGATGTTTTTAGTATACTATCAAAGTTTTACTTCAATTGGATATCATTATTATGATCAATTTAGTATGAAATAATTTTAACCATTAAATTAGAAACAAGCGATCAAAGAATTAAATGGCATCTGATTATGAGATAATTTTTTAGTTAAATGATCAAAAGTACGAGCATAACAATCAGTGAAGTTTCAGAATGATTATCAGAAGATGTATAGTTTTAAATCATTCTTCATCTCATGAGTTGAATTTTATAATCACCACTATAAAAAATAATTAAAATAGTAGCTAAGATCATTTATAAAAAAAATTATCTCATAATCGAACATCGTTTGATCCTTTGATAACTCGTTTATTATGTAATGGTTGAAACTAACCTATACTAAATTGATCAAGATAATAATGTTCGATTGAAGTAAAACTTTGATAGTATTCTATAAACATCATCGAGATTATTGTTGCAGATTTTTGGATCCATCAAAGATCTCCATCTATCAGATCATTACATCATTATTCGTGATCATCGAAATCAAATTTTTTTGATCGACGAAGTTAGGGCCATTGGATCGAGCGACCTTTTGCGATGATACTCTAATGATAATTATTTAGATAATGAACGATGAAAATGGATATTAAATTTTAAAATTATATAATATTTTTTAAAAAATATGGTACAGTTATAATTAACCGCTGTCATAAATCAGATTATAGCAGCGGTTCCTACTAACCGCTGCTATAGGTCCGACTTATGGTAGCGGTTACAATGAACCGCTGCTATAGGTCGACCTATGGTAGTGGTTAATAAAAATCACTACCGTAGGAGCTATAGCAGTGGTTTCAAAAATTGCTACCATAGTATGCGCTGTCATAAGCCATTTTTATAGTAGTGGATACCAATACAAGTATTCCTCCCCCTGAAGTATTATTTTCTCTCTTATCATTGCTTTTGTTCTCCCTTAAGTTGTTGTTCTTCTCTCTGGTCTAGGGGGAGTCTTCTCCATGACATTCTATCCTATTTTACAAGATTTTAAGATCATTTTTCTTTCCTTTTTCTCCTTTCGATCTAGGTTGCATGTAGATTATTTTAGGATTTCTCTTCTCTTTCTTCTTTTTTGAACCGTCTTGTCCTCTTTGAGCTTCTTTTGATTTTTCTTAGTTGATTGAAATGTCCTCTTCTAGGCATGAGTTCAGGGGTGAGAACTTTATGAGAGATCAAGGTTCTCAAGCTTTGTCTTCCTGGGATGGGGCTAAGCTAGGAAGTTTATCGGGTAGGACCTAAGGAAATAACCTCTTCTTGTTGGGCCCAATTGTGTTCTAGGGATTTGGATAGTCCATCGATCGCCGAGAACTATTCAGGCCCAATGCATGAGAGATCTGAAGTCCGAGTCTGATATTCGACATTTAAAGGATTGATATTAGATCCTGAGTCGATATTAGATCCGTCGGATGGTTAGATCACCATTTACAAAGAATTTCTTTGGTCTGGACTTTGTTTTCTCCTCATCCTCTTATCTGTAACATTGTAGACCTTTACTAGATGGTGCCTACTCAGTTAGCTCTTAATTCTATTCAAATTTTGTGTTCTTTCATCATCCTCTATAATATTCTCCACATCAAACCAAGAGTTTCTATTTTTTAGGTTTTATTTTCTTTGAAGAAACATCCTCGAGAAAGAGGATGGTGGTTCTTTAGTCCCTGGTACCATCGCCAATTTATTACCAAAACTTCTATCATATGTTCATGGATGGAAGAATAAGTTTTTCTTTATCTCTGCCGATCATCCCTAGGGGTTTAGTTGGATTTGAAGTGCTCCCGACCTCGCCCCAAACAAGAACGGTATAGTCCTTGAAAAGGATAAGGAGCACTTTGAGCTGCTACTCGATGCTAAGGTTCTGAAGCAGCAAGACTTACTGTAGGAGTAAAACTTGTATAATGTTGAACTAAGTCTAGTTAACTCTTTAGATAGGATCTTGTTGTTTCTTTAAGTCCCAAGTTTCTTTGCTATATACGTTTTCATTTCTTATAACTAACTTTCTTTCTTGATTTTTCAGTTATGAAGATCTCCACTAAGTTGATCTGCCATGTAGTGCAGAAGAGGCTGGCTTCATGAGGGGAAACTTCTTGAGAACTTGCAAAGAGGAGTCGAAGTCAGGGAGAAACTTCCTCGAGAGAGCCAAAGGTGGCTGCACCACCGAGGTCGACACCACCACCGACTCCTACCCCATTGACTATTTCACCATATAAGGGCCCTTGTTCTATCCCTATCGATGTTGGCGATAACTTGGTGATCGTCGGGGCAGTACTGACTAGGGTGGCCCCTCCTGCATCGGCCTCAGGTTCAACTTTATCTGGTGCTTCCTCGATGCATTGAAAGCTTCTTCCAAGTTGTAGATGTGTTGAGTAGTCTCATCGCTTTTCATAAGCATGTCGTCGATATAAACCTTCATATTTTAACCGATTTAGTTCTTAAAGATTTTATTAACCAATCATTGATAAGTCTCTCTGGTATTTTTAAGATCGAAGGGCATGACTTTATAATAGTACAAGCCTTTTTTGATGATGAACATTATTTTTTCATCTTCGGAAGCCATTTGAATTTAGTTATAGCTAGAGAAGCATCCATAAAGCTTAGAAGTTGATGATCCGATGTTGCAATGACTACTTGGTCAATTCTTGATAGTGAAAAGCTATCATTTGGATAACCTTTATTATGGTCAATGTAGTCAATACATATTCTTCACTTATCATTAGCTTTCTTGACCATCACCATATTTGCAAGCCACTCAGGATAATGTGTTTGCTAAATGAAGTCTGTGGTTAACAACTTGTTGACTTTCTTGTCAATTGCCTTTTGTCTTTCAGGAGCAAAATTTCTTTTCTTCTGACATACCAGCCTACATTTTAGATTAACATTTAATCTATGGACAATTATGTCAGGGGTATACCTGGTATGTTCGAGGCCGGCCAAGCAAAAATATCTATATTTTTTTTGTAAGGTCATGAGATCTTCTCGATGCTATCCATCTAGTAATGATCCAATTTGGATAGTTTTAGTTGGATCATTCTTCCTGAGTGGAATCAAGATAATTTGTTCAACTGGCTCTTCCCGACTTTCTTCTTCTCGTTGATTTAGCCCGTTAATTGGTAGGATTTCTATGGGCTTCTTTCCTTTAATTATTGTCATTAACATTATTGAGCTAATTGTTGATCTTCTTGTATTTTACCAACTTCATTCTTTGTCAAAAAATGGATGAAGAGATGATAAGTTGAAACAATAACTCAAAGAGCATTTAAAAGTTACCCCAATATCATATTGTAGGCTAATGGTACTCGAACTATGAGGAAGTTAAGCAGTACAGTAGCTTGCTGAGGTTGTTGCTTGCAATGACTGGGAGGACTATAATTTCTTCCTCTACCTTCATCGAATCGCTCGAGAATCCGACTAAAGGAGTATTGATTTATTTTAGTTGATCGATAGTTAATTGCATTTGAAAGAAAGCATCATAAAATAACACATTGAAAAAACTTTCATTATCAATTAAAGCTCTTTTTATGTCATAATTCACTATTGTCATAGAAATGATAATAGCGTTATTATGAAGAGTTTGAACTCAGAGATCTTTGTTAGAAAATGAGATAAGGTTATCTCCCCGCTGATGCTTAGAGGAGCTCTCTGAATATTTTGTCCCCCTAGACAACATCCCTCCTGAAATCATGTTAACCACCCCTATCATAGGTTGATTGTTGATTTTTTCCTCACAAAACAGTCGAGGTTGTTGATTGGCAAGTGTTTAGGCTGGATGATCATGCAGGTATATGTTCCTGATGGAAGAGATAATATTATTGTTTCACCATAACAAAAAAGAATATTTATGATGCAAAAAAAGCATCGCAAATACTAAATTTTCATCATAAATAATTATTTACAATAAAAATTTGATCGCTATTAATTAGTAGCTAAAATTATGGTTGCAATGGATTAAAAAATTTTCATCACTAATAATGCTTTTTTGCAATGAAATATTTTTATCAAAAAAATATTTTTTATTTTTAAAATTATTTATGATGAAAAATTTTATCATAAATAAAAGATTTTATGACAAAAATATATTTCCATCATAAATAAAATTATCTACGATGAAAATTTACATTACCAATAATTTAATAAATAAATTTAATATTTTTTTAAATAAAATAAATTATTTATGATGAAAATTTTTAGCATAAATAATCATGTTTAAGATGAAACTTTATTTTCATCAAAAATAAAATTATTCGTAACAAAATTTTATGTCATAAATAATTAAAAAAGAATTAATTTTTTAAAAAATAAAATAAATTATTTATAATGAAAATTTCCATCATAAATAAAAATATTAGTGATGAATTTATTTTTATCTCTAATAAGGTTATTTATGATAATTTTTTAATTATAAATAATTTAAAAATATATTTAAATTTTTTTAAAAATAAAATAAATTACTTGCATTGAAAAATTTATGTCATAAATATTTTGATCATAAAAATATTATTTTTGATGAATATATTCTATCATAAATAATTTAAAAAAAGATTTTTAAATTTTAAAAAAATAAATTATTTATGATGGAAATCTTTCATCATAAATAAAGTTATTTGCGATGGATATTCCATCATAAATAATTTCATCACTAATTAAATATAATATTTTTTTAAAATAATAATTTATAAATATATATTTTTTTAATTTATATTTTTAATATTTGATATTTATAAGCTATCAATTAAAGTAAAAAATTCATAATAAACCCATAAACAAAATTTACACATCTAAATTTGATCATTTCATTATATTAAAATATAATTATAAAAAATAATTTTAATAATTATAGGAGGTTCAAAATAAAAAATAAAAAAATAAGTCGCTAGTTGTCAAGTATCAGCATATGAAGAAGAGAAATGGGTGGAGTATGACGAAC
This sequence comes from Cocos nucifera, assembly GCA_006176705.1. Lineage (NCBI taxonomy): Eukaryota > Viridiplantae > Streptophyta > Magnoliopsida > Arecales > Arecaceae > Cocos > Cocos nucifera. The sequence continues at coordinate 99,082 of QRFJ01000386.1, forward strand.
TAGCATGTTGCTGCCTCATCAGTTCCATCTACACCATCCACTCCATAATCTGCATCTAGAATAATTGGTATAAGTCGATGCGTGCAATCAACTTCTCAGCTCGCTATCGATCTTCAGTAGTCTGTCTTTATATCTTTGCTACCTGGGTATTGTAGGTAGCATGTACATCAGCCCTGGATGAGCGTGAGGATGGAAGAGCTTTGATCTCATGCCCTAGCCCTCTAATATAATAGAATCTCGTACTAAGCATCTAATCAAAGTCTTGTCATCTATGGGTATGGTCGAGCCCTCAGGAATAGATTGGGATATAATCTTTATCATACAATTCTAAAAATTAAAGTTATAGCTATTTTAAGTTTGTACTAAAAATCAAAATGCTAATAAAAATTTATTACGGGATGATGGTAGTGCCCTCATCGGTTGAGGTATCTCGAGGTAGCACTCCCCTTCGATCTCGATGAGGATATATGCATGGGGAGTAGAGAGAAGGGTGTAAGAAACATACCTTTAATCGAGGGTTTTTGGCCGCTTTGTTGTCATGGTGGAGGCTTCTTATCAGTTCGGACCCTTCTGGATTCCTCTAAAGCTCCATTCTTTTTTGACTTCCTTTTAGCATCGGCTTGACACCGAGTAGTGGCACCTTCCTTAGTGCATATATATTTCTGCATGTGCTCAATGAGTTTAGAGCAGGATTTGAAAAACTTCTTGTCTAGGGAGTAAGTAAAATTGAAATTTTGAAGTCCTCACTTCATGGCTAACATGGCCATCGATTCATTGAGGCCATGAATTTCTAATGTGGTGGGTTTAAAGCATGCCATGTAGTCCCTTAAAGATTCCCTTTCCCCCTGATAGATGGAGAGGCTATCGGAGTTTCATAGTATTCTTCTACTAGTACCAAAATTGCCATGAACAATTATTCGAACTACTCGAAGGAATGAATGCTTTTCGACTGAAATCTAGAATATCAGACATGAGCTATCTTTTAGAGAGTTGTCAGAAAAGCCAAACTAAGGAGGGCATCTGAAGCCCTCTGAATTAGTTTGAGAACTTTATAGCTCTCCAAATGGTCAAGTGGATCGATGGAGCCATCATAAGACTACTCCAACTGCAACATCTTGAAGTGAGTCAAGATTGGCTCATCCAAAATTTTTTGATAGAAAGGAGGACGGGTATTGAACCTGAGACCATTGGCACTGCTATAATAAAGGGCTACAGCAGCAGTTTCAAACTACTACCATAGTCCAAAAAATCACAGCCATAATCTATAATAGTAGTTATGTAACTGCTACCATTATCACCATCATCGTAGGTCTATGACAGTAATTTTTACAGCAGTTATAGTTATCGCTGCCATAGAGCACTTATGGCAGTGGTTGCATATATAACTGCTGCCATAGATACTCAATAGCAGCGGTTACACAACTACTGCCATAGTGGTCTATGGCGGTGGTTAAATAATCACTTCCATAGGCTGTCAATTGTAGTGGTTATTCAACTATTACCATAGGATTCTATGGTATACAATCGCTGCAATAGAATCCTATGGCAGTGGTTGAATAACAACTACAATTGATAGCCTATGGCAGCGGTTGTATAACCACTGCCATAGAATTCTTTAGTAGTGGTTGAATAACCGCTGCCATAGGCTATCAATTATAGCTATTATTCAATCACTGCTATAGAATTTTATGGCAACGGTTATATAATCGCTGCCATAGAATCCTATGGCAGCGGTTGTATAACTGCTGCCATAGCCTTTATAGCAGTGATTTAGCAACCGCTGCCATAGATTTATGGCTATGATTGGGATATGACCTATGGTAGTGGTTCGCACGCCTATGATAGCAATCTTCAATTACTGTCGTAGATTTTAAATATTAAATAAATAAATATATATATATATTTAATTTTTTAATCTAATAAATGTAGTTCAATATATAATAAAAGAATATATCTAAAATAATGCAAGAATAATCTAAAATATTCAAATTTTATTACTGAATAAATTTTATTATAATATTTTTTTAAAAAATATATTAAAAATCTACATCTAAATCTAAATCATCATCATCGGGAGGAGATGGAGTACGAGCTGGAGGAGCTGGAGCTGGTGTTGGAGTTGGAGCTGGAGGGACTAGAGCTGAAATGCTAGCCAACATATCCTCAAGGCCTGTAAAGTCAGCTCCAAAATATGTAGAGAGCCTTGTCACCATAGCAGTCACGATGCTCTGTAGCTGAGATGTGCGCTCCTTAGCCCGAGTAGTCCACTGCATGGCTTAAACAGCCCGCTCCATAGCCTTAGCTGCCTGCACCAACACCTCCTCAAGTTGCTCCTAACTAATGATTCTGAAAGCATGTAAAAAGATGCTCACCTCTGACCAGTAGCTCATTGACATATGTCCAAGCTTGCATCAGATCCTCCTAAAGTACTTAGGCCCCAGACCTAAGATAAATGGTCATGAGGGCCAGAGGTATCTAGGACCTCGCTCACGAGTGCATCTAACTACTCCTATCATTATAAATTTAAATAAAATATAATAAGAAAAGCTATAATACTAATAATATTAATCTATTTATTACTTGCAAAAATTTTTTTGATTGCAGCATTCATCAATCTATCCTTCTTATCCGTATAATTGGATTGAAAGATGATGCTACGGATGGACATCACCTCCTCTCTTGTCAACTATAATAATAGATTAGCTTATTAAAAATATATAAAAATAATTAATTTAATTTATAAACTAAGATTTAGAATTTATTATCTCTCTATGCACACGATTGACCATAAACTCATAATCGAGAGTATGCATGTACTCCAGAGCCAGTTCTCTCAATTTTGATGGAAGATAGTCTAAAAATTATTTAAATTATAAGTATTTAAATAATAAATATATTTAAAAAATATTTAAATATTATTTTAAGTATATTAAAAAATTTAAAAGTTAAAAATTAAATCTGAAACTCTTGGCTCCTTCAATGTCTAACCATCCTCTTCCACTGATTTGAAGGACAGTCCTAAATCCAAGAAATAAACTCCTCTGAAGTATCCCCTCGGTGCTCGAGCCACCCTTTATGGAGCCTGACCTTAGATACAACTTCTTAATCTTCTTCAGTCGGGCATCTTTAGCCTTTTCGTGATATGAGAAGTTGTATCTCCTCTACATAAAGTTATCAGAAGTTGATTACGAAATTATTCTAATCAAATATAGTATAAACATATCAAATACATAAATATAATTAAGATATATTTATCCATATCTCCTTCCATATCCTATTCTTAACACCAATGTCCATCAATCGTCAGTCTATGGACAGTACTGGAATGATGTCGGACCATCTTACAAGCACTCTAAAAAAAATGCATTTCTTATGCGGCCTCTCCAATTGGCCTTTCCTCTCGATCATACTCCATCATGATCTGATGCTAGTGATTTCATACATGCGGTATGCATGTGGGATCGCGAAATATCCTACTGGATGATGCACCTATAATAAAAAATATATTATATAAATATATAGGAGTGTACAATGACTATATAAAAAATAAATAAATAAATAATTAATATAATAAAAATATACTCTCAGTAGCTATGGGATCGTACGATGTGGATGCCAGTAGAGCTCATTAGTGGATAGAGCATGTGCTAGAGATATGACTGACAGTGGAGGCTCAAATGCTGGTGGAGTAGATATCGGTGGTGCTTGGGCAACAGATGCGAAGTTGGATGGAGTATGTGCTAGTAGTGGCTCAGATGTTGAGCTCTACGTAGCCCATTGAGGGATGAAAATAAAAGTTAGATGATATTTCGATGCCATCATGATCTGCAATGTTAATGAATATTAACTAATATAACATGTTGAACAATAATTAATATTAGTAGAGCATCAATAAATAAATTCTAATATTTATACCAAAATATTGAACTCATCGCTTAGTTGCATCTACAATATGGACATCACTATCGCTCCTGATAAATGTATCCGAGACCTCGAGTGTGGATGGTTGTCCACTAAATAGTCACGGGCCATCCAAGATCATCTTGCCATTCGGAATTGTTAAAATATTTACAGTAGAAGAGAAAAGAAAAAAAACTTATATTACTAAAATCATACTAAGAACTAATCATTTTCCACTCGAAATCATCAAAGCCTCTTTATAAAAAGAAAAAAAATTATTGCATACTACTAAAATAAATTTACTCTTGAGTTTTGATAGATGAAAGAAATTCATGAGATTTTTTAGAATTTGCATTTATACCAGTTTTGAAAAGAAAACTCCTAAATCAAAATTACATAGAATATAATTATATTGCATACATCTAGTGAAGAAAATTGATTATATATATATGGCGGCATAGGACTATGAGGTACAAGCACAAGCCCATGGATGGGCCATAGTAGTGCAGCAGTCTCATTGCTAAACTAATATTATTGTTCTAATACTCCATCACATATTAAATATACAGTGCATTTGTTAGATAATAAACAAGCTATGCACTAACCATATCAGCATATCAAATAATGCCAATACTTGCCATGGATTAAGTATGTATCCTATTGTACCGGTTGTGCTAGTAAGCAATTAAATCTATGAGTGCTATAATATTTATAATATTATAATAATATTATCCATATTATTATAATATTATTATAATAAATATTATAATGATATTTATTATAATATTTATAATTATATTTATAATAATTATTATAAATATAATAATAAATATTATTATAAATATTATAATTGATTATTAATATTATTATAAAATTAAATAAAAAAATTATACCTACAAGCGGTAGTGCTAGAGGGAGGGCCAGCAGCAGCAAGATGGGGTGGACCGCGGTGGTGCTAGAAGGAAGGGGTAGACCAAAGGAGGTTAGGACCGAGGGGCGGGCCCATGGTGGTGCTAGAGGGAAGGGGGCGACGGAGAGTGGGGCCGAGAGAGGTCCAACCCGACGGAGATGGGGTCAGGGCCGAGGGAGGTGAGGTCGGGGCCAAGGAAGCCTAGGTTAAGGGGGATGGAGCTAGCAGCGGGGCAGATGGAGGGGGCGGCGACGTGCGGGCTGGCGCGAGGTGGGTAGCTAGGGCATAGGTAGTCAAGGTGAGAAGAGAGAAAGAGAGAGAGAGGGAGGGGGCGACGCTAGATGGAGGTGGCCAATGATGAGGTAGGCCGGCAAAGGGATGGGTCGACGATGGAGAAGGTAACTAGGGCTCGGATAGAGAGGAGAGAGAGAATGGAGGTCGAAAAGATGAAAATCTTAGCATGCATATTTGAAAATTTATGTCAGACCTATTGCAGCAGTTTTTGAAACCACTACCATAGATCTATTGCAGTGGTTATATAATAACCACTGCCATTTGATTTATAGGAGCGGTTATCAACTACGACAATAGATAGATAACGTACCACTGCAATAAATCCTATAGTAGCAATTTTTTCCAACTGCTGCTATAGATGTAATATATATTTTTTCTGTATTTTTTTGAATATGATATAATTTTAAAATTTAAAGTCCATCTTTATCATTCATTATCTAAATAATTATCATTAGAGTGTCATCACAAAAGAATGCCTTGATCCGATAGCTCCAGCTATGTCGATCGATAACATTTGATTTTAATGGCTATAAAAGATCGCATAATGATATGATAGATAAAGATCATCGATTGATTCAAAAATTTACAATGATGATCTCGATGATTTTTGTAGCATACTATCAAAATTTTACTTTAATTAGATATCATTATCATAGTCAATCTAATACTGAATGATTTCGATCGTTAAATAAAAAATGAGTGATTAAAAGGCCGAACAATATTTGATTAATAGATGATTTTTTAGATAATTAATATTTACTATTACTTTAATTATTTGTATGATTGTAATCATAAAATTCAAACCATATCTATATGAACTATCCACGTTAAATATATCTTATAAAAGCACAAGCATAATTATATAAGGCCTTTAAGAATGAGTATCAAGAGATATATAGTTTTGGATCATTCATATATATGCAGCTTGAATTTTACGATCACCACCATACAAACAATCAAAGTAATACCAAAGATTATTTATCTAAAAAATTACCTCATAATCGGACACTATTTGGCCTTTTGATCATCATTTTTTATTTAATGTCCAAAATTATCTTATACTAGATTGACCATGATAATGATGTCTGATTAAAGTAAAATTTTGATAGTATGCTACAAACATCACTAAGATTATCATTGCAAGTTTTTGGATTAATTGATGGTCTTTATCTATCTGATCATCATGCTATCGTTCGTGATCGTTGAAATTAAATTTTATCGATTGACATAGTTAGGACTATCGGATCAAGACGGTCTTTTAAGATGATGCTCTAATGATAATTATTTAGATAATGAATCATAAAGATGGACTTTAAATTTTAAAATTATACCATATTCAAGAAAAAATATGAAATTTTTTTTTATACATCTATAGTAGCGATTACATAAAATCGCTACCATAAGTTTGATCAATGATAGCGATTACATAAAATCATTGCTATATGTCAAGCTATAGTAGTGATTACCGGAACCACTGTAATAGGTCCAATTTATCGCTGTAGTTTCACCAACCGCTGTTATAGATTTGATTTATGGCAGCGGTTAACTCTAACCATTGTATAATGTTGACCTATGGCAGCAGTTACACGTAATGGCTACCATAAATTGGACCTATTACAGCGGTTCTACGTAACTGCTGCCATAGGTTGACATATGGCAGCGATTGTGTAATCACTGCTATAGATTAAATCTATGGCAGCGGTTATATAGAACCGCTGTCTTAGATCCTATTGTAGTAATTTTCAAACCGTTGCAATAGTAAGCACTACCGTAATCCCATTCTATAGTAGTGGATGAGCCTTGGTTGTCCTCTTATAGCAGTGAGTCAACGATCCATTTCTTGAAGTTTTTGATCATAGTCATCCAGTCATTGTCGAGACTCATCATACTGTCGGGAATACCCCAAAGTGGATTTTTCCCCTGATGAGCTTGAAGGGGAGCGAGGCCTTTTCTTCTTTCTTGAAGTTCATCGGGAAGGAGACTGTTGCTTTTCGAGATTGGCACAATGAGAGTGCCAAGTAGGCTGAGGATCGGCATGGTGTGAGTGTTGAGTAAGTTGGCATTATGGTTAAGGAGGTTGCTAAGGAGCTCGATGACTATGCCTAGAGGTGCAGCATATTGCACCGGTTCCTACGACAGTTGCTACTGCTGTCGCTATTTTGCAATCTGCTGGAGGCTGTGAATAACTTCTGTCAGGATTTTGGCTCATTGAATTAATATGGTGAATTGCTGTTGATCCGCAACAACTACTAGACGCGAAGCACCAGGTTCTGCATGCCGGTGAGGGTGCTCTTCATGATGGGAAGAGCGTTTGGCAGTACTAGTGGATGTGTTCTAAGCTCTTGTTACAACCATGGTTCTTCCTTTCGAGGGATAAGCTTGACTCATTATCTGGTGCACCAATTTATTGCCGTGAAACTCCGGTCAGATGCTTGGTATAGTGCTGGGTAAGTGTATCTTGGTCTCAAGTGAAAGATGAACCTATAAAAGAAATCCGCTTGTTAGAATTTATCCAGTGAGGGATCCTCTCCAATGTCTAAGTCAGCCTAAGTTAAGAGAACCGTAGAAGAAATCACAAGAGTGAGTGCTCTAAATATGCAAAGAAAAAACTTACCCCCGGTCCCCTTCTTATCTTTCTTTTTTATAAAGGTGGAGTTTGTCATTGCCTTGTAACCTCTATACGTGAGAATATCAAAATGTGGGTGTTACTGAGTCCATCATGGGTATTAGTGGAGTAGTTACTTTGGCCCACGATTTTTTAGTTATGAGCAGTTAATGTCCTTATCATAACCATTCTGATCCTCAACTATTTAGATCGTGGATCATCAGGATTTTATAGATATTCGGCTTTCATAGATATTCGGTCAATATCCAGAGTAAGATATCCCGAGTGATTATTCCAATAATAACCACCTAACAAAAGACCCCATAAAGTTATCGATCGCATGAATATATCAATGGCTTAGCTTAATATCCAATTAGCTATCACGGGCGACAACAATATCAGCACCAAAAGTAGGAGAAATGGATAAAGTCGGGGAAAAGACGTGGTTGTGATTGAACTCCAGGCGACGCGCACACGCACCCGTCTTTCCTACCTTATCCCCCTCCCACGCATTGCCAGGGTTTTTCATTTGACTGGCATCTGCGTTGGGGGCGTGTGTCCTCCACGTCCGCCTATTCCTATAAAGATACTCTTCAGATGTTCATTCTCTGGGATAACGTTTGGAGTCGGATATCAACATCTCGACAGTTTGGTCAAGTGATAAGCATCCATAATTATTTATAAACTTTTTTATACTTCTTCATCTATAATATTAAGCAGCTGCTCCTCTTTCTACCAAAAATAAAATCAAAGTGATAGGGGAGAGAAAATTACTTTATCCTCTTAAAATTGAGAAAAAAATCAAAAAATAAAAAAAAAAATCGAGCATTTCATGTCATGAAATGTCATATATAAATTTTCAGTTCTCATATAACACTTTTAATACAAAAAACTGTCCAATTAGAAAAACTCCCTTATTTGTATTTGAGAGATATGAAACCTTCCAACTCTTAGCTAGCCTCGACGGAGTTCATATGGATGGTATAATCTACTTGGAAGGCTTTGCAGATGAAGTAGCTGCTTGAGATAGACAGGGCTGTTACCAACGTAGTGATCAGAGATATCTTTCCTGTGATAGATACACTTCCAAAGAAGCATCGCCTGCCGTACTTGAGTTGCCGGATCAGCTTCAGAAGTAACTAGATGTGGGTCGGGGAGGATAAGATCTTAATCAGAATTTAATATAAGGCAGCGAGCTAGATGGAGTTTATACAGGACTCTCACTAGCTTTCTAGGTTATTTACGGAGCACTAGAGGGGCTGTGAGGGAGAAACCCATCTATGCCAAGACCTTGGAGCTAGCCAAATTCAAGGTTGCAAGAAAGGTACAGTCTCAAACGCTACTTCAATCTGATTAAGTGTCATGGCGAGCAAAGGCAGCACAATTTTGCGGCCAAAGCAAAGCTGGTACCTGAAGAAGAAATCTTGATGAGCGCTTGTGTATCTCTTACTGCAAGAAACAACAAGAAAGGAGATAAATCCAAGGCAAAAACGAAGAGAAGGCAGCCTATCTAGGCCTAGGCGTTCTATGCTCTCATTTATTTTATTTTTTTATTTCCATGCAATACCTTCCTCTCCTAATGCTGAACACCCATATGTATCTCTTTTTTATTTATTATCTAATATAATATACTCGTGACTAATGTAGCTGATGCACATTAGTCTCCTCACTCAAAAGAAGAAGAAGAAGAAGTAACATGCTCAATTTTTGTCCTATATGATTTTCGATCCCGTCTGATGGTATCTTTAAGCTTTCTGTTAACTTTATCAGTCTCATTCTATCCATCTCAAGTAATAATTAAAAATCAGTTAGCTTCTATTGAACAATATCATCAAAATCCTAACTAAAGGGCTGGCTAATAGAATGAAAAAGATGGCGTGGGAACTGGTGGACCAATCAGCTTCCTTTAGCTGGTACTTCTAACTATTTTGGATGCTCAAGGGTTCCATTCGCTAGTGCAAGAAAGCTAAGGAGAAAGCTCTGGTGTGCAACCTAGATTCCCAGGAAGTCTATGATATGGTTGGACGGGAATTTTCTTATAGACTAGCTAAAGCATAGAGAGTTTCGAGATGGATTGGCTGGGTTGATTCATGTTATTGATCTACTAGAACTATAATTATTATTAATGGAGTCCCTTGGAGTCAAGAGGGACTCGGATAGGGAGATCCCGTCCCCTTACATTTATGTTCTGCGGTTGATGTACCTGGTAAGATCTTACACTTGGCTCTAAAGGAGGGCTCAATTAGAAGGGCTTTTATTTCTGAATGAGGTATGAAGGTCTGCTGATTCAGTTTGCAAATGATGCTCTACTTCTTTGTAGGAATGATGTGAATAATATTAAGGCTATCAAGGTGCTACTAGGGTTTGAGTTGATGTCAGGGCTGAGAATTAACCTAACCAAGAACTCATTATCATAATTTAGGTCTAACTAGGAGGTTGTTGTAATAACTCAGAATCTCGTCTAAAAAGGTTAGTCACAAGGTACCATTCGGATTTCTTAGTCCTATATGAGCATCCAAGATCTCTCCTACGAATAAATTAATGATGTAGAACTAAATATATGCCTGTAGATATTCTTGCATACTCTCTCTATTTAAGTCCAGATATTCTTGTTAGGTTAAGGGTTTAAATCTATTCAAATCCAATCATAAATACCGCGATCAACTCATGATCAACTGAATAAACCTACTTTGCAACGTCCTCTAGTCTAGAAGGTCATTAGTCGGATTTGCTCTGATACTATTTGAATCAATATAGAATCTAATCTAAAAAGGTTAATTAGAAGATAATTGGATTCCTTAGCCCTATTTAAGTATTCACGATCTCTCCAGCGAATAAGCAATTTGGAACTAAACATTTGCCTATATAGGTCCTCACAGTGGTCAAGGAGTAATTAGAGATTCTAGGTTGTCAAAAGAGTTTTCTTTTTTTTTTTTTTCTTTTTTTGATGAAAGTCAAAAGAGCTATCCAACAAGTATTTGGGCTTCACTACTACGGAACAGGACTACGACGACGGTTTGTAACAGTAGTCGTAGCTCAAAATCACTATCGTAGCCCAAAAAATTGCTACTATAGGCTATGGCAGCGGTTAGCTAACCGCTGCCACTGTAGCTATTATCGTAGTTCTATGACAGTAGTTATTGTAGTAGTTTTGAAAATCACTAGTATAGAATGTCTATTACAGTGGTTTCTAAACCGCTGCCATAGCTTGACCTATAGCAGTGGTTATGTAACCACTGCCACAGACTCTATGACAGCAGTTATGTAACTGCTGCCATAGAGTCGGTTATGTAACCACTGCCATAGGCTTGTCTATGGCAGCGGTTATGAAATCGCCGCCATAGGCTTGTCTATGGCAGCGGTTGGTTATGTAACCGCTGCCATAGGTCTAATGCAGCGGTTGACATATTGCCTACTATAACGGTTGGCATGTCTACGATAGCGGTTGTAAAACCACTACCGTAGCTTTTGAATAATTAAAAAATATAAAATTTTTAATTTTTTATATATTTTACCTAATAAATATAGAGATATATAACATAAAAAAATATTATAAATATAAAAAATATTTATGAAATACTAAAATTTTATTATCGAATAAAATTTATTATAATATTTTTTTAAAAAATATAAAAAATCTTCTAAATCTACATCATCGTCATCACCGAAAGATGGAGCACGAGCTGGAGTTAAAGCCAGAGTTGGAGTCGGAGCCAGAGCCGGAGCTGAAGGAGATGGAGCTGGAATGCGGGTCAATATATCCTCAAAGTTCATGAAGACATCTCCAAAATGCATGCTTAGCATCGACACTATATCTCTCACGATGTCCTCCAGATGAGATGCATGCTCTTCAGTCCGATCTACCTGCATCGCAGCATGATCTGCCCATGCCAATGCCTCCTCAAGCTCCTCCCAATTGACGATACTAAAAGCCTATAAAAAGACGCTCGCCTCAGACCAATAGCTGGTCAGCATATGTCCGGGCCTACATCAGATTCTCCAAGAGTGCTCAGGCCCCAAGACCTGAGATAGATGGTCATGGGGATTAGAGATATCCGGACCCTTGCTCACGAGCGTATCTAACTGATCCTGTAATTATAAATTTAAATAAAATTTTATAAGAAATGCTATAATACTAATCATATATACGAATATATTTAATACTTACAAAAATTTTCTTAATCATGGTGTTCATCAGCCTACCCTTCTTATCCGTATGGCTGAATCGAAAGATTTCGCTATAGCTGGACATCACTCCATCTCTTATCAGTTATAACAATGAATCAATTTATTAAAAATATAAAAAATATTAATTTAATTTATCTAGTAAGATTTAGAATTTATTATCTCACTATGCATACGACTGGCCATAGACTCACGGTCGAGAGTATGCGTATACTCCTGGGCTATCCGATTCTGACGGAAGATAGCCTAATAAGTATTCAAATAAATAATAAATATTTAAAAAATATTTAAATATAATTTTAAGAGTATTAAAAATTTTAAAAGTTAATAATTTTATCTCAAACTTCTGGCTCCTCTAATGTGTAACCTGAAGGATGCAGTGCAGGGTTCGTGGTGCTACTTTCAATTTTTTTTAAAAATAGCTAAAATATAGTAAAAAATTAATTAATTTAATTAATTAATTTTTGATCATATCAGAATATTAAATCTTATACAAAGAATCTAAACACAATATGCATGCATTCATATAGATATGAAAATAAAACTATGCAGCAAACTCTTTACTATATCTATCTGTTCAAAATATAATACCTTTTCGTGGATAGCTGATCACCATAATCTGAATCTATTAAATAATATTTTAGTATTGCACCATAGCCACACATATATTCGACCTCTATGGTTGGTCCACATGCAGCTTCTGATCTCGATCAGTCCCACTGGAGTGCTAGCTTCTCGCTGGAGCCTTCAATGGTTGATTATGATCGATCCAATCGATCATATACTTTCTAATTTTTTAAATATTTTAAAAAATTAGAATACAAATATTAGAGGATGATGAAGAGATATTTCAAATTTGGTGGTGATCCAATGCTCACAGCACTAGATCTCTCCACCCGAACCTAGATTCCCAAATCTAAGGTTTCACTCAGCCCAAAAATCCTGACACACTGAAAAATCTATCACACCCTCTCTGTATGGAGTTTTTTTATGAAATAAGTTTTTATGGAAAGATAACTTTTATATCTATAAATCTTATTTAGATTATATCTAAAAATTAGGTATCCTTAGAGGTAAAAATTGGAAGAGAAGAGAGGCATGAGGGAAAAGTAAAGTGTTGTAGGACCCTGCTCACTTTCACTCCAAGATTTTTTTTGCCCAAAACTAATGCCCAATCACTCTAAAATTTTTATCACATAATGATAACCCCTTTTTATGCATGCATAAAAATTATCATAATTTATTAACATAAATACCATAAGAAAAATATATAAAAAGTGATAAAGATCGAGTGGTCAGGAGGTTTTAACTTGATTTCAAAAATCAAGTGAGCCTCTTATCCTTATGCAACCCCCCCGCCCCCCCCCCTCCCATGTATTTAACATGCAAAAGGACTCTCCTTCTATGTGCACATATTTTTATTTCTCTAAAAAATATTTGATAAATAAAAGAGAGGGCGTGAAAAGTAGATAAGTTTGGATTGATTCTAACCTCCAACAAACTGAGTTGAATTCAAAACTCAACTTACTTTGAACCGGTCCAACCCTTAGACCAGATCAAAAGTAGATAAGAGAGAGGGCGCAGAAATCTTCTGGGTGATAGAAAAGATACATATAAAATTTTGGGCATAGAATAAAAGTGGAAAAGTCAAAAATGGTGGGTGCATGGGAGAGTTTGAATTCAAACTTTATTTGACTTGATCCTAATTGGTTTCAACCAAATCAATTAATCTAGATCCAATTAGATCAAGTTAAACCCAACCAAATTAAGCTTAGCCTAATTCAATAAAATTTTAATCAAATTAAAAGTTAATTAGATCTAGATCCTGATCAAATTAGGGTCAAAACTCCCATAGCGATCAGATCATCTCATGATCTGATTGGGTCAAACCTAATCGAATCAAATTCAATCAGACTTAATTGAATCCTTATCACTCAATCAAATTGAGCTAATCAGTAATTAAATTACTAATTAATCCTCTAAAAAATATCTGAGTCTAAATTGGATGGGTTACTGGGCAAAAGAGTTCCATCAACATGAAACTCCTGAAGAGTTCCAAATCAGTGGGACTCTTAAACTCAGTATCCCAAACGAATCAAACTTACGATCATAGAGTCTTAGACTAGTAAAACTTTTGATCAGAAAATCTCAAATGAGTAAGACTTAGAGTCTCAGTCCACTAGGAGTGTCTCAATCCAGTGAGACTCTTGACCATAGAGTCCCAATCCAGTGAAACTCTTGACCATAGAATTTTAGATCATCAAAACTCTCGATCAGAGAGTTTCAGATATGAAGGACTCAGAGTCTCAGTCCATTAGAACTTTTGATCATAGTGTTCCAGTCCAGTGGGACTCTTGACCATAGAGTTTCAATCCAATGGAACTCTTGACTATACAATTCTAGATCATCAAAACTCTCGATCAAAAAGTTTTGGATATGAAGAACTCAGAGTCTCAGTCTAGTGGAACTCTTGGTCATAGAGTCTCAGTCTAGTGAAACTCTTGACCACAGGGTCTTAGATCATCGAGACTCAATATCAGCCATCAGATCATGTAGAAACTCCTATTATGTATGATCCCATAGATTCGAATGTTAAGCCAGTAGTATAGAAACTAATTTTCTATATCAATCGATGTGATCATCTAATAATGGTACTCGATGTTCGGATAGGTCAAATAATTGCAATGCAACATCGATGAACCTATGTTATATGATTATCGTATAATTCTTCCTCTTGATCTCGATGCTCAAAGGATGATTTAGGATTTACTGTCAATCCTAAAATTTATCTACAGTGTATTTCAAAATTTAGCATCCATCATATGGACTATCCCAGTCGAGGATTTGCTAAATTAAAATACAACGATGTACTTGCTCCAATACTTGGAGGGGTCAATCCCATCTTGACTCACACATCGACAAACCAAGTACTTGATTGCACCCAGTAACCTTCTGTTACTGAATTAAAAATTTAGGTAGTCCGGTATTTAAGTGTAGTGAGTTGCTTGCAGGTTACCATAGTGATCTGAGGTCTAAGAAATACTCATACCCATATCCTTCATGAGCAACTCTTGATAGTAGAGAGCTCCACAGTTAGATCACGTTCAGTAAAATATATCCCTATACTTCATCTGCATGCCATAACAGTATTTCCATACTTCTTGGTTAAGAGGACAACCAACACTTTTGGCACACAACGACCTACACTCGATACGTTGTCATCTTGGATAATAATGAATCATTTGATCGTAAACATATTTGAGGACTAAACGATAAATCCTTCTTTATCGAGTCTAAATAGTCCTAAGGACTTTATCATAGAAGAGTTCATTACAGAAAGATATACAAAGTGATGAATATGCCAAAAAAATAATTTTATTCATTAATAATTCAAGTATAATTATATTTAGTTCAACCATCTACAAC
Organism: Cocos nucifera; assembly: GCA_006176705.1. NCBI lineage: Eukaryota > Viridiplantae > Streptophyta > Magnoliopsida > Arecales > Arecaceae > Cocos > Cocos nucifera. The sequence continues at coordinate 114,402 of QRFJ01000386.1, forward strand.
CTAGATGATTGGCTTTAAGATACATTTTCCAACATAACCATCCTCTCCTACTGACTCGGAGAACAGTCATGTATCCAAGGAACAAGCTCCTCCGGAGTATCTCGTCGGTGCTTGAGCCATTCTCTGTGGAGCTTAATCTTGTAGCCTCGGTACAACTTCTTAATTTTCTTTAGTCGGGCATCTCGAGCCCTCTCATGATCAGAAAAGTTATACCTTCTTTGCATAAAGTTATCAAAAGTCAGTAATAAAATTATTCTAATCAAACATATATAGTATAAAAATATAAAATACATAAATATAATTAAAATATACTTATCCATATCTCCTCCCACACTCGGTCCCTAACAGCAGCATCCATCAATCATCAGTCTCTGGACTCTACGAAAATAATGTCTGACTGCTTCACAAGCACTTCAAAAAAGAAATGCATCTTCCACGCGGTCTCCTCTACTGGCCTCTCCTCCGCATCATACTGCACAATCACCTGATTCTGGTGGTTTCACACATGTGCCATACATGTGGAACTACGAAATATTTAGCTGGATGATGCACCTACAATAAAAATATATTATACAAATATATAAGTATATAAATACTATATAAAAAATAAATAAATAATATAATAAAAATATACACTCAGATGTCGATGGAGTAGCATGTGTCGGAGATGTGGATGATGGTGGAGGCTCAGATGTCGGTGGAGTAGATGCCATCGATGAAGTAGATGCTGGTGGTGGAGGTCCCTGAGCAGCCGATGTGAAGGTGGATGGAGTATGCTCTGACTGCTCCTTAAATGCTGAACTCCATGTAACCCATCGAGGGGCAGGGATGAAAGCTAGATGGCATTTCAATGCCATCATGATCTACAATGTTAATGAACATTAACCAATATAATATGTTGAACAATATTTAAAGATATGCCAAGGTACCATCCGTACAATTACACATAAATATACGGATGCCGATGATTATGTACATTAATCAATTAATGGATCTATCGTTATGCAATGCAATAAATAAAAGCAATAAGATAAGGGGGTTCTCTTAGCAGTCGGTATGGCATGGCCTACCAATACGGTACGACACGGTATGGTATGATATAGCCTACCGATATAGCACGACCCAAGGCATGGCACGGCACGGCATGACCTACCAGCATGGCTCAGATGCAAAACTCCACGTTGTCCGTCGAGGGATGGGGGTGAAAGCTAGATGGTATTTTGGTGCCATTATGACTTATAATGTTAATCAATATGAGCTTGAGTATTTAACCATATATTTCATGAGTGGTTGTAGGTCTTTTCAGATATTTAAATTGAAGAATCATTTCAAGAAAAGATCTACAAAAATTCATCAAGTCAAGATCCTTAAAGAAAAAATTTTTCTTAAGCTTTCAAAGATAAGAAGCAAGAGAACTCTTTGACCAAAACAAGAGAGATATAAAGAAGAATTCAAATAAAAATCAAATCTCTTTGATTGATAGCAAAAATTTCTTAAAATTACTTTGGAGCAGTTTTTGAGATGTCTCGAAATTTTTTTGAGAGCTCTTGAGTGGACTGACACGCCCAAATGAAGTTTTGGCATAGTTTCGAGAGGTCTCGAGTTGAACTCGAGATGTCTTATTCTCAAAAGATAGAAACTCGATTTTTATGCTCTGAGAGCGAGAAGTTTCGCAGGATTCTTAAGAGGTCTCACGATTCTGGTGAGATGTCTTGTTCAAAATCGAGAGATCTCGAAATCTCTCTCCAATCATCTCTATTTTAGAAATCCAATTCACCCCCTTCTTGGATTGTAACCTTCAGACAATAAATATAACATGTTAAATAATAATATTAGCAACACATCAATAAATAGACTCTAATAATTTATACCAAAATATTGAAGTCATCACCTAGTGGCATCTATAATATAGACATCACCATCGCTCTTGATAAACGTATCTGGGATCTCGACAATACCAAATAAGTTTTGTCCTAGATGAGCACTTTGCATGGATGGTCCAACATCGTCATCAACTTTGGTCTCATCAAAAATGTCTAGGCACCATCTTCACAACAACATCCCATTGAGGCTCTAAGGGATCACTAACGTAGAAGACTTGACTAGCTTGGGAGGCAAGTATATATAATTCTTTAGTGCGGAGATGGCATTGTATGTTAATGAGAGTAAAACCACACTCATCAGTCTTCATCTCAGACTATGACAAGATATCAAACCAATCATATTTTATCAACACAATCTAATAAATTATACGGATGTCGGAGATTATGTACATTAATCAATTGATGGGTCAATCGTTATGCAATATAATAAATAAAAGCAATAAGATATAAACATCCACCAATAAATTCTACAACATGAATTACATTCATAAATAATTAAGGATAAGCAACAGTTGTAGATTTGATTTCTTGCACAAACCTGAGTGTTAATCCAGAAAACTGAAAGAAGAACGAAGTAGATGATGGCGGCATCTTAGAGCTTAAAGTTGGAACCTTAAAGAGACATATCAAATTTTGTTCGCACCTATCAAGCCAGCTTGCTCAGAAGCTGAGCCGGCTTCATGCTTGAGACAGCCGGCTCCATGCCTAAGACATCCAGCTCGGATTCTCTCCTAGCTGGCTCGATCTCAATTCGAGCTGGGTCGGCTGCATATCCGAGCTGACTCGGCTATGTGCCATCCTCCTACTCTTGGCTATCTCCATCCTCTCCTCATCTTTTCGACTGCCCATCTTCCACTCAATCTCCATCATCGGTGAGGCCAAACCTCCTCCCTAATCTCTTTCTCCCTCTCTCGATCTTCCTCTCTTGATCTCCCTCGTCGGTGAGGTCGGACCCCCTCCCTCCCTCTCTCCCTCTCTCGATCTCACCGACGAGGCCGAACCCCTCCCTCCCTCTCTCACTCTCTCGATCTTCCTCACTAACGAGGCTGGACCCCCTCCCTCCCAGTGATGCCGATGAGGTCGGACCCCCTCCTTCCCTCTCTCTCTATCAGTCTTCCTCATCGGTGATGGCAGCGAGGCCGAACTCCTCCCTCCCTCTCTTCCTCTCTCTTTCTTAGTTTTGGGTCTTGAAATCAAGTCCGGATACTCAGGATCCATTAGGATCCAAATCTGGTACTTTAAGTACGGACCCATCAGGTATTCGGATTTAGGTCCAGTATTAGTAATTAAAATTGGATCTAGATCTGAATATCTAGATTCTGATTCGAATTCAATCCGTTAATAGATCTAGTTCAGTAATTAATAAATAATACTATAAAATAAAAATTATACCTATGGCTATAGAGAGGGGGTCGCACCGAAAGTTTGAAGAATCGCCGACGATGGTGCTAGAGGTAACCTACAAAATGAGAGCAAGATAGTAAGATAGAGAGAGAAGAGAAAGAAAGAGAAAGAGAAAAGAGAGAGGGGAGAGAGAGGGAGAGGGGGTTCGGAGGGGTGCCGTGACAGGGTGCAAGGGAGGGGAGGATAGGGGGTGGGCGGGCCTGGTGATGGGAGGGCAGGGTGGGTGGTGGTGGTCGGGGATGGAGAGGCGGGGTGGGCGGCGGGGTCGGGGATGGAAGGGCAGAGGATGGCGATCGAGGAGGGCAGGGGGTGGGCAGCCGGGGCAGCCGACAGCTGGGGATGGGGAGGGCAGGAGGCGGACGACCGGGATGAGGAGGGTAAGGAGCGGTGGTGGCTGGGGATGGGAAGGGTAGCATGGGGGGTGGATGGCGGGGGGTTGGACGGGCGGGGTGGGCGAAGACCACTGGGGAGGGGCCAGCGGGGGTGGGACGAGCGGAAGGGGTGGCATGGCATGGCAGGGGGCGGCAGTTGTCGGGGATGGGGAGGCAAAGGGGGAGGAGGGGGGCACCGAGAAGCGGGGCCGGCCAAGGGGAAGGACTTGGCTGGAGTCTCACCGATGATGGAAAGGAGGGGAGAGATAGAGAGCACACGGAAGGAAAGAAAAATTTAAAAATTTTTAATCCAGTCTATGGCAGTAATTTTCAAACCACTGTCATAGATCTATAGCAGTGGCTACTGAAAATTGCTATAATAGATCTACGGCGGTAATTTTTTAATCGCTGCTATAAATCTATAGCAACGATTTTCAGTAAACACTGGCGCAGGTTGGAAATAATTTTTTTTTTATTTTTTTTTAAATATTATATAATTTTAAAATTTAATGCTTACCTTCATCATTCATTATCTAAATAATTATCATTAGAGTGTCATCAAGAAAGATCACCTCGATCCGATGGCCCTAACTTCATCGATCAAAAAAATTTAATTTTGATGATCACGAACGAGGATGTGATGATCTGATAGATGAAGATCTCTGATTGATCTAAAAATCTGGAATGATGATCTTGATGATATTTATAGTATACTATTAAAATTTTACTTCAATTAGATATCATTATCATGGTCAATTTAGTATGGAATTATTTCGACCGTTAAATTAGAAATAAGAGATCAAAGAGCTAAACGACATTTGATTACGAGATAATTTTTTAGTTGAATAATTTTTACTATAATTTTAATTATTTTATATAGCGATGATAGTAAAATTTAAATTATTTTCTTATGAACTATTCATGTTAAGCAGATATTGTAAAAGCACGAGCATAACAACCAACAGAGTTTAAGAATGATTATCAGGTGATGTATAATTTTAGATCGTTCTTAGTCTCATGAGTTAAATTTTATAATCACCATCATAAAAAAATAATTAAAGTAGTAGCCAAAATCATTTATAAAAAAAATTATCTCATAATCGAACATCGTTTGGTCCTTTGATCACTCGTTTATCATTTAATGGTTAAAATTAATCTATACTAAATTGACCAAGATAACGATATCCAATTGAAGTAAAACTTTAATGGTATGCTACAACTATAATCGAGATCATCCTTGTAGGTTTTTAGATCCATCAAAGATCTTCATCTATCAGATCATTGCATCATCATTCATGATCATCGAAATCAAATTTTTTTAATCGATGAAGCTAAGACCATCGGATCGAGATGATTTTTTGCGATGATACTCTAATAATAATTATTTAGATAATGAATGATGAAGATGAAAATTAAATTTTAAAATTATATAATATTTAAAAAAAATAAAAAAAAAATATGGCAGTGATTATAAATAATCGCTGCCATAGATCGACTTATAGCAACGGTTACAAGGAACCACTGCTATAGGACCGATTTATAGTAGCAATTTTCTTAACCTCTACTATAGATTCGATCTATAGTAGTGGTTGTCGTTAACCACTGCTATAGGTCAGACCTATTACAGCGGTTACAAAGAATCGCTGCCATAGGTCGGCCTATGACAGCGATTTTTTATAACCATTCTATAGCTTGACCTATAGCAGTAGTTCTTTTTAGCCACTATCGTAGACTCTATTGCAGTGGTTTTAAAAATCACCGTCATGGTATGCACTATCGTAGGCTCTTTTTATAGTAGTGCTTGCTGCTATATCATTCAAAGATTATATGGATAATACTTCGTACATTGCCTGCGGTATTACCCAAGATGGATAATACTTTGTACACCACCTATGGTGTAAAAATTCAAACATGGAGTACACCGCAACTTTTGATTGATCCATCTGAAGCTCTCGTGGCTTGACGCGATGGCTGCGGAGTTTCCATAGAAGGCATCATCATTTTTTATTTTGCAATTAATCTCAATCTTTTCAAAAACATGAAAAGATGATATTACCTCCAATGCTTCTTCTGACAAAAATCAACACAAAAATTTCATCGTCTTCTCTCCAAAAAAGTCTTTTCATTTTTCCTCCACTCCGACAATCAGCATTTTTCCTATTTTTTTTTTTGGAGAAGCGGAGCATATCGAACGGACCATCTTCGTGGTGAGCATTTTGACATAATATGGGAGATTCTATTGGATGAGGAAGAATTTTCAGTTATGGCTCCTAAAAAGTTCAAGTTTAGAAGGTGTCAAGGAGAAGACAATAAAGAAGAGGACTTGATCAAAAGAAGTACAGCGATGGTTGTTTACAAGGCAGAGGATGAGCCAACAACCTCCAAAAGCATAAAATAGAGGAAAGAGAAGAAGGTAAACTCATGTTTAGGTTAGGGCACTTCTTTCAAGGTTTAGGGCATCTATTAAAGATTTTTTACTTCTTCGATTCATTTCAGAGCAATTTACTTTCAGATTTTATAAATATCTATCTTGTAGGTAAAAATTATGACATCCTGTAGGTTTACATGTCACGCCGAATGAAGTTTATAATATCGTGTATCAAAATCATTACCTTCGAAAGTGGAGGAAAACTATCTTCAGAAGGCATTTTGCCTAAATATATCATAATATTAACATATAATCTCATAAATCTAATCCAAGATGTCATAAAAATGATAAAAATTTTACTTGAGACGTATTTAACCTACATAATGTCATAATACCAATCCTTAATGTCATACTTTTGACCTAGGATGTCATAGTCAAAACTATCTTCGAATTGTATTTTATCAATGGAATGGCATAATGTTAACACAAGATATCATAAATTTGAACCAGGATGTCATAAAAAATTATACTTGGGAGGTATTTTATATAAAAATTATCATAATACTAATCTATAATATCATAATTTTGACCTATGATATCATAATATTATCATAAGTACCTTCAAAAAATATTTTACCAATAGGATGTCATTATTTTGATGCTTAATGTCATACTTTTGATCCAGGAGGTTATAATTCTGCATTCGATAATATTTTTGTATCAGAATGTCATAATTTAGATCCTTAATGTCATAATTTTGACATAGGATGTCATAATTTTGATGTAGGATATCATATTCTGTCTTCGTTGATGTTTTTCTTTAGGATGTCATAATTTTGATACTTAATATCATAATTTTGACACATGATGTCATAATTCTGCATTCGTTGATGTATTTTGTGCGGGATATCATAATTTTGATCCTTAATATCATAATTTAGATCTTAAATATTATAATTATACTTTCGAAGATTTTTCTCTATCGGGATGTCATAATTTTGATATTATTATGACATTCTATGATAAAATGATGACATTTTTTATGAACTTATGACATTTTATAGGCAAAACACCTCCGTAAGATATTCTTTAATAAAAATTATGACATTTTATTTCAAGATTATGATATTCTAAGATAAAATTATGATTTTCTATATTCAAAATTCTTTTGGATGAAAGTTTTAGAGATTATTATGACATCATTTTTAAATTTATGATATTTCAAATAAAAATTTTGACATCATGTAATCAAAATATATTTTGAATCTAGTTTTTGACATTATTATGATATTATATATAAAATTATGATATTTTAGTTAAAATAATGACATCGTATTTGCAAAAGACCTCCGTAAGATATTCTTTAATAAAAATAATAACATCATGTATCAGAATTATGAGATTATAGGTTAAAATTATGATTTTCTTAGGCAAAATTATTTGAAAGAAAGTTTTAGATATTATTATGATATGCTACGTCAAAATTATAATATTTCGTATAAAAATTATGATATCTAATAGTCAAATATTCATCAAAATATAATTTTTGATATTATTATCACATTCGTTATTAAAATTTTAACTCAAAACATCATAATTCTATGTTTGGTAATATTTTTATATCAGGATGTCATAATTTAGATCCTTAATATCATAATTTTGATACAGAATGTCATAATTTTAACATAGAATGCCATAATTTTGATACAGAATGTCATAATTCTATCTTCATTGATGTTTATTCTCTAGGATCGATGTCATAATTTTGATCCTTGATGTCATAATTTTAAATCTTAATATCATAATTTTAGCACAGGATATTATAATTCTGTATTTGTTAACGTATTCTGTACCGAATGTTATAATTTTGATCCTTAATGTTATAATTTGGATCTTAAATATCATAATTATACTTTCAAAGATTTTTTTCTGCCAGGATGTCATAATTTTGATATTATTATGATATTCTATAATAAAATAATAATATTTTTGATGAACTTATGACCTCTTTTAGACAAAACATCTATCTAAGATATTTTTTAACAAAAATTATGACATTCTGTTTCAAAATTATGACATTCTTTGGTAAAATTATGACTTTCTGTATGCAAAATTCTTTTGGATGAAAGCTTTAGAGATTATCATGATATTATTTTTTAATTTATGATATTTTAGATAAAAATTATGACATCATGTAGTCAAAAATATATTTCAAATCTAGTTTTTGATATCATTGTGACATTATATATGAAATTATGAATATGATTTTTCATATTATTATCATATTCTTTGTCAAAATTTTGACTCAGGACGTCATAATTCTACATTCGATAATATTTTTATGTCAAGATGTTATAATTTAGATTTTTAATATTATAATTTTGATATAGAATGTCATAATTTTGACATGGGATGTCATAATTTTGCCTTCATTGATTTTTCTTCTCTAGGATGATATAATTTTGATTCTTAATATCATAATTTTGACATAGAATATCATAATTTTGATCCTTAATATCATACTTTTGATATAAAATATTATAATTTTCCTTTTATATTTATTTCTTTAATAGGATATCATAATTTTGATATTATTATGAGATTCTATGTCAAAATTGAAGGAAAATCCTGATTTCTCGGTCCAGGTTCGTCCAGATCTGATTAGATCAAGAGATATATTTTAAAAATTTTCTCTTGATCTCTATCAGATCTTGATATGTTTCAGATCTGATTCTTATTATTTTAACAAATAAAATAAAATAAGATAAATTAAATCAAATTTAATTTACCTGATTTGGGTAATCCTATTACCCTGTAGATGATCCTGATTGCAGCGGAAGGTTCTGGATCTTAGCCATGCAAGCGCCTGGCCTCTACCGGTATCCACTCGGGTTGGATCTGGAGATCCTCTTCTTCTCTATCACACCTCCAAAAATCAGATCTGGATCTGATCTGGAGGATCTTCAAAACTCTTTTGAAGATCTGCAGTCGTCCTTTTGCAGCAGCGCAGCCTTCTTGCTTTTGATCGCCTTTCCTTGATCTGAATCGCACCAAACTAAGTCCAAAACACCTTTTGGACGTGGAGAGGAGAGGGAGAAGAAGTTTAGGCATGGAGGAAGGAGGGGAGAGGCAGCCTTGGGGCGTATCTAATTCATTAGAATTAGGGTTGGGCGCATCGCGATTATTGATTTTCTAGTGGGTGGTGCGGTCTTCACAACTCATTGACTCATCACTCACCTAACAGTTTTGTGGTGATGGTTACCAATGAGTGAACAACTCTTGTTCAATGATTCTTCTAATCATGGTGACACCCAAACTTGTCTCTAATTCATGGAATCTCAATCGATTCACGAAAAATGATCCACTCCTTAGTTAAGTCAGACCCACCATTGCATAGACTGGTTCCTTATTGGTCTTCACCGTATCCGGAATATTGAGCCAACTCATTCCTCCAGCCCATAGCATCCAAGCCTAATAGACACTGGTTGACGTCTTTCCCAACATTGAAGCCACGTATCCATCGAGAACAATCAAAACCGATGAGGACACGCAGTCTCAATGGTGGAAGACCTCGACTTACACTTTTCTTAGGAGAATTGATTCAGTCTCACTTAAACCTAGACTTGCTTAGTCATAACAATTAGACTAACCTAGTGGCATGGGGTAGCTCGGATTATTGACTCACCTCAGATCAGAACTGGTCAACAAGTATGGCCAGGTAAAAGGGACCGGTGGGAAGGAATATTGCCGTTAACTCGCCACAAGAACGCATTCAGATCGAGTAGCTTCCATTAAAACAGATCGGATTCGTCTGGTGCCAAACTTACCTTAGACACCAAATTGTCTGAGTCAGAACCAATTTGGTTAGCCTACAATCTAGACTCTACCTCTGAGCCTATTAGGCTTGCCTTTGATCTGTGACTTCAATCTTGACCCAGACTTAATCTATTAGGCTGGTCAATTTAAGCGATTGTTGATCCCATCTAACAACCTTGATTCGGTTGCAACCGCTAGAACCTTAATTGAGCTAACCAAGCCCACCCAGTATTATGAATTATGTCTTAGATGTCTGAAATTCTCAATTTTTAGACCTAATTGATATTCCATAAACTTAATTCTTAATTAAGTTAGGTTCATAAACAAAAATATGCACAATGAATTCCTAGGGTTTCAGTGAGCTAGGTTTTGCCAGAAAGTAAGTTTTGGGTTTCTTGATTAAGGACGTAACACGCAGCACCCCCTACACGTCATAAGAACATCCCATCGAAGAGGGAAGAGGAGGGCCTTTAAACCCTTCTTCGTTCTTATTGACCGGACGGCAAGAGGAACGCCTTAAATCAAGGAAACATGTAAATCTACAAAACATTTATAGATCTATATCAATATCTTCATAATATAAATTTAGAGTTCTAATTCCAAGGCATTATTTTTGGCATACATCTCATGTATTCAAAATTTTTTTTCAATTGCAAATTTTTTATTTTCAGATCTAAATTATCATATATAATTCTAAAAAATTAGATTTAAATATTGATCTTTAATCAAATAAATTCTAATTTCTAGACAATTATGATAGAACATTCTATTAATTAGTCTAGTCAGCATCTATATATCTCATATGATATTTAAAATTAATATTTTAATGCTTTATATCAGATATTATTATAACACTATAATATCAAAAACAGTGAAATAAGAAGGATTGCTAAAATATGATTTTAACAGATTAAATCAAAACATCAAAACTATTCTATTAGAACTATTCTATTCTAGAAAACTAGTCAGCCATATCTTCACTGTTCTTAGATTCCAAATCAATTTAATTTTTAATTTTTCTGATTTCAGATCTGATCACTGTCATGTGACATCTGAAATCACTTTATTTTCTATTAAAATAAAATTAAAATCCAGATCTAAATATTTTTAGAACATGGCTCTGAATACCAGTTGAATTTCTCTACGTTCTCTGAAAATAATACCTAAGTATCTTTCAGGGGGATGAAACTCTTTCCGATCTACGAGGTGGAGGAGGTAGTGTTCTTATTGGCTCAACCTGATTTGGTTCCACTTGGTCCTTAGCTCGTTCTGCTTGTGAGACTTTCTCATCAAGCTTAATCTGCTTTCCAATGCCGCTATCTTGAATAAACTATTTTTCAAGAAATATGGCATGTTGACTCACAATCACATTGTGGTCTTCTGGAATGTAGAAATAGTATCCTAATGACTCTTTAGGATATCCTATGAATCGAGCTCTAAAGGACCTAAACTCTAACTTGTCCGCTTGTTGTCTTTTGACATGAGCCGGACAACCCCAAATTCTGAGATGACTCAGACTTGGTTTCTTACCATGCCATATCTCATACGGTGTGGTAGGAACGGTTTTAGAGGGAACCCTATTCAGTAAATAGATTGAAGTTAATAATGAATATCCCCAAAGGAAATCAGGAAGGTCTGTGAAGCTCATCATGGATCGAACCATATCCAATAGAGTCCGATTTCTCCGTTCTGAAACCCCGTTGAGTTTTGAGGTGTTCCTGATGGAGTCCATTGAGAGACTATGCCATTTTCCTTTAAGATAGTCTAGGAATTCCCGGCTAAGTATTCACCTCCTCGATCTGATCGAAGAACCTTAATGTTTTTCAATTTATTTTTCTACTTCATGTCTGAATTCTTTGAACTTTTCAAAAGCTTCAGACTTGTGTCTCATAAGATACACATACCCATACCTAGACAGATCATCGGTAAAGATAATGAAGTAGACAAAATTGCCTCTAGCCGGCACATCGAATGGGCCGCACACATCAGTATGTACTAGGGCAAGGAGATCTGTGGCCCTCTCCCCATGTCCAACAAAAGGGAGTTTAGTCATTTTGCCTTGAAGACAAGATTCACAAGTTGGATATGACTCAAAAGTCAATGGACTCAATAGCCCATTTTTCTCCAATTTGTTAATCCTATCTTCTGCTATATGACCTAATCTTAGGTGCCATAGATATCTGTCATTTGGACTATCCCTAGGTCGTTTGGCATTCACGTTTTGCTCGATAGTTAAAACAGGTACATCAATATGCAACTGATAAAGACCATTAACAAGAAAACCATTTGCAATTTTATTTCTTTCATAAAGAATGTTACAATGGTCCTTAAAGAAGGTATCACATAGCCTTCTTTGCTAAGCATGAAACAGAAATCAATTCCTGCTAGCTGTAGGCACATAATAACAGTCTTTTAAAACTAAGTCTAAACCAGATGGTAATCGCAGAGGGTATGTTCCCATGGCTACTGCAGCAACTCTTGCTCCATTACCGATGCGTAGGATCATGTCTCCATCCCTCAGCCTCCTGCTATCCTCAAGACCCTGCATAGAAGTGCACAGATGAGCACTAGAACCAGAGTCAAGCACCCAACTGGATGCAGAAGAAATCGTAAGGTTAGACTCAATAACGAGCATACCTCCAGAAGGACCTTCCTTCTTGTTCTTTAGGGTGGCCAGGTAAGTAGGGCAGTTCCGCTTCCAATGGCCATCGTCGCTGTTGCAATGGAAACACTTTCCTTTGCCATCGACCTTTTTCTTCGGTTCTGCCTTCTTCTTCTTTGATCCTTCCACCTTTTGCTTTTTTACAGACTTCTTTTTCTTTCCATAAGACTTTCTTTTGGAAGAAGTCCGTTCCATAGCAAGAACTGAGCCTTTAGAACCTTTCATAGAAAGCTCAGCGGTAACCAGCATATTCATCAACTCAAGGAATTTTGAAGTTTATGCATGTGGTAATTCATGATGAATTGCCCATATGCATCAGTCAAGGATTGCAGAATAATATCGTTCTGCAGATCCAAGTCTAACTTCACACCGAGCTTCTCAAGCTCTTCCATGTCCTTGATCATTGTCAGACAGTGATCTTGGACTGACTGCCCATCACGCATCTTAGCCTTAAAAAGTCATTTTGTGACTTGATATTTTGGCTGCGCGACTCTGTTCACCAAACATTCTCTCCTGCAGGTGAGCCAACATTTGGCGAGCAGTCCCGATATCTTCATGTTGGCGCTGGAGCTCATCAGACATCGAGCCCAACATGTAGTATCTGGCCTTATTGTCTTCGTCAATCCATTTTTTCAGAGATGCTCTCTGTTCAATAGTGGATGGACGAGCTGGTAAGGTGGGAGGGTCCTGGTCCAAAACATGTGGTTAACTTCTCTGAAATCCAAAATAATTTTGTAGTTCCTGAGCCAATCTTTATAATTGGGTCCAGTCAGTCTATGTGTGTCTAGGATACGTGCCAGTGGGTTGGACGCAGACATTTTTCTGTAGAGAGTCAAAGATTCTAGTTAGATATACTGTAATTTTGACTTGACCAATTTGTTTAGGGATTTTATTTTTAAACTAAATTAGCTCCCACTATTTTCTCGGATCCCTACACTCCCTCTGTAGAGATGCGAAAATCTCCCGATTGAATGATTTCTAGTGGGTGGTGCGGTCTCACCAACTGACTCATCACCTCACCTAACAGTTATTGGTGATGGGTTAGCCAATGAGTGAACAACTCTTGTTCAATGATTCTCTAATCATGGTGCACCCAAACTTGATCTCTAATTCATGAATCTCATCGTATCCGAAATATTGATCCACTCCTTAGTTAAGTCAGACCCACCATTTGCATAGACTGGGTTCCTAATTGGGTCTCTCACCGTATCCGGAAATATTGAGCCCAACTCATCCTCCAGCCCATAGCATCCAATGCCTAATAGACATGGTTGCGTCTTCCCGGTGCAACTGAGCCACTGTATCCAGCCGAGAACAATCAACCTCGGGAAGGGCCCGCACATCTACAATGGTGGAAGACCTCGGACTTAATCTTTTCTTAGGGAGAATTGATTCAGGTCTCATTAAACTAGACTTGGCTTAGTCATAACAATTATGACTAACCTAGTGGCATGGGTCAGCTCGGATTATTGACCACCTCAGATCAGAACTGTGTCAACAGATATGGCCAGGTAAGTGAGACCGGTGGAAGGAATATGCCATTAACTCGCACAAGAACGCATTCAGGTCGAGTAGCTTCCAATTAAAAACCAGTCGATCGTCTGTGCCAAACTTACCTTAGACACCAAATTGTTGAGTCAGAACCAATTGGGTTAGCCTACAATCTAGACTCTAACCTCTGAGCCTAATTAGGTCTTGCTTGATCGTGACTCGATCTTGACCCAGACTTAATCCTATTAGGCTGGTCAATTTAAGCATTGTTGATCCCATCTAACCAACTCTTGATTCGGTTTGATCAACCGCTTAGACCTAATTGAGCTACCCAAGCCCGAACCCAGTATTATGAATATGTCTTAGATCTGAAATTCTCAATTTTAGACCTAATTGATATTCCATAAACTTAATTCTTAATTAAGTTAGGTTCATAAACAAAATATGCACAATAAATCCTAGGGTTTCAGGATCTAGGGTTTTGCAGAAAGTAAGTTTTGGGTTTCTGATTAAGGACGAACACGCAGCACCCCTACACGTCATAAGAACACCCATCGAATGGGAAGAGAGGGCCTTTAAACCCTTCTTCGTTCTTATGACCGGACGGCCAAGAGGAACGCCTTAATCAGGAACATGTAAATCTACAAAACAGTTATAGATCTATATCATATATCTCATATATAAATTTAGATCTAATCAAGGCATATTTTGCATACATCTCATGTATCAAATTCATGCATATTTTCAGATCTAAATTATCAATCATAATAATCTAAAAAATTAGATTTAAATTGATCTAATCAAAATAAATTCTAATCTAGACAATTATGTAGAACTATTCTACAACTAGTCTAGTCATGCATCTATCATATCTCATATGATATTTAAAATTAAATAATTTTTTATTTGCTGTTTATCAGATGTTATTATAACACTTATAATATCAAAAAACAGTAAATAAGAAGATCTAAAATATGATTTAATCAGATTAAATCAAAGACATGCAAAACTATTCTATAGAACTATTCTATTCTAGAACTAGTCATGCATATCTTCATGTTCTTAGATCCAAATCATTTAATTTTAATTTTTCTGATTTCAGATCTGATCACATCTCATGTGACATCTGAAATCACTTTATTTTCTAATTAAAATAAAATTAAAATCAGATCTAAATAATTTAGAACCATGGCTCTGATACCAGTTGAAGGAAAATCCTGATTTTCCCGGTCCAGGTTCGTCCAGATCTGATTAGATCAAGAGATATATTTCAAAAATTTTCTCTTGATTCTATCAGATCTTGATATTTTTAGATTTGAATTCTTATTATTTTAACAAATAAATAAAATAAGATAAATTAAATCAAATTTAATTTACCTTTGATTTGGGTAATCCTATTACCCTGTAGATGATCCTGATTGCAGCAGAAGGTTCTTGGATCTTAGCCACGCAAGCGCCTGGCCTCTACCG
The DNA here is from genome assembly GCA_006176705.1 of Cocos nucifera. Taxonomy (NCBI): domain Eukaryota; kingdom Viridiplantae; phylum Streptophyta; class Magnoliopsida; order Arecales; family Arecaceae; genus Cocos; species Cocos nucifera. Next base: position 129,867 of record QRFJ01000386.1, read on the forward strand.
GTATCCACTCGGGTTGGATCTGGAGATCCTCTTCTTCTCTATCACACCTCCAAAAATCAGATCTGGATCTGATCTGGAGGATCTTCAAAACTCTTTTGAAGATCTGCAGTCGTCCTTTTGCAGCAGCGCAGCCTTCTTGCTTTTGATCGCCTTTCCTTGATCTGAATCGCACCAAACTAAGTCCAAAACACCTTTTGGACGTGGAGAGCAAGAGGGAGAAGAGTTTAGGCATGGAGAAGGAGGGGAGAGGCAGCCTTTGGGGCGTATCTAATAGCATTAGAATTAGGGTTGGGCGCAGGGTCTTATTTATAGACCTCTTGTGATCCAACTCCTCTTCCTCTCAACCAATCATAACCCTTTGTGAAATCAGATCTAAATCTGATTGGTTGGAATAGAGACCCCTGGATTCCTCCTTAGAGGGCGCCTAAGACCAGTCAAACTGGATTCTTAGTAGAACTCTGATTGGAATCCAAAAGGGAGGTGGAGTCCTTGTCCAACAAGGACTCCTAGGCGCCTCCTACTTGGGCTCACGCCACCCTTGGCGTGCGCCCTTCTCCTTGCCAGTTCTTGCAGGGGACAGGCCCCCACCAGCTCTCCAATAGGTGCATGACATGTGGTCAAAAAGTCAAAGGTCAATGGTCAACGTTTGACCAGTCAAAGGTAGACTTTTGACCAAAGTCAAAGAACAAGAAATGGCAGGTGACCAAAAATGGCAGGTAATATCTTACAAATAAGACAACCTATTCTGACTTGGACAACCTCCAGTCAGACCATATGAAGGCCTCTGATTGAGCACAAACTCCTTTGGCTCAGTCAAGACAACTTATTTATGATAGTAAAAGAAGAACGTTAGGTTCAATCGAGTGCTAGCACGATTTCCTTGAACCTAATTGAATCTCATTCAGATCAATTGAACTAGATCAGTTCAATTGATGATCACCAGACTCAAACCCTTGTTTGTGTGACCCAGTTAGATTCAGTTCTATATGGTAATGAGATATGTCATGATCTCTATCATAGACATCATCGAAACTTCTTTCGATGGATCAGAACTCTTCTGATTCGAACAGCTAGAATGATCGATCATCTAAATCATTCTAATTGCTCGAGGGACAACCGTTGAGGAGTTCGACCAAGGGACCGCCGCTGAGGAGTTCGATCGAGGGACAGCCGCTGAGAAGTTCGGTCGGATGAGCTCGGCCTCTTAAGAATTTGGCTAGCTGAAGGAGTTCTGCTAAGGCTCGTCCGTTGAAATTCTTTCGTGACTACCGGTTGCATCAGCCCGAGCATCGGACTAGACTTTGGTGGGAGCAGGGTTCATCTCCAATAATAGTTCCCCCCATTCTTGAGTTCGAAATTTGGAGAAAAGGAGTACCAAAATAGGCGATCGTCGAAGTTCTTTTTCGGGCTCTACATTTGTTTGAAGTGGACACTCGAGAAGATCACCTCTTTAGCCGAGGTTGAAGTTGATCCCATCTCTGATGGTCGAGATTGAAGATTGAGCTCCTCGGGGGCGATATTATCTCCCACAGCCGAGGTTGGCTCGAACCTTCTGGGGAGATCTCATCTCCTGCGGTCGAGGTTGCCTCGGGGGAGGTCTCATCTCTGGGCGAGATTGTCTCCGATCTTATCTCTGGCCGAGGTTGTCTCGATTGCTCGAGAGTGATCTCATCTCTAGTCGAGGTTGTCTCCGATCTTATCTCTAGCTGAAGATTGGCTCAGGGCGCTCGGAAGAGATCTTATCTTTTAAGCCGAGGTTGTCGTGGGCTAGGTATCACGGTCGCTCGGAATAGATCTTATCTTTTGCCGAGGTTGACTCGATCGCTCGGAATAGATCTTATCTTTGGCCGAGGTTGACTCGATCGCTCGGAAGAGATCTTTCTTTGGCCGAGGTTGACTCGGTCACTCTGAGGTTGATGCAGTCACTCGGAGGAGATCTTATCTCCTGCAGTCAATTAATGGGGTGCCAGGAGAGATCTTATCTTCTGCAGTCGATTTGCCTTAGGGGATTTTATCTCCTGCCGAAGTTGGCCTGGACCCTCGAGAGAGATCTTATCTCCTGCGGTAGAGGTTGCCTCGGGGAGATCTTATCTCTTGCAGTCGAGTTGATGTGGGTACTAGGGGAAGATCTTATCTCCTGCAGTCGAGTTTGCCTCGAAAAAGATTTATCTCCTACTGTCGAAGTTGGCTCGGACCCCTCGGGGGAGATCTTATCTCCTACGGTCGAGATTGCCTCAAGGGAGATCTTATCTCCTACAGTCGAGGTTGATGCGGGTGCTCGGAGAGATCTTATCTCCTGCAGCCGAGGTTGCCTCGGAGGAGATCTTATTTCCTACTGCCAAAGTTGGTCCGAACCCTCGGGGGAGATCTTATCTCCTATGGTCGAAGGTTACCTCGGGGGAGATCTTATCTCCTACAGCGAGATTGATGCGGGCGCTTGAGGAAGATCTTATCTTCTACAGCCGAGGTCGGCCCGGACCATCAGGAGGAGATCTTATCTCCTACAGTCGAGGTTGATGCGGGCGCTCGGAGAGAGATCTTATCTCCTGCAGTCGAGGTTGGTCCGGACCCTCAGGGAAGAGATCTTATCTCCTGCTGTCGAGATTGAAGTTGGCCCGGACCCTCGAAAGAGATCTTATCTCCTACGGCTGAGGTTGCCTCGGAGAGATCTTATCTCCTGCAGTCGAGATTGCCTCGGGAGAGATCTTATCTCCTACAGCCGAGGTTGATGCGGGCGCTTGAGGAAGATCTTATCTCCTGCAGCTGAGTTTGAAGAAGATCTTATCTCTACTGCCGAAGTTGGCCCAGACCTTCGGTAGATCTTATTCTTCTACGGTCGAGGTTGCCTCGGGGAGATCTTATCTCCTACAACCGAGGTTGATGCGGATGCTCGGGAGAGATCTTTTCTCCTGCAGTTGAGGTTGCCTCGGGGGAGATCTTATCTCCACTGTCGAAGTTGGCCTGGACCCTCGGAGGAGATCTTATCTCCTGGGGCCAAGGTTACCTCGGGGGAGATCTTATCTCCTGCAGTCGAGGTTGATGCGGGGCGCTCAGGAAAGATCTTATCTCCTGCAGTCGAGATTGCTCGGAGGAGATCTTATCTCCTACAGTCGAGGTTGATGCGAGCGCTCGGAGGAGATCTTATCTCTTGTAGCCAAGTTTGCCTTGGAAAAGATCTTATCTCCTGCTGCCGAAGTTGGTCCGAACCCACGGGGGAGATCTTATCTTCTGCGGCTGAGGTTGCCTCAGGAGAGATTTTATCTCCTGCAGCCGAGGTTGACGCAGACGCTCGAGAGAGATCTTATCTTCTACAATCGAGGTTGCCTTGGGGGAGATTTTATCTCCTGCAGCCGAGGTTGATGCAGGCGTTCGGGGGAGATCTTATCTCCTACAGTCGAGTTTGCCTCAAAAAAGATCTTATCTTCTGCTGTCGAAGTTGGCCCAAACCCTCGGGGGAGATCTTATCTCCTATGGTCGAGGTTGCCTCGGAGGAGATCTTATCTCCTGCAGTCGTGGTTGATGCGGATGCTCGGAGGTGATCTTATCTCCTGTAGCCGATGTCGGCCTGGACCCTCGACGGAGATCTTATCTCCTACAGTCGAGGTTGGCTCAGGATAGATCTTATTTTCTGCTGTCGATGTTAAAGGTCTTTGACCTGCTCGTGTTAGAATGAGGTTCTCCTCCTGTTTCTAACATGACAACTATTGAGTACTTCTTTTCCGTTATCACATAGTTTTTGCACCCATAAACAATATTATTGAAAGAAAAGAATTTTACCGAGTGGAAGTTACTAGCAGCATATCCTCGATTCAGGATTGTGGGGGCGTTGTTCCTTTGGGTTCCCTCAGGCAGCAAGTCTCGGGCCGGATGACCTCCTCTATCTCATGCTGGCCTTCTCAATTTGGAGCAAGCTTCTCTTGGCTTTGTCATTGGGAGATGATGAATCGCTGATGTACCAAGCTCCTCCTAGGAGTAACATTGATGATGCCATGAGGCGGCCGACCTTCTTATCGTTTCTGGCTATGGCAGCACCCTTGGTCAATCTTCTTCTGCTTTTGGCTGACGTCGGAGAAATTTATCCAGCCACCTCTTTCTGATGAGCTCTTTAATTTCATCTCAGAGCTGAATGTATTCCTAAGTATCGTGGCCGGTCGCGATGATAGGGGCATTACTTGCTTCGATTGCTCATGTTTGGGGAAGGCCGTAGTCCTTCTAGTCTTAGCAGCTGGTTCTTAACTTTCATAAGAATTTGAGTTCGAGGAGCGTTGAAGGGGGCGTAGTCGTAGAATTTTTTGAGAGGAGGACTTCTTCGCGCCCTTCTATCAGGGCTTCCTTGGTGGTGAGCTCGAGGAGTTCGGGCCTTGTTTGCACTGGAGAGGTCGTGAGCACGGTCGAACTTTCTGTGAAACCTTCTGTGGGGGAACTTCATGCTTCTTTGTTGGGACTTTCTTGATGACGAGCTCGAGGGGGAGCTCGGCCTTGCTTGCTCGAACTTCATTCCACCTTTTGTGAATTTTTTGTAGGGGCTTCCTTGATGACATACTCGAGGGAGAGTTCGGCCTCGCTTGCGCCGAACTTCACTCCGCCCTCTTGTGAATCTTTCATGGGGAGAACTTCATGCCCCTTTATTGGGCTACTTTGATGACGAGCTCGAGAGAGGGTTCAGCAGCCTCGCTCACACCGAACTTCATTCCGTCCTCTTGTAAAACCTTCGTCAGAGCTTTCTCGATGGCAGGCTCGAGGAAAAGTTCGGCCTTGCTTGCGCTGGAAGGTCGAAAATATGGTCGAACTTTATTTCACCTCCTTGTGAGACCTTCTGTGGGGCTTCCTTGATAGTGGGCTCGAGGGAGAGTTCGGCCTCGCTTGCGCTTGGAGATCGTGAATGCGGTCGAACTTCATTCTACCCTCTAATGAAATCTTTTGTGAGAGAACTTCATGCCCCTTTGTCGGAGCTTTCTTGGTGGTAAGCTCGAGGAGGAGTTCGACGGCCTCGCTCACGTCGAACTTCATTCTGCCCTCTTATGAAACCTTCGTCGGGGCTTCTTTATAGCGAGCTTGAGGGGGAGTTCACCCTCGCTTGCACTGGGGTGGTCGTGAGCATGGCCGAACTTCATTCTGCCTCCTATGAAGCTTTCTAGGAGAGAACTTCTACTCTATTTCTCCTTCCTAAGGGTGATTGGTATGCTAGACCAAATGCTTTTTCTTATGGCTGGTTCCTAGCATCCTCATAGCGGGCTGGTTGGCAAAATCTCCATCGAAAGCTGTCGCACGGTTTGCATTATCTCGGTGAGGCCATGAACCTACTGGACCAGCAGGTTAAACTGCTCCACATCTATGATAGCTTTAGGTGGAACTTGGGCTGTCGGGGTCGAAGCAAGAGCAGATAGACTTGGCATGGGGGCCACCGATCGTCGAGTTGAAGCTCGTCTGGGAGGTATTTTCTTTTTGAAAAAGAACTCTAGAGAGGAAGGAGGGAGATCTCCAGAGAGGAAAGAGAGAAATTATCGTCGAGCACTCCTTTAAGAATAAGGAAACTTCGAAGGTTCGGACCCTCCTTCTAGCGCCAATCTGTTGATGCAGAATCTGATCGTCGTCGAAATCAGCTGGAGCGAAGGTGGACGAGGTTGCTGTCAGGATCTGCAAAATAAAGTCCCATCCGGAGCTGATGGAGGGATGGCTCTGACAAGACCCTTCGACGATCAAGTCAGCTCTGACCAACATGAATGAAGTGCTCGAGAATGAGTTCTACGGAGCTTAGAGAAGGGAAGGAGAGCTTAGAGCTTAGAGCTTAGAGTTAGCGTATCTGGAGGTTCCTTTTTATAGGCGGAGCTTGATGATGACAGTTGTAGCCGCATGGTGGTGGGTCGCTCGAGGTTCGATGGAGTCAGTCCCGGAGGAAGGTGCCGTCTGCAGCACCGTCTGTAACGAGTTGACAGTGACAACCATCGCCGCCTGGTAGTGGATCGCTATCACCTACAGCGGACTGATGGTGATGGCTACAGCGACCTTGATACTAAGCCACTCGGAGCTGAATGAAGGGTTTGAAGAGCTTTGATGTGTACCCATTTAGGAGGAGTTTGGACTCCTGAAGGGAACATGGCTGGAGGGGGTCGCCCGAAAGGAATAGTAGCTGAAGGAGTCCGGCTCTTGGAGAAGTTTAGTCGAGGAGATGTCTGGGAGGAGTCCGACCAGAGTTCGGCTATTGAGGAGTTTGACCATTGAGGAGTTCGACCGAGGGATAGTTGCTGAGGAGTTCGATTGAGGGATGATCGTTGAGGAGTTCGGTCGAGAGACAGCCGCTGAGGAGTTCGGTCGAGGGACAACCGTTGAGGGGTTCGACTGAGGGACAACCACTGAGGAGTTCAGTCGAGGGACCGCTGTTGAGGAGTTCAACCGAGGGATAGCCGCTGAGGAGTTCGGTCAGATGAGCTCGACCTCTTAAGAGTTCGATCAGCTAAAGGAGTTCTGCTAAGGCTCATCCGCTGAAATTCTTTCGTGACTATCGGTTGCACCAAGCTGAGCATTGGACTAGACTTCGGTGGGAGCGAGGTTCATCCCCAACATTTTTCATGGATCATTTTCATCAAGAACCTGATAGTTAAGATTCTTCCAGAGATTGCTAACTACTTGAGGTTAGGAGAGTCTCACAAAGCAAACAGGATTGACAAGAAAAGGAGGTAGCCCACTCTTCTTGGCTGTTCGACAGCCCTCATGGTAAACTTAAATTATTTTACTTTTAGAGTGCAGTCTTTTATATTTTTAAAAATTTTTCTATAGTCTATTTTATGAAAATGCTCATGTGCAGGTATGATTCTTGGAGTACACAAATATCCAAGCCTCATCTGATCCTTCAAAATTTTCAAGATTGTTGATGTGGTGTGTCTGCAGAAAAAGAAGCCACGATATAAATTTTGACAACATCCAACCACACGAGGTAAACTGACAATAATAAGCTATCATAGAATATTATAGGATGTCATATTTTTCTTAGGCTATCATATAATACTTTTCGAATATATTTTTTGACATTAATGATCATTCTATGTCAAAATGATTATATTTTAGCTTAAATTATGATATCGTGTTAGCAAAAAATTAATAATAATAAGCTATCATAGAATGTCATAGAATGTCATATATTTTTTTAGGCTATCATATAATATTTTTTGAATATATTTTTTAATATTAATGATCATTCTATATCAAAATGATTATATTTTAGATTAAATTACGATATCGTATTGGCGAAACATCAATAAAACTCATTTTTTATAAAATTTATGACATTCTATCTCAAAATTATGATATTTGATATCAAAAAATTATGACTTTAGACATTATTATGATATTCTGTATCAAAATTATGATATTAAAGATTAAAATGATGATAATTAATAGAGAATTAGGATCTAAATATATTTTTTTGATATTATTATGATATTCTATGTCAAAATGATGATAATTTTGGTAAAATATTGATATCGTGTTGGCTAAACACCTTCGAAAGTTATGTTTTAATAAAAATTATGATATTCTATGTTAAAATTATGATACTTAATATTATAATTATGATTTTTTTTTATGCAAAATTCTTTCGAAAGAAGATTTGAGATATTATTATGATATTGTATGTCAAAATTACGATATTTTATAAAAAAAAGTTATGATATCCAGTAGCGAAATTACCTTCAAAATTATGATATTTGACATTATTATGACATCCTAGAATAAAATGATGATATTTTAGATGAAATTATGATATGATATTGTCAAAAAATTTTTAGAGACTTTATTATGATATTTTATGTAAAATTATAATATTTTAGCTAAAACACATTCGGATTACATTATTTAAAGTTATGAGATTTTCTGATTTGCACTTCTTCTTTTATATTATCAAATCGAAGATACTCTTCGACCTGTCCCATAGGAGCATTGGCTTCTCAGTTCTATTGAAGAAAGAAAAAAATGACTCATAGTACTGATGAAGCAAAATTAGAGAAGCCTATTTCGATTAGCTGTGTCATGTGTGCACAGCTAAGGATTAAAATTAAAGAGCTTAGAAAAAAGATCCCCATTCATGATAAGCTATTGAAATCCTTGATTAGAAAGGGGATCAAGAATAAAAAATGGGAGAAGGATGAAGAAGGAAAGTGGGAAGAGGAGGAAGATGACAAAGAATTTGATGACGAAGAGAAACGGAAGGAGGAGAAGGAAAGAAAAAGTTTCATAAAGAGTAAGGAGAAGGAAATATAGGAGAAGGAGAGAAAGAAAGGGGAGGAAGAAAGGAAAAAAATGGTGGAGGATAAGAAGAAGGAGGAAGACAAAGAAAGAAAATTAATGGAGGAGGAGAATAGGAAGGAGGAGGAGGAAAAGAAGAAAAAAGAGGTGAAAAGGAAGAAGAAGAAGGAGGAGGAGGAGGAGGAGGAGGAGGAGGAAGAGAGAAGAAGGAAGGAGGAGGAGGAGGAGAAGAAGAAGGAGGATGAGGAAAAGAGGAAGGAGAATTATAAAAAGAAGAAGGAGGAGGAAAAGAAGAAGTAGGAGGAGGAGGAGAAGAAAAAGAGGGAGAAGGAAGAAAGAAAAAGGAAGAAGGAGGAGAAGAAGTGGGAGCAGGAAGAAAGAAAAAGAAAGAAAGAGGATGAGAAGAAGATGGAAGAGGAGAAGAAGAAGAACGATGAAAAGAAGATGGAGGAGGAAAAAAAGGAAGGAGGAGGAGAAAAGGGTGCAAGAGGAGAAGAAGCAGGATAAGAAGAAGAGGAAGCATGAAGAAAGAAAAATGGAGGAGAAGAAGATAATGGAGAAAAAGAAGAGGGAGGAGGAAGAAAGAAAAAGAGAGGAAGAAAAGAAGGTCGAGGTGAAGGAGGAGAAAAATAAGGGGAAGTATAAGTCAAAGATGCTGACATATTCACTCGAGAGGAGGATAAAAAAAAACACAGGATGCGCAAGAACTCCCATCTGACAGAAGATCCAAATTATGAGACACGCATGCCAACCAAAAAGACTAAGACAAAACTAAAATCTGAAGAAGTACCATTTCTGGATCTATCAAATATATCAAGTGTACAATGAAATGAAGATGAGGTAAACATACATGTCTTTTTCATCAATATCATGAGATCTTTATACTGTATTATATTTTTTAAACTGATCTTTTAACACAGGGATTCATTGAGCATTCATGCGAATATCAAGATAAAGAGTCATTGTCTGAGGAGGATGATGGCATTATTGAGATGTTCTTATCTGAAAGAATTAACTTGTAAGTGATTTATGACATCCATGACATCTTGTATAACATAGTACCTACTTATGATTTATGATATCCTTCTATTTTTCATTACAGTGAGATTATCTTCAACAATACTGAAGAAGACAGCATCACTAGGTCCAATCTTCATGATATCCTATTTGCACAGATGATAATTGACGATGTAAGGATTCAACTCTTATTTAGATCTCAAATCTCATTCTTCGTTCTAGATATCATGTATATTTTTGGTTGATATTTTTTTTTCACATCATAACATAATGATTTTCATGAATAGATAATTGATGCTGGTCAGGACTTTCTTCGCAAAAAATGGAGGAAACGACCAGATTTGTACCACAAGTGCATTGTTGCTCCCGTAATGACAATCGGCATGTGTATTCAATCGACAGCAATACATAATGAGCTAGCTGGCATGGTGGAAGAGTTCATTTTTGGTAGAGTTAGTGATGATGATAAGAAAAAATTTAGGCTCCTTTTTAGCATCATCAACACAGATTATGGATATGGACACGAAAAAAGTTATTCATCTAAACTCCATCAAGCACAATGCCAAATATAAGACTAGTGCCAAGAAGTGGCATAAGATACTAGGAGCCAGGTTCCATATATATTGTGACAATGCAGAAGTGGATGAATAGAATATGGAAGAAGATAAAGACCGCCCTTCTTAGCCTCCAGATTCTCTAGATTGTGGTCTTTACTGCTTGAAGTATATGGACTATCTTGCTCGCAAGAATAGATCATAGAAATGGGACTTCAACCAAGCTGACTTCGTTCAATATCGAGGAAAACTTGCTACAAAAATAATAAAAGAAGGGCTCGAACAGAGAGTGATTGCTGTCATTGATAAAGTTGGAGCCCTCTGATAGAAAAAATTGATTATATCATAGTGATAGAAAAAAATCATTGTATTATTAGAAGAGAGTGAATACCTTGTATCACAGTAAATTTATCATTTTAAGTGAGTCAATTCTTTGTATGACAATGAATACAGGATTGTCAAATTATATAGTTATGATAAGAAGAAATTCCATGCAAAAATATAAATTCTTTAACATTTTATGGTAGATCATTTTTTGTTAACACTGGATACAGGTAATTAGAGTACAATTTATTGTCTAGACATGAAAAATATCAATCTTTCAAAATATAACATTAAAATTATGACATTAAGGATCAAAATTATGATATCTGATAGAGGATACGTCTCCAAAAGTAGAATTATGATATTGACAGTCAAAATTATGACATTAAGAATCAAAATTATGACATCTTAGAATAGAAATAATCTAGAACATAGAATTATGATATTCTTAATCAGAATTATGACATTAAGGATCAAAATTATGATATTAAAAGGCAAAATTATGATATTATGTATCAAAATTATGACATCCGACATAGAAAACATATCCGAAAGTAGAATTATGATATTAACAATCAAAATTATGATATTAAGGATCAAAATTATGACATCCTAGAACAGAAATAATCCAGAACATAGAATTATGACATTGTTAGTCAGAATCATGATATTAAGGATCAAAATTATGATATTAAAAGATAAAATTATGACATTACGTGTTAAAATTATGACATCCACACAAGAAACATCCTCGAATGTAGAAATATGATATTAACTATCAAAATTATGACATATGACATAGAAAACATCCTCGAAAGTAGAATTATGATATTAAGAATTAAAATTATGACATTAAATATCAAAATTATAAGTTGCAGTCACCATTGATCGTGTTGGCACTCATTCTCTCCTTGATCCTACGCTCCACATGTTGGTCGAGACTGCATGGAGGCACGTCCATTTTCAATACCTCCCAATCCAAGGCAAGTGTTGGACAACACATCCCTCTCGAACTGTCGATAATGATCTAGATGGTGGGGGGACAAACCCTCCATCGAACAGGAGTATCGTGATGATGACATCTTCACCTGATGCAAAGGCTAGATGAGATCCCCTTTTGCCCACAGTTGGTTGTCCTAATTTATATTTATACAAGGATTGAGCATGATGCAGTGCACGTGATGATCCATGCTAATATTATATCATCTCAATTATTTTCTCTCATATTTTTTTTAAAATTATGACATCTACGTATGGTAAACTTACCTGAATGCAGAATTATGACATCCTATGTCAAAATTATGACACCAAGACGTAGAAAATATCTTTGATTCAAGTACTTGCAAAATTATGATATTGTAGTTTTACAGTGTGACATTCTATCATAGGTCACTTCGGCAAATACTAAATTATGACATGAAAAATGAAAAGTATAAAGTATAAAGTATTGGTTTTCATCAAAAAAAATATCTCCGAACGAAGAGCTATGACATCTTGTATCAAAATTATGATATCATTGTACAGAGAGTACATTTCAACTACCATAATATATTTTAATAAGATAGATGGTTTGAAAAAACATCTATTATGATATACATCACAAAAACTTAAAGAGCAACGACAGGATTATAATAAGTAGGCAGATCATTCCAACTATAACAATAATAGAAACATTAGCATGTAAACCATCCATGGAGACACGAATGCTGCCAGTCATCGAGCCACTCAACCATAGTTCCATCTTCTTTGACACTTTCAACAACAATAGACATTTTTTTCAATTTATAGAGAGCCAAGAATGAGGGGTACCGATCCATCGTTTATATTAAAATGCCCTGCATTGCGATCTTATCGGCTTCGAAGACTGCACCTCCAGAGTGAAAGGAGGTTCCCTTAGTGACACTTCCCGTGACATCAAAATATCATGACTGATAAGAAAAAAAAATCCATAGAATGATTAAAAATAACTCTTAAATTTAGAGCACAGAATCTCATAAACATGGCATAAAAAATTATCAAATGCATAAGTATAACATTCTAACATAGAATACATCAAGAAACACAGAATTACGAGATACTTGATCAAAATTATAATATTAAGGATCAAAATTATGACATCATGGCAATTCGAATGTAGGATTATAACATCCTATGTCAAAATTATGATATTAATAATTAAAATTATAATATCGTAGAACAGAAATATCTTCAAATGTAGAATTATGATATTAAAGGATAAACTTATGATATTAAGGATCAAAATTATGACATCCATTATCAGAAACAACATCGAACGTAGAATTATTTTATTCTATGTCAAAATTATGACATATTTAATCAAAGTTATGATATCACGGTAATATGAATGCAGAATTATGATATTCTGTATCAAAATTATGATATCCTAGAATAGAAATAATATCAAACATAAAATTATGATATTCTATGTCAAAATTATGATATTAAGGATCAAAATTATGACATTCCGATATAAAAAATATCTTCAAAAGAAGAATAATGATATTCTATATCAAAATTATGATATTAAGGATCAAAATTATGATATTTATGTATAGAAATTATGATATTTGATATTCAAAATTTTTTGAACTCAAAATTTTGATATCTTGTATCGAATTTAACTCCATCAAGGATAAAACTTATGACAATGTCTAATAGAAACATCTTCAAACGCAGAATTATAACATCCAATGTTAAAATTATGATATTTAAATTTAAAATTATGATATCATGGTACAAAAATCTATCTTGAAAGTTTTTCTATAGAAATATGACATCCTGTATCAATATTGTGAAATTAAGCAGAGAAAATTTTTTACTGAAGATAATAAAATTTAACTTCTAACATATAATGTTATAATTTTTATCTATAACTTCATAAATTTATCTCAATCTCTTATGTTAGTTGGCTGGATATAAAAGCATCAAACTCTTTCAAAAATGGATTAGATAGCGGATGATTGGTAGAGGTTGTTTATTGTACTACCTCTACAACTTCTTATGGAGTCATCCTCTATTTTTTAGCAGGCCTTTTATCATTATGTTCGATAGATGGATATTCTGTTATTTTGTTCTCAGCTTTCTTCGACTTTCTTGAATTTCTTGAGTTCTTTTCGACTCCATTTTTTATTCTCCTCTCTCTTGGCCGCTCCTTTGTGGCAATATTAACCAGATCCCGGATAGAAAGATGCTATGTTGAACAATTAGCATCTACCGCTCTTCTAAATAATGGAGTCAGATTAGTCATCACTAGGTTAAAAGCATCTTCAGACATGGAGGTAACCTCCGCAAGCTTCATCATTCGATGACTCATCAAAGCATACCTATATCATAATTATAATTATCACAGTATATCATAATTATAGTTATCTAGATTTTTTTGTGCTTCTATCACAGAATTGAACATCGCAATTTAAAATATCGAATTGATATTTCATGTCCTTGCCTTATTTATTGAGAAAGTACTTTTTAGGAATGCGAAATACTTCATTTTGATGAAGAACCAATAAGGCGTACCTACATAAGTATCCTCTGAACTCAAATGATCAGCACTGGCATTTCACTTCTTTCAATTGGCTGGACCAAGTAATAGTATAGTTTTTTACAATCTCCTTCTCAATTTCATTAACTTCAAATCTCTTAAATGACCTCACAGAATATGTAGCGAAGCTGTCAGATTCTTCAGTCAATTTAGTATTTAATGCAGCCATCTCAAGTACCTCATTCTAAATTTTTTTAAATATGCGCCTAATGTACAAGACTGTCGCTTGCCTCTCAAATGGCGAGAATATTTTGAGGAAAGCATTTATTTGCAAGAAAATATTATCTTGCTCATTTTCTGCTTTGAATCTTTTTTTCCAAAGCATCCTCATACTTCTTGATGAATTTCTTTATTGTTGTCTTTGAATTCACAAATTCATCAAAGAACTGGTTTATGCTCTCACTCCTCCTAGAGGAGGACATACCTAGAAAGAAAGTTAGAACCAAAGAATATTAGTGATATGGTATTAGTGTCACTGGATATCATTCAAAAATTAGCAAAAAATTCAAAAAAAACTATCTTTGATTCCAACATACCTACAAAGAAGATATCCTTAAGATAGACAAGAACACATTTATCTTGGCATTCATAGAGATCATACAACCAATCTATAGCCTTGCATTTTTCATACTTATCCATGAGTTATCTCCATTTTTTCTCAAAAGATTGTATAGTTACAGTGTCATATACAGTCTCATCGAATTCAACCATAAATTTGGGATGCGCTGTGCATATATGGCCTATCATTTTAGGGATATCCTTCAAAATATGCCAAAAATAGAATCGATGTTGTGCATTTGAAAAGATCATCTTAATAGCAATCTCGATCATCTTATCCTGATCGATGATTATGGCATTAAGTGCTTGGCCACCATTTTCATCCAACCATGACTGAAACACCCATTTAAAGGTCTTCGTTGTCTCATCTGATAATAATGCATAGCCAAGCAAGGTGGACTATCCATGATGGTTAACTCCAACAAATAGATAGAATGATATTTAAAATATATTTGTGAGATAAGTGGAGTCAAAGATTAATATATCCGTAAAGTAAGTGCATGTCATTCTTGATCTTGGATGGATCCAGAACACAAACCTTAGCTACACATTATCATTTAAGTCCAAAGTATAGTAAAAGTTTATATTCTTAGCTTGCATTTGCGTGAAGTGAAGAACCATTGACTATGCATCTCCTTCTTTCAGCTGACTTTAATGTTTTTAGTAAATATAATTATGAGCATCCTTCTCCGTGAATTTCAATTACCTTCTTCTCTCTTTTCTTCTTACGATGATAGAATATATTTGAGTTGTAGGTATATTCACGGCATGCATATTGCTAATCTCTGCTTTTTCTGGCATGCTGATCTTCTTATGGGATCGTAAAAAATGGATGGTTGTTATGAACAGCTTATAGTTGTGTTATAGAATAATATTATCCAATCTTCAATTTCCAATCTTGAAATCAATTCTGGCTTTTATTGATGCCTTACAATTAATTTTGCTGGTATCCCCGGGATTCATGAAATTATCTAATTTCTTAGATTTTTCTGACCTCCAGCATGCTAGATATTTGAAGCAACATACATTATTCTTATTAGATCTACTACACACGATTGTGATTCTAAAATTGACTCTTCTCGCATAATCATTGTAGAAATTATACACATCTGTTACTGAATCGAATTCCATTCCAGTATGAGGATCTACATTATCCTTTTTTGCAAACGTTGTACTAGGAGGAGATGGATTCTCAAGAAAACCATCACATAAAGGCTCGTCCATCTTATCATTTGCAGGAATATCTATAGAAAATATACAAAAAAATTTTGTAAATCATAAAATATATATGAAAGTCATAAATACAAAATTTTTTGACAATATTAGCATACCATCTCATAATTTTGATCCACGATGTCATAATCTTAACACATAATATTCTAATATTATCCAAACAATCTTCGAAAGATTTTTTACCAATATGATATCATAATTTTAATCTACAATGTTATAATTTTGATCTCGGATGTCATAAAAAAGTCATAACCAACATTTGGGAGTTGTTTTGTTCATAATATTAACATATCATATCATAATATTATCAAAATTATCTTCAGAAGGTCTTTAACCAACATGATGTCATAATTTTGATCTATGATGTCATAATTTTGATCCATAATGTCATAAAAATATCAAAACTGACATCTGAATGATATTTTTATCATAATATTAAAGTATGATATCATAATTTTGAAATATAATATCATAATTTTATCAAAATAATCTTCGAAAGATTCTTTACCAAAAGAATGTCATAAATTTGATCTACAATGTCATAATTTTGATTTATAATATCATAAAATATAATAAAATCATATCTTGCTAGGTTTTTTTTCATTATATTAATATATCATGTCATAATTTTGACAAAGAATGTCATAATATTATCAAAACTATCTTCGCAAGATCTTTTACCAACTAGATGTCATAATTTTGACCTATGAGACCATATCTATTTTGATCTATAATATCATAGATGAAGAAAAATCCTGATTTTTTAGATCAGGTTCGTTCAGATCTGATCGGATCAAGAGATATATTTCAAAAATTTTTTTCTTTGATCCAGATCAGATCTGAGATATTTCAGATTAATCTTTATTATTTTAATAATTAAAATAAAATCTAGATAAATTAAATTTAATTTAATTTATCTTGATGTAGGGTTATCCTATTACCCATTGATGATCTTGTAAGCAGCGGAAGATTCTGGATCTAGCCACGCAAGTGCCTGGCCTTTACTAGTATCCAATCGGATTGGATCTAGAGATTCTCTTTTTCTCTATCACATCTCTAAAAATTAGATCTGAATCTAATTTGGCGGATCTTCAAAATATCTTTCGAAGATCAGCAGTTATGTTTTGCAGCAGTGTAGCCTTCTAGCTTTCTATCGCCTTTCTCTCATCTGGATTGCACCAACTTGGATCTTAAACCACTTTGGATGTGGAGAGGAGAGGAAGAAGATGGGCTTGGCGTGGAGGAGGGAGAGACAAATAGCCTTGGGGCGTAGAGAATTCAATTGCTCTTTCAGTTGGGCGCAGGGTCTTATTTATAGACTATACGTGATCCAACTCCTCTTCTTTCCAACCAATCACAATCCTTTGTAAAATCAGATCTAAATTTGATTGGCAAAAATAGAGTCCCTTGGATTCTTTTTTAGATGGTGCCTAAGATCAGTCAAACTTGGTTCTTAGAAGAAGTCTAATCGGAATCCAAAAAGGAGATGGAGTCCCTATCCAATAGGAACTCCTAGGTGCCTCCTGCTTGGGCGCACGCTAAGGGTGGCGTGCGCCCTCCTCCTTACCATGTTCTGGCAGGGGGACAAGCCTCCACCAGCTCTCCAATAGATGCATGACATGTGGACAGAAGTCAAAGTATCAATGGTCAACATTTGACTAGTCAAAGGTCAACTTTTGACCAAAGTCAAAAGACGAGAAATGGCAGGTGACCAAAAATGGTAGGTATTGTCTTATAAAATAAGATAATCCTTTTCTAATCTAGATAGGCTCCAGTTAGATCAAGTGAAGGCCTTTGATCGAGCACAAACTTCTTTGGCTCAGTCAGGATAACTATTTATGATAGTAAAAGAAGAACGTTAGGTTCAATCGAGTGCTAGCACGATTTTCTTGAACCTAATTGAATCTCATTCAGATCAATTGAACTGGATTAGTTCAATTGATGATCACCAGATTCAAACTCTTATTTGTGTGATCCAGTTAGGTTCAGTTCTGTATGGTAATGGGATATGTCATGATCTCTATCATCGACATCATCAAAACTTCTTTCGATGGATCAGAACTCTTCTGATTCGAACAGCTAGAATGATCGATCATCTAAATCATTCTAATTGCTCCCAAAATCCATCCAGTGACACCTAGCAGTATATGGTGGCAACCCATCAGAGCTGAATGCGAACCTCTTGGTGTAGCTACCTGTGTGATTAAGTTCTTCTATCTTGAGCCTTGATCAGATTAGGGTTTAAGGTGAACTCGTCAAACCCTAGTTTCTGTCATATGATGTAATCATTCGATTCAAGTCCGATGTGAAAAACATAAATAGAAACTCTTTCTATTATTTCACTCTGCCATGGCCATGGGCTTTTGGACTTGATTCTCATGATCATCATAGGGCTGCTCCTCTACCACCGAGGTAGATAGATTCCATCTTGATGCAATCCAGTTCCTACAATGAACATGCTATAGCCAACATACACCTCAGAATTTCGTATGGCTAGAAGACCGAGTTATGGTGTAGTCAAACTATAACACCCTCAAGGTGAACTATCGATGCACCTCAGGTCAAAGAATCCAGACACACCACTACAGCATCGAGTCAGTCATTGATAAGAAGGTAGACTTCCTAATGACTACTCGAGGTGGTCATGCTCAGTGCCCTCATTCTCTAACGAGTACCTATACTCTCGCTCCGATGTCTCCACACCGTAGACTCAAGACTCATCTACTAAAGAAAAGCGATTGTACACCAACCTTCTGGATCAATCACCATCCTCGTGATGATCCTATGGTCGGAAGCATTTTATGAGTTAATAATGATTATTCATGTCTTAAATTTTCAACTCTTGAAAATATGAATTATCATTATCCATTAACTCAAAGGATGTATCACAGACACTAAATACACATATGTGATAGAAAATAACCCATTTTATTGATTTTAGTCAAAATTATAATTTTGCCCCTAGAAGTGTATTACAAGTGTCAGCCAATTCTGGCTTCTAGGGCACATATATCTAACAATCTTCCACTTATCCTAAAGCCAATTGGCTACAAGTCTAAGTCCCATCTTCTCAAGGTGGGCTTCGATCTTCTGCTGGCCCAATGACTTTGTAAGTGGGTCTGCCACATTATCTACGGAGTCGACTCTCTTGATCCTCGACGTAATCCTTCTCGAGGTAATCGTGGATGAGGTGGTATCGCCGCTCAATGTGCTTGAATTTCTGATGAGACCTCGGCTCCTTAGCAAGGGCTATGGCGCCATTGTTGTCGCAGTATAGAGGAATGGCATCTGATGGCATTACTCCGATTTCTGCAGCAAACTTTTTATACCAGAATGCTTCCTTCGCAGCCTCTGATGCAGCAATATATTCTGCTTTCATGGTGGAATCTGCTATCACAGTTTGCTTAAAACTCTTCCAGCTGACAGCACCACCATTGCACACAAACAGACTCCCAGATGTCGACTTTCGATCATCTATATTGGACATGAAATCCGAGTCTATGTATCCTTAGACTTGGAGTTCTCTGTTACCAAAAATCAACATCATATCCTTAGTTCTTCTCAAGTACTTAAGGATACATTTCACAGAAGTCCAATGTTCTTCATCTAGATTTGACTGATATCTACTTGTGACACTCACAGCATGGGCTATATCAGGTCGTGTACATAGCATGGCATACATGAGGCTCTCTATTGCAGAAGCATAAGGGATCTTGCTCATGTGTTCTATTTCCTCAGGTGTGCTAGGGCACATCTTCTTGGAAAGATGAATACCATGTCTGAAGGGTATTAATCCCCTCTTAGAGTTTTCCATACTAAACCTCTTTAGTACTTTCTCTATGTACATCTTCTGTGAAAGTCCTAGCATCCTATTCGGTCTATCCCTATAGACCTTAATTCCTAGAATAAAGGATGCTTCACCTAGGTCTTTCATGAAAAATTCCTTGGACAACCATATTTTGACTGTCGTCAACATGAAAATATCATTTCCAATAAGGAGGATGTCATCCACGTACAATACGAGGAAGACAACAGCGCTCCCACTGACCTTTTTGAAGACACACGATTCCTCTTCATTTTTGATGAAACCAAACTTTTTGATCACATCATTGAAACGAGTGTTCCAGCTCCGAGATGCTTGCTTAAGTCCATATATGGACCTTTGCAGCTTGCAAACCTTGTGATCAGTATCACTGGATGTGAAACCTAGCGGCTGTTCCATATAGATATCTTCCTCAAGATATCCATTTAAGAACGCCGTTTTCACATTCCATTTGCCATATTTCATAATCGAAATAGGCTGCAACGGCAAGCAATGTGCGGATGGATTTTAGCATAGCCACTGAGGAAAAGGTATCCTGATAGTCAATGCCTTTGCGTTGACTATAACCTTTTGCCACTAGTCTAGCCTTGAATGTCTCCACATTTCCCATCTGCACCAATCTTTCTCTTGAAGATCCATTTACACCCAATAGGTACTATACCTTCTGGTGGATCTACCAAGGTCCAGACTTGGTTCGAGTGCATCGAGTTCATTTCTGACTACATTGCCTCTAGCCATTTCTCAGAGTCGATATCTGATATTGCCTCGTTGTAGGTTTTGGGATCATCACTATGAGCACCATTACCTACGAGGAGCATTTTCTCTATTTTTTCTGAAATAATACCTAAGTATCTTTCAGGAGGATGGGAAACTCTTTCTGATCTACGAGGTGGAGGAGGTAGTATTTTTATTGGCTCAACCTGATTTGGTTCCAATTGGTCCTTAGCTCGTTGTACTTGTGAGACTTTCTCATCAAGCTTAATCTGCTTTCCAATGTCCGCTATCTTGAATAAACTATTTTTCAAGAAAGATGGCATGTCGACTCACAATCACATTATGGTCTTCTAGAATGTAGAAATAGTATCCTAATGACTCTTTAGGATATCCTATGAATCGAGCTCTGAAGGACCTAAACTCTAACTTGTCCGCTTGTTGTCTTTTGACATGAGCCAGGACAACCCCAAATTCTGAGATGACTCAGACTTGGTTTCTTACCGTGCCATATCTCATACGGTGTGGTAGGAACGGTTTTAGAGGAAACCCTATTCAGTAGATAAATTGAAGTTAATAATGAATGT
This sequence comes from Cocos nucifera, assembly GCA_006176705.1. Lineage (NCBI taxonomy): Eukaryota > Viridiplantae > Streptophyta > Magnoliopsida > Arecales > Arecaceae > Cocos > Cocos nucifera. Next base: position 150,477 of record QRFJ01000386.1, read on the forward strand.
CCCCAAAGAAAATTAGGGAGGTCTGTGAAGCTCATCATAGATCGGATCATATCCAATAGAGTCTGATTTCTCCATTCTGAAATTCTGTTGAGTTGAGATATTCCTGGTGGAGTCCATTAAGAGACTATGCCATTTTTTTGAGATAGTCTAGGAATTTCTAGCTAAGGTATTCACCTTTCGATCTGATCGAAGAACCTTAATGGATTCTTCAGTTTATTTTTCTACTTCATGTCTGAATTCTTTGAACTTTTCAAAAGCTTCAAACTTATGTTTCATAAGATACACATACCCATGTCTGGATAGATCATCGATAAAGATGATGAAGTAGATAAAATTGCCTCTAGCCGACACATCAAATGGGCCGCACACATCAGTATGTACTCGGGCAAGGAGATTTGTGGCCCTTTCCCCATGTCCAACAAAAGAAAGTTTAGTCATTTCATCTTGAAGACAAGATTCATAAGTTGGATATGACTCGAAAGTCAACGGACATAATATCCCATTTTTCTCCAATTTGTTGATCCTATCTTCTGCTATATGACCTAATCTCAGGTGTCATAGATATATATCATTTGGACTATCCCTAGGTCGTTTGGCATTCACGTTTTGCTCTATAGTTAGAATAGATACTTCAATATGTAGCTGATAAAGATCATTAATAAGGAAACCATTTGCAATTTTATTTCTTTCAAAAAGAATGTTATAATGATCCTTAAAGAAGGTAATCACATAGCCTTCTAGTACTAAGCATGAAATAGGAATCAAATTCTTGCTAGCTGCAGATACATAATAACAGTCTTTCAAAACTAAGTCTAAACCAGATGATAATCGAAGATGGTATATTTTCACAACCACTGTAATAACTCTTGTTCTATTATCGATGCGTAGGATCATGTCTTCATCCCTCAGCCTCTTGCTATCCTCAAGATCCTGCATGAAAGTGCACAGATAAGCACTAGAATCAGAGTCAAGCATCCAACTGGATGCAAAAGAAATCGTAAGGTTAGACTCAATTACGAGCATACCTCCAGAAGAACCTTCCTTCTTATTCTTCAGGGTGGCCAAATAAGTAGGGCAGTTCCGCTTTTAATGGTCGTCGCTGTTGCAATGAAAATACTTTTCTTTGACATCGGCCTTCTTCTTTGGCTCTGTCTTCTTCTTCTTTGCTCCTTCCATCTTTTCCTTTTTTGCAGACTTCTTTTTCTTTTCAGAAGACTTTCTTTTGGAAGAAGTCCGTTCCATAGCAAGAACTGAGCCTTTAGATCCTTTCATAGAAAGCTCAACGATAACCAGCATGTTCATTAATTTGGCCAAGAAATTTTGAAGTTTATGCATGTAGTAATTCATGATGAATTATCCATATGCATCAGTTAAGGATTGCAGAATAATATCATTCTGCAGATCTAAGTCTAACTTCACACTGAGCTTCTCAAGCTCTTCCATGTCCTTGATCATCATCAGACAGTGATCTTGGACTGACTGTCCATCACGCATCTTAGCCTTAAAAAATTATTTTGTAACTTGATACTTGGCTGTGCGACTTTGTTCACCAAACATCTCTTACAGGTGAGCTAATATTTGGTGGGCAATCATGATATCTTCATGTTGGTACTGGAGTTCATCAGACATCGAGTCCAATATGTAATATCTTGCCTTATTATCCTCGTCTATCCATTTTTTCAGAGATGCTCTCTATTCAGTGGATGGACGGGCTGGTAAAGTGAGAGGATCCTGGTCCAATACATGGATTAACTTCTCAGAATCTAAAATAATTTTATAGTTTCTGAGCCAATCTTTATAATTGGGTCCGGTCAGTCTATGTGTATTCAGGATATGTGCTAATGGATTGGATGCAGACATTTTTCTATAGAGAGTCAAAGATTCAAATTAGATACTATAATTATGACTTGACCAATTTATTTAAAAATTTTATTTTTAAATAAATTAGCTTTCACTATTTTTTTGGATCCCTACACTTCCTCTGTAGAGATGCAAAAATCTCCATAATTAATGATTTCTAGTGGATGGTGCGGTCTCACCAACTAACTCATCATCTCACCTAATAGTTATTGGTGATGGATTAGCCAATGAGTGAACAACTCTTGTTTAATGATTCTCTAATCATGGTGCACCCAAACTTGATCTCTAATTCATGAATCTCACCGTATCCGAAATATTGATCCACTTCTTAGTTAAGTCAGATCCACCATTTGCACAGATTGGATTTCTAATTGAGTCTTTCACCGTATTTGAAATATTGAGCCCAACTCATCCTCCAGCTCATAGCATCCAATGCCTAATAGATATGGTTGTGTCTTTCCGATGCAATTAAGCCACTGTATCCAGTTGAGAATAATCAACGTTGAAAAGGGCCCGCACATCTACAATGATGGAAGACCTTAGACTTAATCTTTTTTTAAAAAAAATTGATTCAGATCTCATTAAACTAGACTTATCATAGTCATAATAATTATGACTAACCTAGTGGCATGGGTTAGCTTGGATTATTGACCACCTCAAATTAGAACTGAGTCGACAGATATGGCCAGGTAAGTGAGATCGGTGGAAGAGATATGCCATTAACTCATACAAGAACGCATTCAGGTCGAGTAGCTCCCAATTAAAAATCAGTCGATCGTATGTGCCAAACTTACCTTAGACACCAAATTATTGAGCCAGAACCAATTGGGTTAGCCTACAATCCAGACTCTAACCTCTGAGCCTAATTAGGTCTTGCTTGATCGTGACTCGATCTTGATCCAGACTTAATCCTATTAGGCTGATCAATTTAAGCATTGTTGATCCCATCTAACCAACTCTTGATTCGATTTGATCAACCGCTTAGACCTAATTGAGCTACCCAAGTCCGAACCTAGTATTATGAATATGTCTTAGATCTAAAATTTTTAATTTTAGATCCTAATTAATATTTTATAATCTTAATTTTTAATTAAGTAGGGTTCATAAATAAAATATGCACAATAAATCCTAGGATTTTAGGATCTAGGGTTTTGCAGAAAGTAAGTTTTGGATTTCTGATTAAGGACGAACGCGCAGCACCCCTACACATCATAAGAACACCCCATCGAATGGAAGAAGAGGGCCTTTAAACTCTTCTTTATTCTTATGACCGGACGGCCAAGAGGAACGCCTTAATCAAGAATATGTAATACTACAAAATAATTTTAGATCTATATCATATATCTCATATACAAATTAGATCTAATCATGAAATATTTTGCATACATCTCATGTATCGAATCATGCATATTTTCAGATCTAAATTATCTCATAATAATCTAAAAAATTAGATTTAAATTGATCTTAATCAAAATAAATTCTAATCTAGATAATTATGTAGAACTATTCTACAACTAGTCTAGACATGCATCAATCATATCTCATATGATATTAAAATTAAATAATTTTTATTTACTATTTTTTAGATGTTATTATAATAATTATAATATCAAAAAATAGTAAATAAATAGATCTAAAATATAATTTAATCAAATTAAATTGAAAATATGCAAAACTATTCTATAGAACTATTCTATTTTAGAATTAGTCATGCATATTTTCTAATCTTAGATCCAAATCATTTAATTTTATTTTTTTTTTATTTTAGATCTAATCACATCTTATGTAATATCTGAAATCACTTATTTTTTAATTAAAATAAATTTAAAATCAGATCTAAATATTTTAGAACCTTGGCTCTGATACCAATTGAAGGAAAATTCTGATTTTTTGGATCAAATTCGTTCAGATCTAGTCGGATCAAGAGATATATTTCAATTTTTTTTTTCTTTGATTCAGATCAGATCTAGGATATTTTAGATCTGATCTTTATTATTTTAATAATTAAAATAAAATTTAGATAAATTAAATTAAATTTAATTTATCTTGATGTAGGGTAATCCTATTATCCGTTGATAATCCTGTAAGCAGCGAAAGATTTTGGATCTAGCCACGTAAGTGCCTACCTCTACCGGTATTTACTCGAGCTGGATCTGAAGATTCTCTTTTTCTCTATCACGTCTCTATAAATCATATATGAATCTAATTAGAAGGATCTTCAAAACATCTTTCGAAGATCAGCAGTTGTTCTTTGCAATAGTGCAGCCTTCTAGTTTTCTGTCGTCTTTCTCTCATCTGAATTGCACCAACTTGGATCCCAAACCACTTTGGGCATGGAGAGGAGAGGGAGAAGATGGGCTTGGCATGGAGGAGGGAGAGACAAACAGCCTTGGGGCATAGAGAATTCAATTGCTCTTTGAGTTGGGCGCAGGATCTTATTTATAGACTATGCGTGATCCAACTCCTCTTCTTCCCAACCAATCACAATCCTTTGTAAAATTAGATCTAAATCTAATTGGTGGGAATAGAATTTCTTGAATTTCTCCTTAGATGGTGCCTAAGATCAGTCAAACTTGGTTCTTAGGAGAAGTCTAATCGAAATCCAAAAAGAAGATGGAGTCCCTATCCAACAGAAACTCTTGGGCGCCTCCTGCTTGGGCGCACGCCAAGGGTGGCATGCGCCCTCCTCCTTGCCAGGTTCTGGCAGGGGGACAAGCCCCCACCAGCTCTTCAATAGATGCATGATACGTGGACAGAAGTTAAAGTATCAATGGTCAATATTTGACCAGTCAAAGGTCAACTTTTGACCAAAGTCAAAGGACGAGAAATGACAGATGATCAAAAATGGTAGGTACTATCTTATAAAATAAGACAACCATTTTTTGATCTGAACAGACTCCAGTCAGACCAAGTGAAGGCCTCTGATCAAGCACAAACTTCTTTAGCTCAGTCAGGATAACTATTTATGATAGTAAAAGAAGAATGTTAGGTTCAATCGAGTGCTAGCACGATTTTTTTGAACCTAATTGAATCTCATTCAGATCAATTGAACTGAATTAGTTTAATTGATGATTATCAAATTCAAACCCTTGTTTGTGTGATGTAGTTAGATTCAATTCTGTATGGTAATGGGATATGTCATGATCTCTATCATTGACATCATCGAAACTTCTTTCGATGGATCAAAACTCTTCTGATTCGAACAGCTAGAATGATCGATCATCTAAATCATTCTAATTGCTCCCAAAATCTACCAGTGACACCTAGCAATATATGATGACAACTCATCAGAGCTGAATGCGAACTTCTTAGTGCAGTTATCTGTGTAATTAAGTTCTTCTATCTTGAGCTTCGATCAGATTAGGGTTTAGGTGAACTCGTCAAATCCTAGTTTCTATCATATGATGTAATCATTCGATTCAAGTCCGATGTGAAAATCTAAGTAGAAACTCTTTCTATTATTTCACTCTATCATGGCTATGGGCTTCTAAACTTGATTCTCATGATCATCATAGGACTGCTCCTCTACCACCGAGGTAGATAGATTCCATCTTGATGCAATCCAGTTCATGCTATAGCTAACATACATCTCAGGATTCCATATGGGTAGGAGACTGAATTATAGTATAGTCAAACTATAACATTCTCAAGGTGAACTATCGATGTACCTCAGATCAAAAAATCAGGCACACCACTGCAGCATCGAGTCAGTCATTGACGATAAGGTAAACTTTCTAATGACTATTCGAGATGGTCACGCTCAGTGCCCTCGTTCTCTAACGAGTATCTATACTCTTGCTTCGGTGTCTCCACACCGTAGACTCAAGACTCATCTACTAAAGAAAAGTGATTGTACACCAATCTTCTGGATCAATCACCATCCTCGTGATGATCCTATGGTCGGAAGTATTTTATGAGTTAATAATGATTATTCATGTCTTAAATTTTTAACTCTTGAAAATATGAATTATCATTACCATTAACTCAAAGGATGTATCACAGATACTAAATACATATATGTGATAGAAAATAATCCATTTTATTGATTTTAGTCAAAATTATAATTTTGCTTCTAGAAGTGTATTACAAGTGTCAGTCAATTCTGACTTTTAGGACACATATATCTAATAATAGAAACATCAAAATCGATATCTGGATGGTATTTTTGTTATAATATTAAAGTATAATATCATATCTTTGAAACATAATATCATAGTTTTGTCAAAACAACCTTCGAAAGGCTTTTTATCAAAGAATATCATAATTTCGATCTATGATGTCATAATTTTGATCTATAATATCATAAAATACGATAAAATCATCTTCTACTAGATATTTTTCATTATATTGATATATCATGTTATAATTTTGATAGAGAATATCATAATATTGTTAAAACTATCTTTGTAAGATTTTTTACCAATAAGATGCCATAATTTTGATCAACGATGTCATAATTTTGATCTATAATATCATAATGTGGATCTAAAATATAATAAAAATATCATAATCCAATTTTGTGTCAAAATTATGACATCCTAGTCAAACACAATGTCATAACTTTAACATAGAATGTCATAATAATATCAAAAACTATATTCAAAAAGTATTTTAACTATATGATGTCATAATTTTTATCTGAAATATCATAATTTTGAATAGCTATCATAATAATGTCTACAACTTTCATCCAAAAGAGTTTTGCATACAAAAAATCATAATTTTAATCTACAATATCATAATTTTTATTATTAATATCGTAATTCTGATGCATGATGTCATAATTCTACGTTCAGATTTATTTTTATTCTAGAATGTTATAATTTTGATCATTAATATCATAATTTTGATTCTTAATATCATAATTCTGTATTCTAAAATATTTGCTCTATGAAATATCATAATTTAGATTTTTAATATTATAATTTTAATTTTTAATATCATAATTTTGATCATTAATATCATAATTCTGCATCCAAAAATATTTGCTATATCGGATGTCATAATTTTGATCCTTAATATCATAATTTTAACACAGGATGTCATAATTCTATGTTCGAAGATGTTTTTCTTTTTGGATATCATAATTTTGATCTTTAATATCATAATTCTGATACAGAATATCATAATTCTATATTTGGCTTTAATTCTGTTCTAGGAATGTCATAATTTTATTTTTAATATCATAATTTTGGTACAGAATATCATAATTCTATGTTTGAAAATATTTCTCTTTCTAAATGTCATAATTTTGATTCTTAATATCATAATTTTGATACAGAATATCATAATTCTGCGTTTAGCTTTATTTCTATTATAAAATATCATAATTTTGACATAGGATATCATAATTCTGCATTCAAAAATATTTTTATTTTAGAATATCATAATTTTATCATTATTATGATATTATAGGTCAAAATTATGATATCCTGAAATAAAAATAATTCTGTATCAAAATTATGATATTAAGAATCAAAATTATGATATTAATGATCAAAATTATGATATCTTAAAATAAAAATATCAAGGAACGCAGAAACATCCCCAATGTCATAATTTTAGGAGATGTTTTATCAACTGGATGTCTTAATTTTGACCTACAAACTCATAATGTCATGCCATATTTTAGACTTTGTACGTCATTATGATATGTCAAAAACTATTCTAGATAGAAATCATAATATCAGGACTTAGTATATGACTTTCGGTAGGATTTTATATGACATGAACTTTTAAAATTGAAAAAAAAAATTTATTTGAACATGCCTAATGCATTAATTTTATTTAACTATCAAAGGAGCTGTTGCATTAGAAGAACTGCAAAAAAATTATAATAAAAAATTAATAAATGATATTTTACTTTCTGATGGATGGGGCATGTTGGTTGGATACTTGGATGGGATAATAAAGAATCAACAACCTCGAACATGCAATAGTTTCTGTAGACTAAATTTTGGATATCTAGAGGCTAAGAAAATGGAAGAAGAAAGATAAATATAGCATTCGAGGCTCAGAAAATAAAAGAAGAGAGAGAAATACAGCCTCCATAATGTTCAACTAGAATGCAAAATATTAAAAATATTTTATTTTGGAGGAAAAGGATAATTTTATCATGCAAAATTTGAAAAATATATTATTACATGCATTAATGCATTCGACAATGGAACCCCACCTCTGCCCCCATTTTCTTCGCGTCATCAGAAGCCTTGTTAGATGTGAAAAGAAAGCCATCGCATCAACTCATGAGAGCTTAGGTGGACCAATCAGAAGTCACGGTACGCTCTACATCTGAATTTTTACACTACAAGTGGTGTACAAAGTATTACCTAAGATTATATATAAGGGAGGATTGGCTTCTTCTAATTGATAATATGAAAAGAAATTAGTTGGTTGGATAGTGAAGTTCTTGTCTGTGAGAGAAAGGCTGGCGTAATTAGTAAACTCATGTACATGCTGATAGAGAAGCTTGGTCAAAGGCTATTGAGTATAATGCATGGAAGGCTAACTATTTGGCCAAAATTCATGTACATGTTGATAGAGAAGGAATAATGAGGAGAGGGTACTAAGCCGAAGCAAATCCTTCAGCATGTCACCCTAAATAGAGTCAGTGAAGATGGAACTGAACTAGGGTGCCATTGAGATTCATTGCCAAGTCCCAATCCAATTAGGATTCTATTTTTAGTTGGTTATTAATTATAATCACTTTAGGATTCTATTGTTAGTTAATTACTCTACTTTAATTATTCCCTTCTAGAGGTTGTTAAGAGTTTGTATTCGAGTGGGTTTTGGGTTTTTTGAATTAAGGTAGGAGTCAAACTCCCACTCATATGGTACTTTATTTAAAGGAACCTTTGGTGTCTGCTTTGTATGTGGAAGATGGTGGAACCATGTGATAAATGATGTGGAAGAGTGTGAGAATCGTAGGAAGAGGAGAGTTAGAGGTGTTCTCTTTATTGAGACGTGCGATAGTTTTCTTGTGTGGCTTGATTATCTTTTAATAGAGATTTTTTTATCCTAAATTTATTTTTCTTTCGAAGTTTCTTCTCTATTATTTTTTTTGTATTTATTTTTAATCTTTAGTCCGTACATTTGATCTACCATAGATAGTGTGCCATTCTATATGCTATCAGAGCTAAGATCTTGAGATTGGTGGCTTGTATGTTTATAGTTCTACATAGTATCAGAGCAAAGATTTTGATATTTATAGCTTTACATGGTATTAGAACCAGATTTTAAGATTGTTGGCCTATGTGTTTATGGCTCTATATGATATTAGAGCCATAGGCTTGGAGAGTGGTTGAGTGGTTTGCAGCTTTGATCAGATATGAATCATCATGATCGATGCTATTACTATCTCTAATAATAGATTTAGTTATAAGATGTCTGATCTTACCAACATCAATAAGGCTATTTTTATTACTAGCACTTCTTTTCATAACATGTTATTTATATTAGAAGGTCTTTGTCAGGTCTTATATGAAAGATCAAGATTTATGGGATGTCTTGGACGAGTCGATAATGTTGCCAGCAAATGAGATTATGAGAAAAAAAATGAAATCTAAAATCTAGAAAGATAAATTGAATTCTTCAAAATTTAGTTAATAAAAAATTTATTTTTATATCCAAGATATAAAGGAACCTAGGGAAGTATGAAAAATCCTTATAGCTGTTCATTCAAATTCTAGCAAGGTGATGCATCCTAAGTAAAAAATATCTGAGTGGATTTTGATTCTAGACTTTTCCAAAGATATAAAAGAAGAACAAAATTGATTTATAGATAAAAATTTGAATTAGGTGGAGCCTGATCAGTTAGAGATTGGATCAATTTTTTAAGACTTAAAGTATGATAAGATTGATCAGTTTGAGGATCAATCAAATTCAAAAGAAAATTTGAAGCTAGAAAAGCTTGATTAGATGGCTGCTATATCAAATTTAGAAGAGATCATAATTGAAGAATCCATTAATTTTGAAATTATTAAGGAAGAGTCAGATGATGCTATAATTGATCTGATTATAAAGATCCATATAGAGGAATCAAATCATGTGGAGGAGTCTTATGCCGAAATTATTCAAGATCTAGATATTTCATGTGAAGATTTAACCAGTCATGAGGATGAAAAGCTGATTAATTTTGAAGTAGTTTCAAAGATCAAGCAGGAAGAAGATATGCTTCATGAAGCTGATTCCTGTTGTATCTTGGTGTTCCATAAAATTTTTGATACATCAATTAATCTTGAAACTACTTCAAAATTCGAGCATTAAAGATTTTATACATGAAGATTTGATTCCATATGTAAAAGCCAATAGTCATGTGTAGATAATTGGAGCTATTTATCTTGAGGTATATGACATGACCAAAGTTTTATTTTTGATTTTACTTGTGTATGGATAATGTTCAATGCTTTTAGTTATTACAACTAACAACTTAATGCTCATTGGGATTAGTTGAATGCTCAAAATTTTGACATGATGACTATAGAGTTAGTGTCAAGGGAAAGTGCTAGAAAAAATCATTGATTTTGACATATACATCGGAGAGGACAAGCTAAAGAAGGAATTAATGTTTAAGCTAATAAAAAAATTTTGTTATTCAATTATTGGTTCAACAAATTGTTATATGTTACTGTTATTATGGTGATGATGACGATGGCTATTATGACATTTCATGATATCGTCAAAGTCAGCATTGTTGGTATGAACTTTGCAATGAGAGGGAGTGTTGAGATTTATTGTCAAGTCATAATCTAATTAGAATTTCATTTTTAGTTGGTCACTAGTTTTCATGATTTTAGAATTATATTTTTATTATTATTTTATTTTAATTATTTTATTCTAAATATTGTTAAAGTTTGTATTCAAGTGGATTTTGGATTTTTTGAGTTAAAGTATGAGTCAAACCCCCCATCCATATGGTACTCTATTTAAAAGAATGTTTGGTGAATATTTTGTATGTAGAAGATGGTGGAATTGTGTGAAAATGGAAGAGTGTGAGAGTGGTGGAAAGAGAGACAAAGTTAGAGATGTCCTCTTTATTGAGGCATGGGGTGCTTTCTTGTGTGGCTCAATTATCTTTTAATAAAAAAATTTTCTCTTCCAAATTTATTTTTTTTAACATTTCTTCTCTATTATTATTATTATTATTATTATTATTATTATTATTATTATTATTATTTGGTGTTTATTTTACATCTTGAGTTGGCATGTTCTATCTATTCTGAAAAGTGTGCCACTCTACGGGCATGCATTCTTTTCTAAAGCTTTGGTGGTTATCGGCCAATAACAAACTTCTCAAAACGATAAATTGATAAGGCGGAATTGGTTAGTAGCATCTGCAAGCACTTCTAGCACATACTTAATATTTATTACAAACCTTGCACGTAACGGATTTATTTGGCAGCTGGACTCAGAGGCATATAAAGGATGAACAACAACTGCTGCGCGCGGTGTGCCGGCAAATTAAGTCTGGCTACAGAGGAATCAGAGAATCATTAGGAATACCAACACGGGCAATATGGACGTTATTTGGAATTATTAGAGGGTTCTGGAGTCTTCGATGATCCTTGTTTTAGAGAAGGAAGTATAATAGAGGAATGAAGCTGCACTTTAGGAGAGTTAAAATTAAGCCTGAGTCGTTTCCAGTTGCATGATCAAATAAACCTTGCCATCTTTTCTTCCCTTAATTAGTTTTCTTTCTTCTTCATTACTACTTAGAAAAAAACTTCTAAAAATATTCGTACGTAGTTTTGCTTTTAAAAAAAAAAAAGGGATAGATAGGGCAGAGTGCATCTACCCAATAACTGTTTGTCTATAATATCCCAACATTCTCCAGTTCCGATTTAAGGCATACATGATTCCAAGAAAGAAAAAAAAAAAAAAAAACTAAATTCGATAATCTTGTGTGTCCCTGTGAGTGAGTGAATGAGAGAGAGAGAGAGAGAGAGAGAGCGCACTGGGTCCACGTAGCATGGACTGCCGTGTCTTGTACCTCCGAGCCATGACCCTTGGATTTGCACACATCCTTTTGAAAGCTACACTCTGTTGGACCGACTCGATCAATGAGCCCTACACCTTGCCCATTTGACAATGAATTCTCTCCTCTCCTTCTCCCTCCGAGTCCAGGAGTGATGCGCAAACCTAATACGTATCACCCCTAGCGATCATACAAACTAAATGTGGTCTCTCGCGTCACGGCGACGTTATCTAGGGATAATCGATCCGATAAGAAGCTGGACGAGCTTGAAGCAGATGTCTGTTCATCAGTCCACTTCAACTCAAGCTAGCTTGCATAAATTTTCTCTCTCTACTTGATTAATCTATCGGATATTTGTCTCCTACAGCTGCTTCTAAGTAATATCTCCAGGGTGGTCATGTACTTCATGACGCATTAACTATTTTGCCAACAGCTGCTTTTTTTTTTGGGAAGTGGGATGCATTTTCAGTGCGAAAGAATGATCGGTCTTCTTTCTCGACGTCGACTGTGTTGGCACCCTGCAACATATCTCAAAGCACTCCCGGCTGCACAGCTCTCAAAGCGGCCATTGATCCAATGGTGGATTCGCGCAAAGGAAAGTGAATCCTTCTTTTAAATAATTGCCTAACAACTAATGGTCTCCATCTATGTGGTCTCTAGCTATGGGATCACGAGAGCTACAGTTTGCCTAATTTGGCTTATGTGGATGGAAGCATACGGTTTCGTGGAAGAGATCTCTCTCAGCGGTTTTCTTACTCATTTTGTAACAAATTAAGAGCGGAGGAGGCTGTTTTTTTGGGGAGGGGGGGTGGAGGGGGCAAGATATCCGACCACTCCTGTTCTTAACCGTAAAAGGTAAATCTATACAAGATTGAGAAGGTTGGGTCGAGGGGCTATTCTTGTCCGTTTGCCTGTTCTCACAATAAATGGCCTCTGGCAGTACCTGAGAGAGAGAGAGAAAGAGAGAGAGAGAGAGAGAGAGAGAGAGAGAGAGAGAGAGAGAGAGAGAGATGGAGACGCCTTCATGCAAAAGTTGGAATTTTTTATTCAATGAGGTCTAGTAGGTCATGTTTGGTTCTCGGAATGCAGTGTGACATTGCAATCATGTATTTTGCTTCTATTCCATCCTTTTTGTGCTCCGTGGTTTCTGTCTCACCTAGTAGCGAGTCACGTGAATGCCTGTAAAGGCCCTTCTCCCTTTGTTCTTTCGCTTCCTTGTAAAAGGGAATTTACCCGGCCCCTTCCTACTGATTGATGAATCCTAGATCCTTACTTTAAAAAAGATCAACCCTAGATCCTAGTCTTCACTAGTTAGCCTTTTAACTCCTTCCTCTAGTCTCCTCGTCCCCTCCCTGCCCATATCTATAGCTTAGTTTCTTGTACTCTCTCTCTCTCTCTCTCTCTCTCTCTCTCTCTCTCTCTCTCTCATATGAATCGATTTTCTCCCATCCCTCTAGCAGAGGGAGGTCAAGATCAAAGTCACCTTCCTCCGTTCACTCTAGCAAGTGATACTTCTTCGTTCTCATGTTCCATTCTCTTCAATACTTCACAAGAACAAGGAGCAAACGACGGAGATCATCATCTCCTGCCGCAAAAGGTAAGGAATTTTTATGTTCAATATAATTCATGTGATCTAATCTAACTGATAAACTTGTAAAAAGTGCAATAATTAAATATTAGTCTATGATCTTTGCATCTCCTTGTCTATTGGTAGCACGATGATCATTTGTTAATCAGTAAATCAAGCGATCGCCCGGTCTCATTCCCAACCAACAACAACAACAACAATAACAGCAACAATACCGTCGAGGAACCTTCTCATGATCGATATGTTAGTCAGGAAGATTTGCATGCTCCCAGTAAGTGGATGTCTTCCAAGATGCGTTTTATTAGGAAGATGATGAATTCTGGTCACGTCGTCATGAGCAAAAGAAGAAGAAACATGCAAATCCTTCAAGATCAAGGCCGGTCAAACCAAGACAGGAGCACAAGCAACATCAGCAGCAACTCCCCAAGTGGTATCATTAGAGTGTGCTCGGACTGCCATACCACAAAGACCCCTTTGTGGAGGAGCGGTCCTCGTGGCCCTAAGGTATCCACCCCTCTCTTTCTGTTGATCAACCTAGCTATCTATCTTTATCTCCAATTCTTGTTGCACAACCAATCGGGTATTTATATTTATCTCCAATTCTTGTTGTACTGCATGCTGCAGTCTCTTTGCAATGCCTGTGGAATAAGACAAAGGAAGGCACGACGGGCCATGGCTGCAGCGGCTGCAAGTGGTGGATCGATCCCTAGCGAAGATCCTGGTAAGATGCCAAAAGAGAAGAAATCGGATGTTGATCGCACGATGCCATTCAAGAAACGGTGCAAGATTATCGCCACTACTACTCAAAAGAAGCTTTGTTTTGATGATGTTATGATAAGTTTAAGCAAGAGTTCAGCTGTCCATCGAGTCTTCCCACAGGATGAGAGGGACGCAGCACTGTTGCTGATGGCTTTATCTTGGGGCATCATTTGCAGTTGAGCACTGGATTCTTTTCTGTTTTCTTCTTTTTCCATCTCAAGTAATTCGATCTTGTTCTAGTGTGATCAGCGAGTGCATGTCTGTGGAGTAGAAATTATAAGATGTAGCAAGACCGTGAACTCATGGAAATGTAAAATTTCCCATTAATCTCCATGGCTTAACTTTAGGAGCTATTAAGAATTTGGGCAGCATTCGATGTCTACTTCTTCAGTAGCATCGTTATATTGTTATTTACTTTTGATTTGCCTGTTGTTGTTCTTTCTATCTCAGAAAAAGATCTGCCTGCGGGTAAACCATCCTCAAAAAGTTATGGCTTTTCATAGTAGCTAATGATGAAGGCACCTGAGGCATTTGAGATCCAGGTGTTTCATTTCATGGTTACGGTGTACCATACTTTTTACTGTAAAATAAGTTATATGGGGTGATGTAGAGCAGCGCTCTGATATAAAACCAACGAGGCACAGTGCCACACCACTGGCAAAAGGTAGCACCTCTATGATTGCTTGCCAACATATGACCAGGAACAAAAGATGGGTTTAACTATAATATACTCATTGAGTTATTTTCTTTTCGTTTTTTTTTTTTTTTTTTTTGGAAGAAAATGGAGACTAACGGGGTCTCAGCCACCGGCAGTCACCAGAATTCGTTAGCAAAAAACAGTGTACAAAGAAGTTAAAGAGGTAATCAGAATGTACGGAGAATAAGAATATGATGATCCGATATGGAGAGGAGAAAGGGGCAGATAGTAGTAGAACAGCAGGTGAGAATCTCAGTTTTGTAAATATTTCTTCCCTTAATAAAATTCTGGGGGCAGCATCTGGCTACCTCCATTCCCCTCGAGAAAAAAAAAAAAAGAAGAAGAGAATCTTAGTTTTCTGACCGTTCTTGTTCTTCTCCATATGCTCTATATATTCTTTCTCCTCTTTTCTGCATTATCCTGTACATAGCTTCAGACTACTTATATCTTAATAAATAGGGAGAAGTTCCATACTTCCTCCATTTTGATCTTTTCAAAAAAACAAACAAATAAAAAGAGAATCTTATTCAGCTTCCAGACAGCCTCAGTTACCTGGCGAGAGCACAAAAGAGCAAGCAAATAGAAGAACAAACATAACCAGACACCTATAACTCAATTGCCAACACCAAGACAATGCCCCAGAATATTTTGATGGAGGTAGAATGAACTCAGAAGACTCCCAGTTAGCCTGTGTGGACTCCCTGATAACCTTCTGAAGCCAGTATATGAGTTCAGAAGCCACCAAGGCACCAACTGAAACAGACACATCATATCCTTAACCTAGCTAGCTTTCATCACACCTGGCTCCTTCATCCATGGTTTCCCCTCCAGAGACTTAAAAAATAATAATAAAATAAAAACTTGGGTGTCTCATCATGGGATTAGAGGTTCTCATATCCATATTCTATACTGCTCCTCCTTTATAACTTCAATTAATCTCTAGGTAGCTATAACTATGAAAAACAATCCCAAGTGGAAGTATTTGGAAAGAAGATGCCAAAAGAACCGGGCAGATTTTTATTTGGAAAGAAGATGCCAAAAGAACCGGGCAGATATTTGTTGTTCTTATTTCATGCTTTTTCTGTTTCATGCTTGTTATCAAAACTTGGATTGCATCTATAAACCGCTAACTTTTCAGCATAACATTGCTGGTTTTTCTTTTCCAAACTTTCAAAATAACTGATTGAAATCATACCCAATATTTGCTCAAAAAAAAAAAAAAAAATCATATTAGAGATTTGTTTGAGAAAAAAAAGCAAAGAAAAGTAAAATAACAAATAATTTTTGAATATTATTATTATTGTTGTTGTTGTTTTTTAAAAAGCAGTTCCACCTTGTTGGCGAGCGGTACCCGTGGTGTGGTAAATCAGTTCAAAATTTTGGATGTTTAAATGCTCCTGGCTGAACTCCACTCTCGGTACGTTCTGATCAGAGCACGGGCATCCAAAATTTAGGAGGCATGATCTGGTCTGATGCCTTAGTGGCAGGTAATGTTTCTCCAGATGCTGCAGAGGACCAAGGGGTATTATATATCAAAGGTACCAATGTTGACGTCATCAAAAAAGAAAAAAAAGTAAAAGAATCTTATTCCTCAAAACAAAGAAACATGGTGAAATTTTAGACAAAATAAATCAACTTCGAATTGCTAATGATCTAAGTCTTGGATTAGTGAAATTTAATGAACCAAAGCTTGAATTATTTTCGACCATGATGTCTGCTTAACTAGAAAAGCGTCTATCCAAATCTCACATTTTCTTATCAAGGGAGATTAGATGAAACAATTTGCCAAGATACTTCAAAGTCATCGAGCGACACTAGCCTGGCCATATATTACGATCATATGTTGTTATCATTTGGTTTTGTCTGGAGATGGAGATGATGTAGATATGTATGCAAAAACTGCCCATATGGAATGGTGATTTTAGGCATTGGTTTTTCTCTGAGAGAATAAAGGTAGAGTTTAAATTATGTTTATATAGGATTGACCACATGCTATTTGGTAATATTTCTTTTTTTCTTTTATTTTTTAAGTAATAGATTTCTTGATTGTGACCTGAGCTTTGTCTGATTTAGATCCCTGGCTGCTTCTCAGAAAGGGATTTAGATCCCTGGCTGTTTCATTTTGATTGGTGAAATAGTTGGTTGTCTGGCAGTTGCCCCATCTTTTTCTCAATTAGCACTGTAGCCGAAGCCTTGGACTGGTTGTTGGATCTATTTTTGTTATTGCGATCGGTACCTTTGCCTGAATCGTTCGGATTGTAAGTTTATTTTTTCCCCTTCCTTTCGCAATGTTGCATAGTCCTTCTCAGAAATCATCGTACAGTTGCATTCAATTGGGTGTGCGCGCACGAGTCCCTCAATCCGTCGATATTCTGCTGAAATTTAAACTTCCATTCAATAATTGAGGTCAGAGAGAGAGAGAGAGAGAGAGAGAGAGAGGGAGGGAGAGAGAGAGAAAATCTATAATCTTGCTGGTGGGTCAGGTTAACTCCGTGTGTGTGTAGACTTGTTGTCATGGATTGCTGCCTTAAATAGATATTCACTCGATATATATATATATATATATATATATATATTATCATGGATTGCTGTCTTAAATAGATATTCACTCGATCGGAACCATCTTCTATTAAATAATAAAGGTTTCACATCAATAATTTAAGTTATTAGACATGATTTACCATCTTTCAACTACTTAATAAAAATCATATGATTAACAATGACTTGGATGATGTTCATTACTTCAGAGCTTCAACTTTTTGGATTCCTTAAGATTAATTTTAATGATAACATCAGAGATAGTAAATTAAGGAGGCACAGGTTTTGTGATTGGTGGTTCTGATTTAAGATTTGTGACTACTAGTGTGCACCATTTTATTGGAAGCATGGTTCAATCTGCTGAGCTGCAGACGGCCTGATCCAGCATTTTTTTTGCCAAATTAAGACTCAGAGTGGAGAAATTGATGGTAGAAGGGATTCAGCTATCATGATTATTTGGCTTTGACATCACTCATCCGAGACAAATGCATCCTATTCTTCACGATATTTAGCATTTGGTAAGGAACTATATCTCCTTTGATATTCGCCATATCTACTATGAGACTAATAGTGCTTCTACATGGCTAAGCATACTAGGGAGATTGCATAGACCGATATGGGAGACATTCCTTGAATATTTTGGAAGACTCTTTCTTCTAATTTTTTTTGATGTATTCATATTAGAATTGTATGAGCTATCTATTCTACCAAAAAATATATATATATAATTTGAAGATTTTTGACCTATGCATCAAATGATCAAAAAATATATATATAATTTAGTGGTATTTATATTTTTTATTTTTAAACCATTTGATACATAGGCTAGGAACTTTTAAATCATATAATTTTTGATATGTAAATAATTTAAAGATAAAAGACCACATCCAATAATTTAGATCATCAATATGGGATCCCTGTTATCCGATCGAATCTAAGTGGAGATCCACTTGAAAGTAGCCCAGTCCAACTTTATATATTTGTATGTATATACATGCTTATGTACTCATGCTGGTTGACATACCAAAATAACTTCAAATTAATAGTTGGTAGTTTTATAGGCTTCCTAGTTTGAAAGCAAGAAAGTGGTTTTGGAAACAGTCCATTAGAGGAAGCAGCAAGGAATTGCCATAAAACTGTAAACAAGCCTGCACGAACCAAATTGAGTGGAAAGAACTCAAACGTCAAAACACACATGAAGAAGCAAATGTTGAAATGATTTTGACTGATTAAAATTACGACCTTACTTGAACAGGATTCTGACCGATTAAAATTACCAAACCAATGCTTCAAAAAAGAAAAAAAAAAAGACCTGGCCAGAACTTAACAGTGAACAATTGTAGAAATTTTTTTGTACCTCTGTACTTATATGGTCTAGAATGAGGCACGTTGATCTCAATGTTAAAACAACACATCATTTAGATACCAACTGCTAAGAACACTTTGTCTTCCTTATTATTTCTTTATTGAAGGCATAACTTGTTATACGTGTGTCCACTTAAGCATGCAAGAAGCCATTACGAAGATGATTTCAAGCCACAAATTCCGCATAATTAATTTAGCTGATCTGGTTGCCTATTACGGCTTGGTAATTATCATAATAAAAAATTTGGTCAGATAATGAGGATGGGAGTACACTAGGAGTCTAGTCAAACATGAAGACAGTAATGGTTTTTCCAGGCTGATCATCTTGTTTGTAAACCTTGATTGATATCCGGTTAAGAAAATTATGTCTCTATATCTGATAATTGTGATTTGAAATGTTAAAGAAAACCTGTATCTAGAAGCAAATATCTATAGTGCACCTCTTTTGTGTTTCCAAAATAAACTCTGCATTTTGTAGAAGAAACCTTAAGAGTTTGAGTTCAACACTAGCAAATACTTCACCTCTTCTTTCGATGTTTGAACGACTAGTTATTGGGATTGCATAAATTTTTTATATTTTATTTTTATATTTTATTTTATTTTATTTTTTTGATGAATTGGAGAGTAGTGGGAACATCCGACTACTCACCAAGGATTTTATTAAGAAAGAACCAAATATTTATGAAGGATTGATACAAAAGGCAAAGGAGAAAAACATCTCTCTGTGAAAGATTTGTTAGAAGAATGAAGAATATTTTTGTGGAGAAGGTAATAGGATAAGCTAATAAATGTTGGATTTTTGATTTTTTTCTATGTTTCGAATTGTGAAAGGATACATGACCTTTTATAACCATAAAGTGACTCTTTGCCTAGCCAAAATAAATACATAAACTTTATTAAACATTACTTTGTTCAATATATGTAATAATGATAGCAAGTTGTAGGCAATTAATTTCAAGATGATGTTTGGTGTTCCAAACCGTTATCTTCTTTCAAAATATCTCTTTGAAAACGTATTAAGTTTAACTCCAACATCCTTCCTTAAACTTGAACCTTCATGACTTCAAGCATGCTCCTTAGCTTTTCAAACTTCGCTGCCTTGAGAGGTTTTGTGAAGATATCTGCTGATCTTTTGTTGGAATATGAAGAAATTGTACCTCTTTGTCTTTGATGCAATCTTGAATGAAGTAAAATCTTGTGTCGATGTGCTTGCTTCTATCATGAAAAACTAGATTTTTGGCAAGTTGTATAGTTGATTTGTTGTCAAAAAAAATACTTATTTGCTCTTCTTGTAGAATCTTCATTTCTTATAGAAGTCTTTGAAGCTATAGTGCATGACAAACAAAATTTGCTGCTGCAACATATTTTGCTTCACAAGATAAAAGTGTAACAATTTGTTGCTTCTTTGAAGACCATATAAACGCCACACCTTCAATATAAAAAATAAATTCACTTGTGCTTTTTCTATCATCAATATCTCCAGCCTAATTGCTATCACAAAATAAATCCACTTACAACTCCAACACTATAGGCTATATCCGATCTTATACTTGTGAGATATCTTAGGCTTCTAACCAAACTTTTATAATATGTTGGATTGACAAGATCTCCTTCTCCATCTTTGCTCAATTTAGTGTTGTATTCAATTGGGGTGTTGCTAGAATTGTAATTCTCCATGTTGAATTTCTTTAATATCTCTTTTGCATATTTGCTTTGCAAAATAAATATGCCTTCATTTGATTGGTTGACTTCAATGCCTAAAAAGTAAAACATTAAGCCAAGATCCATCATCTCAAATTCTTTGATCATTGAAGCCTTGAAATCTTCAATCATTGCAAGACTATTTCCTATGAATATCAAATCATCTACATATAGGCAGACAAATAGAACACCACCAATATTATTAGTCTTTAGATAAAGAGAATGTTCATGAAGGCATTTTTGAAAATCATTTTTAGTAAAATATTTGTCAATCCTTGTATTCCAAGCTCGTGGAGCTTGTTTCAATCCATAGAGAGCTCTTTTGAGTTTGTAGACTTTGTCTTCTTGTCCTTTTTGAATGAAACCCAAAGGTTGTTCCACATAGACTTCTTCATGCAAATAGCTATTCAAGAAAGCTGACTTTACATCCATTTGAAAATTTTTCATTTCATTTGAGCTGCTACAGAAATAAGAAGGCATATTGTCTCCATTCAAACAACTAGAGAAAAAACTTCATTATGGTCAATACCATATTGTTGTTTGTAGCCTTTCACCACCAAGCGGCCTTTGTGCTTTACAATTTCTCCACTTGCATTTGTGTTTGTCTTGTACACCCATTTGACTCCAATGGCTTGATGACCTTGGGGAAGATTTATGAGTTTCCAAGTATCATTTTTCTTGATTGATGAAATTTCTTCATGCATGGCTTTTCTCCATTTTTCTTCTTTATTTGCTTCATGAAACTCAATTGGATCACAAACTGCAAAAAGACAAAACATAGTATAATCATTAACATCAAGATGCCTTGTGACGTCAAGCAACTCTTGGATACTTCAATTTTTGTGTTCTCTTGAGGATGAGCTACTTGAACTATTTTATGGAGATGGATGTCTTGGACTTTATTGTGGAGTTAATGAAATTTCTTTATGATGCTTTGGCTCTTCTTCTTCTTTAATATATACCTTATTTTCTTGCACTTTATTGTCATCTTGCCAACTCCATATTTGCTTTTCATCAAATTCAACATCACTTGAGAAAATCACTTTATTTATAATAGGATTATACAATTTATAGCCACTTGAATTTTCAGCATAGCCTAAAAGAATGCACTTTTCTCCTTTGTCATCTAGTTTGGTCCTTTTCTCTTCGGGCATTTTAACATAAGCAACACTTCCAAAGATGCAAAGATGATCAACCTTAGGCTTGCATGAACTCCATGCTTGTTCAGGTGTTATATTATAAAGCCTTTTTGATAAAAATCTGTTTAATAAATAAACTACACAAGCAAGTGCTTCTCCCCAAAATTCTTTAGGCATATTTTTATCTTTCAACATGCATCGAACCATATTTAAAATAGTTCTATTCTTTCTTTCCGAAACTCTATTTTGCTGAGGTGAATAAGGCATGGTAACTTGATGAAAAATTTCATTTTTTTTGAAAAATTTTGAAAACTCATTAAACATATATTCGCCGCCACGATCTGATCTCAAAGCTTTAATTTGAAAACCACTTTATTTCTCAACAAGAGACTTAAATTCTTTAAATTTTTGAAATACTTCACTCTTTACTTTCAGCAAATAAACCCATGTCTTTCCAGAATAATCATCAGTGAAGGGAGATAATATTTGTTACCTCCCATAGATGTTGATTTGATCGGGCTGAAAACATCTGAATGTATCAACTCCAATGATTTTGTTGCTCTTCTTGATCTTCCTGAAATGAAGCTTCTTTATTTCTTTCCAATTATACAAGTTTTACATTTTTTTTATTGGACATTTTCAGCCAAGGCATCCCTGTCACCATATTCTTGCTAGACAATAGTTTTAGTCCATCAAAGTTTAAGTGCCCATATCTAAGATGCCATAGAGTAGAGTCATCAAAAATTTGAACCATCATGCAAAAAGAACCATCATACAAACTCAACTCAAACATTCTATTCTTTGACATAGAAACATGTACAGTAAGGGTGTTATTGTTATCTCTAATAGAAAGATCGAATTCTTTCATGTGAATGTCATAGTCTTTTTCAAGCAATTGGCCCAAATTAAGAATGTTGCTTTTCATGTCTGGAACATAATAAACATCTAAAATAAAATTTTATGTACCATCTTTGAGCTTGATGAGGATTTTATCTTTTCCTTCAACTGGCCTTTTAGAGAAGTCACTAAAAGTCACAGTACCTTTGAAGCTTTCATCCATCTCAAAAAATATGTCTTTTATGCCACACATATGATTGCTAGCATTTGTGTCAAGGTACTAACTACTTCTTTTGACAACACCAATAATATTGTTGTAGACCAAAAGTAGGGTTGCTTCTTCTTCTTGTTCTTTTGTAAAATAAATTTTCTCATCAACATGATTAGCATCATCTTTGTACCAACAATCTTTAGCAAAGTGCCCATATTTTTTGCAAATAAAACAATGTGGTGCTTGTTGTCCATACCTTCCTCTTCTTCTAGGATTAGAAAATATTCCTCTACCATGACCTTGGACATAGAAGTCTCTTGTGTCTCCTTGACTTCTTTGTGGTTGATATTGATGAAATCTTCCATCTCTTCCTCTTCTTCCAGGGCCTCGACCATAGAAACTTGTTTTACTTTTTAGATCACCTTTTTCATGTAGTGTGAGCTTTGTTTGAAGTACTTACTTGACGAACTTTTCCTCCATTCTTTTAAAAAGCTTTTGTTCATGTGCTTATAGAGAGTCCATGAGTTGCTCTATAGTCATCTCCTCCAGTTTCTTTGATTCTTCAATAGCTACAACAATGAAGTCAAATTTTGCATCTAAAGAGCGCAAAATTTTCTCCATGACTCGAACATTAATAATTTCTTCACCATTTCTTTTCAATTGATTGACTATAGTCATCATTCTTAAAAAATAATCAAAAATTGATTCTCCAGTTGTCATTTTAAAATATTCAAATTCAGACCTAAAGATTGTAGCCGAATCTTCTTCACATTTTCTGCTCCTTTATATGTCTTTTGTAGTAAGTTCCATGCCTCCTTTGATGTTGTGGCTCCGGTGATAATCTCGAATGTGCCTTCATCTATACTTTGGTAGAGTGTGTAGGTGGCCTTCTTGTCTTTTTATTTTTTGACTCCTTATTTTGCTTCTTTTGCTCTTATATGAGTGTTGCTTCATCTTCGGTTGGCTCTATGTACCCGTCTTCTACAATATCCCAAACGTCAAGAGATCCGAGCAAAGTCATCATTTAGATACACCAATTATCATAGTTGTCTTTAGTGAGTTTAGCAATTTGGGATTGAACATAGTTCATGAAGGCCATGGATCTTTTGAGGCTCTGATACCAAATTTGTTAGAAGAATGAAGAATACTTTTGTGGAGAAGGTAATAGGACAAGCTAATAATTGTTGGATTTCTGATTTCTTTCTATGTTTCAAATTGTGAAAGGATACATGACCTTTTATAACCACAAAGTGACTCTTTGCCTAGCCAAAATAAATACATAAACTTTATTAAACATTATTTTGTTCAACATATGTAATAATGATAGCAAGTTATAGGCAATTAATTTCAAGGTGATGTTTGGTGTTCCAAACTATTGTCTTCTTTCAAAATATCTCTTTTAAAATGTATCAAGTTTAACTCCAATAAGACTATAGTAGAATATATAGTATAAAAAAACCAAAATGATAGAAAGAGTGGAGACTCAAATAATTATAGGTATAATCCAAAACAGAGAAGAGTTGATCACAAAAGAGACTCAGAGAGTAGTATCTGAACTTTAGTGAAGCACTCAGAGCGTAGTATCTGAACTTTAGTGAAGCAGCAATGGATATTTTAAAAAATTAACAACTGCAAGGACTTCATCACCATATCCAAGGAACGAAAATAAAACAAAGTGGCATTGAACCGCAAACTAGCTTTAAGATAGAGCAGCGGTCCATCAAGAGAAATAGGCAAAACAGCGATTCAAGGTGGAGCTAGTCCTAGAGCAGCAACCACAAAAATCGAAGGCACAAAAACTTTGATTGCATCCCATTGAGAGAAGAAACTAGATAGGTCCTTGTGTCGACAGAGCACAAACCAAGCATTAAGAGTCCGAACAACTTTGAAGCAACCAACTTGGAGTGAGAAGAGATGTGGAGAAATACTCTTCTATTCCTTTTTTTTTTTTTGAGGATCCAGGTGGAAGTAAGATCCTTCCCCCGAGAATATTTTATTTATTATGTATAAAGGACGAGACTGAGATATAGCAGGCATTATTTTTCCAGCCTGCGTGCATGAGACCGTTCCATCAAAAGTCAAGTTGGGCCTAAAAAAAGAGGTCCTTATACAACTTTAGGAGGGATAGTTTTTTAAATGGGATGTGATATATCTTTCTGTGAAGAGTGGTGGCTCTTGTGGACAGTGGATAACAATTGCTGGGCATTGCAGTGGAGATGGTGTTATAACAGGTACTGAAATGCTTTACTGTGTTTGGGAGTTGTGCAAACATACTTGATCCTCTTGTTTTGTTTTGTTGGCGATAATCATACTGCATTGATACTTCTTCTTTGGCCTCAATATGTTCTTCTTTGGCCTCATATGCTTCCTTTCCTCTTAGACATCTTCTGATATGCTGGAAGGTGTTACGTTTGCTGAGGTGAGAGAAGCCTCTAAAGAGCTTAGGTTGTTTCTAGTTGTAAAATGAAGGTGTAGGCATTGTAGTTCCTCATGCAGCTTCAGTTTGTTGAAAATTCCTGATTCCTTAAATGATAATATCCATTCTATAAATGTCTGTATAGTATTTCTTGCAATTTGCAGTACTAAATGAGCTTCGAATTGGAAGATTCTACTATTGCGCTCTTTCCAGATCATCCACTAGGTGGTTAATAACAGTGAAATGGATACCATGCATTGCTCTTTGGTTGGGAAGCATTTTGCCCAGATTTTTCATATGATTTTTATGCTATTTGGTAGTTGTGGTTCACGTAACCCGTGGGTGACGGAAGACCATGTTTCTATGAAGTATGAACATTTGAGTAGCATGTGATTCGTTGTTTCGATGTTGGCGAAGCAAAGTCTGCATACCTAGTCCACTTGAATCCCTTTTCTGGCAAGATTTGCTACTATGAGAATTTTGTTATAGAAGCCTAACCAGCCAAAAACTTTAACCTTTTCTGGGATTGGTAACTTCCATAATGTTTTTCTAATGATTTGTTGCACTCCTCCATCCATGAGGAATAAGTAGCAATTTTTAACTGAGAATTTTCTTGTTGTGCTCCATTTCCATATCCTTTAATCTTCTTCCTCTGATAATCTAATATTAGAAAGGTATCCGTAGAGTTTTCGGTAGTCATCAGTAGCTGTAGAGCTTAGTGGGCTTCTGAAATTTCTTGACCAATCTTTCATTGTGAGAAATTCTGCAATGCTGATGAGTGGATTAACTGCTAGGAGGTGCAGGTCCGCGAGAGTGTTCTTAAGTGGAGTTCCCTGCAACCAAGAATCATGCCAAAAGGATATGTTTCTTTCATTACCTATTTTTGAATGGGTGAAGCATTGGAAGGTATGCCCGAATTTGAGGACCCCTTTCCAAAAAGGTGAAGCCGTTCTAAGTGTTGCTTGGTTGGTGGGTAGCAGATGATGTTTTCTGTAATCTATATTTCGAACTACTCTTTTTCATTGTTTACTCGTCTCTGAGTAGTAATTCTACCACCATTTCAATATGAGTGATTGATTCATTATTTTGAGGTCTCTAATTTTCAATCCATCCATTTATTTTGGGCGACAAACCATTGGCCAGTTTGCAAGATGTTTAATTCTTCCACATTATTTTCCTCCACCCCATAGAAATTTTCTACAGATAATGTTGATCTTTTTGATGATAGATTCTGGTAGCGAGTAGACGAACATCCAGTGAACAGGAATGGAATTGAACACCGAGCTAATGAGTGTTATTCGACCAGCCAATGATTTCCATCCTGCAAGTTTCTTCTCTATTTTTTCAAAATAAAATTTCAGTTGTGTGCTTTCAACATTTTGTGGTGTAGGGGTATACCCAGGTAGTTGATAGGTAACTGGGCAGCTGAACAACCAAGCATTTTGGCAAATATTTCTATTTCATTTGTTGATATCCCTATTCCGGTGATGCTAGATTTGCTGAAGTTTATTCTTAGGCCAGTGAGTAATTCGAAAGTGTAAAGAGTGATTTTCAACAAATTAACCTCCCTTTTTTCTGCTTTGCAGAATAAGATTGTGTCGTCCGCGTACCACAAGCAGTTGATCTTCTCGTTGGCTGAAAAGGACCAAGCCCATTGATGAGGTTGTTTTCAGAGGCCTTGTTGAGCATGCGGCTTAAAGAGTCTGCTATTAGAATGAATAATTGAGGGGAAAGAGGATTGTCTGGTTTTAAACCTCTTCTACTGTAAAATTGTATCCCTGTTTCACCATTGATAATGATTGAAGAGGTATTGGTCTGAAGAATCGAGAGAACCCATCTTTGCCATTTCGGTCCAAAACCCCTTCTTTCCATTAATTGAAGAACAAATTTTCATGAAATTCTGCCGAAGGACTTTTCGAAATCAACTTTACATAGGACCCCTTTCTCTTTAGTTCTGTTGCAATGTGAAATGATCTCTACCACTGTAATATAACTTTCATGAATTGATCTATTTCTAATGAAAGCTGATTGGTTCTCTGATATTGGAGTATCTATGATCTGACTGAGCCTTGTAGATAGAATTTAGAGAAGATTTTAACTAAGCTATTTTTCAGACTGATTGGACGATAGTCTTTGACATCCTTGTTCTCTCTCTTCTTGGATATTAAAATAATGTTAGTATAATTTAATCTTGACAAGTCTGTAGGTGAACTGTACACTGCTTCGAAGAAGGCCAGGATGTTCGATTTGAGGAGTTGCCAGTGTTTCTGAAAGAAGGATACTAGAAATTCATCCGGGCCAGGAGCTTTATCGCTGGGAAGATTGGAGATTGCTTCCTTAATTTCTATTTCAGTGAAAGAGCTCTCGAGAAAGCTGAGATCTGGTTGGCTTTTTTCTAAGTATAATATCTCTCAATTGACTTCCACCATAGGGTCCTCCTTAGTGCCTAAGAGCTCTGAATAGTAATTAAAGAAAGCTGATTGGATTTCTGATTGTGTAGTACAGGTATTGCCATTTTCCTTAATTTCAGAGATTAAGTTTCTTCTTCTATTGGATGCACTGATGTGAAAATATTTGGTGTTTCTGTCCCCTTTCACCAGCCATAACTGTCTAGATCTTTGTCTCCAATATGTTTCTTCTTGTTGGATTAGTACTTCTAGTTGAGATTTGAAATTATTTCTTGCATTCCTCTCTTCGACTGTTAAATTCCTGCTTTCTTCAATGTTGTCGATGTCCTCTATTTTAGTCTCTATTTTTTTTTTGAAGTTGAACATTATCGATGTTTTCCTTGCTCCATTTTCGTAGTTGCGATCGCATGAACCGTAGTTTAATCACTATGTTAGATATAGCTTCGAGTGAGGATGGAGCAGTTTGCCACCAAATCTCGATTAGTTTCTCAAAGTCTTTGTGGAGATACTAGGAGTTTTCAAAGCAAAAACATTTGAAGAATTTTGTACCTGGCAAATTATTAGTAGTGAAAGAAAGAAGAAGAGGAGTGTGGTTAGATGTAGTTCTTACCATGGAGCTGAGAGTAGTTAGTGGGTGCTGGTAGTGCCAATGGATTGAAACTAAACATCTGTCTAGTTTAGCTAAGCTGGCATCTTCACGAAAGTTTGACCAACTGAATTTTCTATTGGCAGTGTTGATCTCAATTAGTCCAAGACTGTTGATGAAGGAATTAAATTCGCCAGAGGCTGTTGAGCTGCTTGTGGCTTCTCTTCTTTCGAAGCTGTATCGAGTTACATTAAAATCTTCCATTATCATCCATAGGCCCTGATGAGTTTCCTTGATGTGCCTGAGCTCCTCGAAGAGTCGAGAGCAATGGTGGCGGTAGTGAGGTCCATAAATATATGTGAGATGCCATTGGAAGTGAGTGGTGATGGTGTAGTCTCCTATATGGGATGCAGTTCCAGTAACTGAGGATGGGTCCCAAGAAGTAAGCAGACCCCCTGACGAGCCTCTAGCTTCTTTGTAATGCCATTCTGAGAATGTTGACCCACAACTTGATCAGACCGTATTTAAGTTAATGGTTTGAAATTTTATTTCTTGAAAACAGGCGATCTTGCAACCTGACTTTTTGATGATGTTCTTAATCTGATTTCTTTTTTTTTGCTCTGCCCATTCCTCTTACGTTCCAGAAAAGGATGCTCATTGATTATGGAGAGGCAACACGATAGTACTAAGACAAATGACAGCGATCGTAACGAAATACGTTGATATCATCATAAAGGTAAGATCTTTGATGTTGTATACATTAAGCAGCTGGAGGCTTCTTACATTACAAAAAAGAGATTCAGGACCTAGGGGGCATGATTTTATAAAATCCGGTTGTATTGCAGCCATCTGTGTCATAGAAGCATCAACTGATTGAGACAAAAGTAGAGATCTTCGCATCATCTACTCACTATTACAAAAAAGGGCTACGACAGCGATTCATAATCGCTGTCATAGTCCAAAAAATCGCTGCCATAGGCTATGACAGTGATTATTTAACCGCTGCTACTGCAGTCATCGTCATATAGATAGTCTATTACAGCGGTTTATAAACTACCACAATAGATCGATTTATAGCAGCGGTTATGTAATCGCTGCCATAGGTTATCTATAGCAGCGGCTACATAACCGCTGCCATAGGTAAGCTATAGCAATGGTTTCTTAATCACTGCCATAGGTCTAATGTAGTAGTTGACACCATTTACATCAGAAACCTATGATAGCGATTGGCACGGATATGGCAATGGTTATAAAACCACTATCGTAGATTTTTAATAATTAAAAAAATTAAATTTTTTATTTTTTATATATTTTATCTGATAAATATAGATATATAATACAAGAAAATATAATAAACATAAAAATTATTCCGAAATGCTAAAATTTTATAATTGAATAAAATTTATTATAATATTTTTTAAAAAATAAAATACATCAAAAGTCTCCTAAATCTGCATCGTCGTCGTCGTCATCGGGAGCCGGAGCTGGAGCTGGAGTCAGAGCTGAAGCTGGAGCTGGAATGCAGGCCAATATATCCTTGAAGTTTGTGACTCCAAAATGCATGCTGAGTGTTGACATCATATCTCTCACGATGCCCTCTAGATGAGATGCATGCTCCTCAGCCCGATCAGCCTACGTTGCAGCATAATCTGCCCACGCCAATGTCTCCTCAAGCTCCTCCCAACTAACGACACCGAAAGTCTATGGGAAGATACTCACCTCGGATCAGTAGCTCGTCAGCGTGTGTTCGGACCTGCATCGGATCATCCCAGAGTGCTCGGGCCCCAAGACTTGAGATAGATGGTCATGGAGCCTAGAGGTATTCAGGCCCTCGCTCACGAGCGCATCTAACTGATCCTGTAATTATAAATTAAAATAAAATCTTATAAAAAATATTATAATACTAATCATATATACTAATATATTTAATACTTACAAAAATACGTTCGATCGCGGCATTCATCGACCTGTCCGTCTTGTCCGTGCAGTTGAATCAGAAGATCTCGCTACAGCTGGACATCACTTCATCTCTTATCAGCTATAACAAAGAACAAATTTATCAGAAAGATGATAAAAAATATGAATTTAATTTATCTAGTAAGATTTAGAGTTAATTATCTCTCTATGCATACGGCTGGCCATAGACTCATGGCCTAGAGTGTGCGTATACTCCTTGGCTGCACGATTTTTCTAGTTCTGATGGAAGATAGCCTAATAAGTATTCAAATAAATAATAAATATTTAAAAAATATTTAAATAAAATTTTAAGTATATTAAAAAATTTAAAAGTTAGAAATTTTACCTCGAACTCCTGGCTCCTCTAATGTTTACAATCCTCTCTCACTGACTTGGAGGACAGTCCTGTATCCAGAAAATAAACTCCTCTAGAGTGTCTCATCAGTGCTCGAGCCATCCTCTATGGAGCTTGACCTTATAATCCTAGTACAACTCCTCGATCTTTATCAGTCGGACATCTCAAGCCCTCTCGTGATCGAAAAAGTCGTACCTCCTCTGCACAAAGTTATCAAAAATCAGTTATAAAATTATTCTAATCAAATATATATAGTGTAAACATATAAAATGCATAAATATAACTAAGATGCACGCACTTATCCATATCTCCTTCCATATCCGATCTCTGACGGTAGCATCTATCAAATATCAGTCTCTAGGCTCTATGGGAATGATGTCCGACCGCCTCATAAGCACTCCAAAAAAAAAATGCATCTTCTGCATGATCTCCCTTATCGGCCTTCTCTTCGCATCATAATAGACCAACACCTGATGCTAACGATTCCACACGTGTGCCATACGTGTGGGACCGTAAAATGTCTGACAGGAGTGAAAGCTAGATGGCGTTTCGGTGCCATCGTGATCTACAACATTAATAAACATTAATCGATATAATATGTTGAACAATAATATTAGTGTAGCATCAATAAATAATCTCTAATATGTACACTAATCAATTGATGGGTCTATCATTATACAATGCAATAAACAAAAGCAATAAGATATAAACATTCAAAAAATATTATGCAATAAATTCTACAACATGAATTACATTAATAAATAATTAAGGATGAGCAATAGTCGTAGATCCGATCTCTTGCACGAACCTTGGTGTTAATCTAGAAACCTGAAAGAAGAACAAAGTAGATGATGGTGGCACCTTAGGGCTTAAAATTGGAACCTTAGAGAAACATATCAAATTCTATTCGCTCAAAAGCCGAGCCGGCTCCATGCCTAAGACATCTAACTCGGATCCTGCCCTAGCTGGCTCGATCACGGTCCAAGTCGGCTTGACTGTGTATTCGAGCCGGCTCGTGACTATGTGCCATTCCCTCGATCACTTTTTCTCTCTCTCTCGATCTCTTTCACCGACGATGGTGGCGAGGCCGAACCCCTTCCTCCCAACTTTTCCATCTCTCGATCTTCCTTTCTTCCTCTCTCGATCTCTCTCGTCAGTGAGGTCGGACCCCATCCCTCCCTCTCTCACTCTCTCGATCTTTCTCGTCGGTAAGTCCGGATCACATCCCTCCTAGTGATGCCGACGAGGCTGGACCCTCTCCCTTCCTCTCTCACTCTCTCGATCTCCCACTCTCCCTCTCTCGATCTTTCTCGTCGGCGAGGCTGGACCCCCTCCCTCTCAATGATGGCGGTGAGGTCGGACCCCCTCCCTCCCTCCCACTCTCGGTCTCCCTTATCGACGGCCGACGAGCGACCGACCCTCCCTCTCTCAATCTATCAGTCTTCCTCTCAGTCTCTTTGTTTCTTAGTTTTGAATCTCGAAATCAGATCCGACCTTTTAGAATCTATTAGGATCCAGATCTGGTACTTCAAATACAGATCCGTCGGATATTCGGATTCGGATCTGGTACTAGTAATTAAAATTAGGTTCGAATCTGAATATCCAAGTTTTGATCCAAAAACTATGGCATATAGATAATTATGATATTTATAATATTTATTATAAATATTTTATAAATTATTATAAATATATATAATTAATAAATAATACTATAAAATTAGAAAAATTATACCTATGGCTATAGAGAGCAGATCGCACCGAAAGCTTCGAGGGTCGTCGGTGATGATGCTAGAAGAGGACGATGGCACTAGAGATAACCTATGAAATAAAAGCAAGATAGTGAGATAGAGAAGAAAGAGAAAGAGGAAAGAGAGAGAGCAGGGTCGGTCGGGGATGGGGGACCAGGGGGAGGGGGCACAGTGATGAGGAGGCTCGGGAGGCACAGTGACGAGAGGGTCGACGATCAGAAGGGAGAGTGTGGGGGGTGGCGGGGAGGGGCGATCGAAGATGGGGGTTGGGGGTGGCTGAAAAAAGGAGAAGGAGGGGTGGCCGGGGGGAGGGTGGGGGGAAGGAGGGGCGGCCGAGGGGAGGGTGGGGGGTGGGAGGGTCGGGTGGGGGATGGCGGGGAGGAGCGGCTGGGGATGGGGGGAAGGAGGGGCGGCCGGGGGGGAGGGTGGAGGGCCGGGTTGAGGGTGGCGGGGTGGGGCGGTCGGAGATAGGGGCTGGGGGGATGGCAGGGTGGCGAGGAGGGGCGATCAAGGATGGGGGAAGGAGGGGCGGCCGGGGGAGGGTGGGGGGCCCAGGTGGGGGGTGGCGGGAAGAAGCAACCGAGGATGGAGGGGAAGGAGGGGCGGTTGGGGGGAGAGTGGGGGTGGGGGGGTCGGGTGCGGGGTGGCGAGTGGCGGGGAGGGACGATCGGGGATGGGGGGTTGAAGGAGGAGGAGAAAGGAGGGGCAGCGTCGGTCGAGAAGAAGGAGGGGCGACATTGGTCGGGGGGGAAGAAGAGGGGAAGGAGGGGCGGTTGGGGGAGAGTGGGGGTGGGGGGGTCGGGTGCGGGGTGGCGAGTGGCGGGGAGGGACGATCGGGGATGGGGGGGTTGAAGGAGGAGGAGAAAGGAGGGGCAGCGTCGGTCGAGGAAGAAGGAGGGGCGACATTGGTCGGGGGGGAAGAAGCCTCATCGGTGATAAAGAGGAGGAAGAGAGACAGAGAAAGATCGAGCACGCATAGAAGGAAAGCAAAAAAAATTTGAGAATTTTTAACCTAACCTACAGCAGTGATTATCAAACCACTGCCATAGATTTACGACAGCGGTTATCCAAAATCGCTGCCATAGATCTACGACAATGGTTCTATAATTGCTGCCATAGATCTATAGCAGCGGTTTTTGATAACCACCGTCATAGGTTGAAAATATTTTTTTTTTTTTTAAAATATTATATAATTTTAAAATTTAATATCCATCTTCATCGTTCATTATCTAAATAATTATCATTAGAGTATCGTCGTAAAAGATTGCCTCAATCCGATGGTCCTAGTTTTATCGATTAGAAAAATTTGATTTCAACGATCATGAATGACGATGCGATGATCTGATAGATGGACACCTCCGATGGATCCAAAAACCTATAACGATGATCTCGATGATGTTTGTAGTATACTATCAAAGTTTCACTTCAATCAAATATCGTTATCATGGTTAATTTAGTATGGAATCATTTCGATTGTTAAATTAGAAATAAGCGATTAAAGGGTTAAATGGCATCCAATTATGAGATAATTTTTTAGTTAAATGATCTTTATTATAATTTTAAATATTTTATACAGTGATGATAGTAAAATTCAAATTATTTTCGTATAAATTATTCATGTTAAGCAAATATTGCAAAAACACGAGCATAATAATCAGTGAAGTTTCAGAATGGTTATTAGAAGACGTATAGTTTTAGATCGTTCTTCATCTCACGAGTTAAATTTTATAATCATCATCATAAAAAAGGATTAAAGTAGTAATCAAGATCATTTATAAAGTAAATTATTTCATAATTGGACACCATTTGATCCTTTGATCACTCGTTTATCATTTAACGATCGAAACTAATCTATACTAAATTGACCAAGATAACGATATCCGATTGAAGTGAAACTTTGATAGTACGCTACAAATATCACCGAAATTATCGTTGTAGATTTTTGGATCCATTGAAGGTTTTCATCTATCAAATCATCGCATCGTTGTTCGTAGTTGTCGAAATCAAATTTTTCTGATCGACAAAGCTAGGGCCATCGGATCGATGCGATCTTTTACAACGACATTCTAATGATAATTATTTAAATAATCAACGATGAAGATGGATATTAAATTTTAAAATTATATAATATTTAAAAAAATAATATATATATGGCAGCGGTTATAATTAACCACTACCATAAATAAGCTTATAGCAGTGGTTCATACTAACCGCTGCTATAGGTCCGACTTATGGCAGCATTTTTACTAACCGTTGCTATAGGTCCGACCTGTAGCAGCGGTTACAATGAACCGTTGCTATAGAAAATTGCTGCAATAGGTCCGATTTATGGTAGCGATTAACGAAAATTGCTGTCATAGGTTCTATGGTAATAGTTTCGAAAATCACTGTCATAGACCATTTTTATAGTATTGATCGGATCTAAATAATATCCTGAGGGACCTTCTGGATAGTAAGGTCCCTGCATCTGGAAGTTTCCATCAATCGGAGTTTGGAGATGGCGCCTTCGATGGATACCCGAATGCCTAATTTCTTGATTATCTGAGAGATGTTGGTTGAAGTGAGGGAGTTGATGAAGAGAACGTCCTGATCATTTAAGTCGGAGTCAATCATTCCGAGGGTCTTGAGTTGTTTTGCTCTCAATCTCGGGCTTCTTTTGCTGTAGATGATGTGGTGTGTGGGACCAGTCGAGCTTTCCGACTTGGGTTTAGTTAGTGCAGATAAAAGAGTTGAGAAAACTTCAGTGGTGGGAATAATGAGGTCAGTGGAAGTGGAGGTGAAAGTTGGCTTGGCGCTGTTCGTTGTCAGAATAATAGAAGGTTCGGGTTCATAGGTTATGCCTTGGGTAATATCTTCAGAGATGTAGATATTGTCGTCTGGATTCGAGTTTTTTAAATTTAAAAGTGGGAGCTTCTGGTTACCGTTGAAATAACCACTGGAGAGAAAAATCGATGGACAGAATTTATCGAGCGTGAAAGGTAGGCCAGGGCTCAAGATGAATAGGGTGTGACTTTGTAGGTACATGTATCGGGAGATCGGTGAGCCTAGGAAGCTAGCAAGTGATAGGCATTCATTGAGCACAGGTGAGAGAGAGTCTGGGTTGCGACGTTGCCCGTGATCTTTGTTGCCCGGAGATCCTTTCTATGAAGACGCTGAACCTGGATGATGGATATAGTATTTCCAGGCACCAAGGGATTGGTTTTGAGCTGGGGAAGCAAACCGGAAATTGTCTTCGCTTTCTCCTAAATTGTCTGGTTCTTCTTCGTTGGAGGCAGAGCCTTCGAACGGAGGGATTTCAAGCCTGGAATATTTGACAATCACCCTCACAGCATATGTTCGGGGGCCGATGGTAACTTGAATGATATCTGGAATGTCTGCTAGGTCTTCACAGTAAAACTGAATACCGAATCTAGTAATGTCATCTCATTGAGTACTGGATCGGCTGGCTCTAATAAGAGGTGCCAAAACTTGATATGATGGTGGCAACGGCCTCTGCATTCCAGCACATCAGTGGTAAGTTTAAGAGACTAGCATATAGTTGGTAAGGAATTGCTCTTCTGTGTTGGTCCTAGTGATTAACAGTAAGGGTGAATCCCTCCCCCGTGATGTGGCCCATGGCCATGAGGCTGTGGATTGATTCTCTGGATGGGCAGGAAACGAAGAAGTGATTTGCTTCTGCCAGTTCTTTGATTGTCCAGGATCTCGCTATCTTTGCCGCATGTGCCAGGGTTACAACAACGTCATCTACTTTGATGATCCTGCCATAAGAAAGTTGATGATCCTGCTAGGCTCTATAAGGGGTCCCAAATACTCTTCTATTCCTTTCAAGCTAGCAGCACCACGTGACTGCTGCAATCAACATGAAACCGGCCTGCTTTTGATTCCTAGCAAAAGAGTTATGCCTCTAAGATGTAAAGAGATTCCAATAACTACCAACTGGGGATTGAACCAAAAGAAGGTTGCAAAATAAAGTCCAAATGGATGCTGTGAAAGAACAAGAGACAAAAAGATGATCGGTAGACTCAACTGGATGATTGCACAAGGGACAACCACCCATAAGACGGCCATTTTTCCTTTGCAACAACTCCCTGATGTTAAGTCTACTATGAAGACTCAATCAAATGCAGCACTTAAACTTTAGATGGGACACAGCTCTTCTAGAGAATATTCGACATCTTCCATTTGATTCCCCGTAAAATTGATGAAGCGAGTACCTGAAGGTGATAGCTTCCACTGTAACGAATCGGAGTTACCATTAAGTTGAAAGTCCATGCAAGAGGTTCATTTCATCCCGAGCAGCCCCATAGAGATCGACGAGGACCAAATTTAAAGTTCCAAGAGTTGGTTTTAACATTAAAAAAATCTAGCCACCACACCCGCCTTTAGTCTAGAGGCCTGAAAAAGAATTTAGAAAAGCTCCAGTCAAGAATCCAAGCGTCTTTCTAGAAGAGAATCTCAAGCACATTCCCAACAACAAACCTAATTTGGTTCCAAAATAGGGGCAGACAATTAATGATTTCCTTCCAAACACTAGAACATCTTCATCTACGATTCTAGACAACATAAAATCTAACTCTTTTGAAGTAGATATAGTTAATGAGCTGCTGCTAAGGGCGGCGTTCATTTCTCAATAATCTCTAGCCCCACCGCACAAGTAGAGTTTGTTTAAAAGAATTCGAAGTCCTCAACACCCAAGCTGCCCTTCTCCTTCCTGAGACAAACCTTGCCCCAATTAATCTTATAAGCGAGCCCACCAGTACGATCACTCCTTTTCCAAATAAAGGACCAGCAAAAGCGATCGAATTTTTTTTGATAAGCCAAGAGGACAATCTGAAGATTGACGTGTGATGGAGGGGTATGGAAGATAAAATAGAATTTAGCAAGACATAAATTTGGAATGGAGAATATTTAACGGCCTATCTATAAGGAACTTGTGACGTATTCTATAGTAGCTAAAAATTTTCAGATGGTTGCTCCAGATTCAGTGTAAATCTTCACATTAAACAACCACATATTCCATTAGCCCAAAATGATGCAAGGATCAGCATCGCCACAAATCTCCCATGACCAATAATGTCAAACGAGTGTCAATTGGCTTAGCATGAGATACATATATCCAGCTCTTCCAAGAAGGCACTGCAAGGTAGATAGCCGACGAACCAACAGTAGAACGCCGTCACGGTGGCTTTCTGTCTCTATCAAATTCTCGATATATAACATTCTGCGATCTTTCTAGCCAATGGAGCGAATAGCTCAAGTGTAGGCTCTGTAAGTAGATTCCAAGTGCTTGGTACTAGAAGTAACACGAGGCCTTCAAAATTTAACACAGTTTCATCAAGGTTTATCTAACCAACACCCTCTGCCGTGTAGTTCCAGTCATCTTGCAATGAGAGAGCTATTGGCATGGCAAGGAAGACACAGCTTGGTTGGTTATATTGTTAGGTGAACAAGTGCAGGGATGGGAGTCATTTCGCTATCACAGAAAGAGTAGATACAAAACATCCTGCAAGCCCATAGTACTTGCTGGTATTAAGTCTAATTACCGACTAGCATTTAGCTTAGACTAGGTCTGGGCTAAAATGAGAGGCCAACAAGTTTGCGAACCTTTTTCGCTTGCTTGCATTCGTCTCTAGGGTTGGTATTCCTCGGTCTAACGTCCTTCCTTTTGTCACTACCTTCAACAATCTAACTTCGTGATGCACATTATTCATGACTCCTGACAATGTAGTCTGGATAGCAAGGATATCATATCAACGACTAATCGGTCCCCTTAGAGAACCTTGATGTACACATATTAAAATTAACAACTGGACTATAGTCAAGCTTTTGAACTTATCTTCCAATAAGTTCAAGGAGGTTCTGATTTTACATCTCCTTGAACTGATTTATACTAAACTAGAGCGGCATTTTTTTCTTGGGGTGGGGGGGGGGGGGATGTACATCAACAGTGGAGCCGTTCAAAGCCTATCAAAACTAATCATTAGTTCCAAAAGAGACCATGTTATACCATTCCCTAGTTGGGGTTGAGCTATAGATTGAGTCTACTCCGATACTGCTTGTAATAATCCAGTATTCTATTCAAAAAGGATGGCAAATAAGATATTATTTAGGCTTCTTAGCCATATACATGTACTCAAAACATGTAACTGTTGTGGAACTAAATATATATCTCCATGCATTCTCATGTTGGTAGCATAGAAATGCATCGAGGAACGAAAAGGCCTCTTATATCTATACCATTAAACCAGGGAAATGCCTATGAGACATTATTCAAACATGCAACAAGGATGTTTGACCGCAAGCTTACATAAAATCCCAACATGAAAGAGGCGAAGAAATGAAAGCCTCGAACCCAGATCCAAAAGCTCTGTTGTTTAGGCCTCAAGATTAATTTTGCGCCACAACCCAGAACTCCAGTGTTGTGAAATGTGGGTCAAGTACTTTGAAGATCTACATCAATCATTGAAGATGATCCTGTTTGGGACTGCAGATTGGACCACAAAAGCCATCAGAATAAAAGGTGGAAAAGATGCATTTCATCACCAAACAGAGATGCTAGTGGCGTTGGCAAAGACTAAGCAATCGTTGATATGATCCTAAGATAACAACAGCTCAGGAAATTAAGCTTTTCAAATCACGGGTCACGGGATCCCCGAAAGAGACCTTAAATGAAGGCCATAAAGCCCAAGCCCTGTTGTTGCACAGACTTTTTTCAATTGGGTCCAACTCCCGTTGGCCCATCCCATCATTTGTCTGCCACCATTTGTTGGCCCCTGATTACAAACGGTAACACGAAAAGTTATTGCTTAGTTAATAGAGTTACCGCAGGACTTTTGGTAGCCTTTTTTAGGGTACATCAATGTTAATCCTCACGTTTGATAGCTAATAGACTTGTGGACTTCTTGTCCATTTGTCTCACTGCCTTGATTCCTTTCTCCTCTTCCAACACGTGCACTACTGCTTCTCTGGCATGAAACTGTGCCATTGTGACTTTCACCTTCTTCTTTTACTCTATGCACATACAAAACCCCACCAGAAGCTCCTATTGGAGGTGTTTGATCCTACATATCCTCCCAACGTGTGTATTGTCCCATATCTATTATTTGCCAAAAAGATCTAAATGATGCATGTCGACTAGTCTTTTTGAATGAAATTTTGAATTATGATAAATAGAGCAGATCCAATGCATGATGTATGCAAAATAGGAAATTCTACGGCATTGGTCCATTTGATTTATCCAAGAGCTGATCATGATATTTGTGATTAAATTTGAATGAATTTTAATCCTCACTTTGACAAAAATGTTGGAACTTAAATAAGAGGAGTATGTGAGGATACATGCAATTGCATATTTAATCATATTTCATCGGAAAAGTGAAGAATACACCATAGGTTCTTTGTGAAAAACTCTTAAAGGTAAAAAAAACTATGGGGCCATGCCAGTCAAGTCTCATCTACTATGTGAAAATAATAGGATACAAGTACTAGGCACCAGGGAAAAATAAACTCTTGGATGACAAGTTACATCTCACAAATAGAGGGATTGCAAACAATGAGATGGTAGGACATCCTCACTGATAATGATGGATGGCAAACCTTTTGAGATAACGCTCTTTTGGAGAGCACAGAAACCAGTCCAGATTTGTGGGAGTTGAACGCTCACGGCTCAGGTGATAAACACCACTTCAATGGGAATCAAGAACCTATCTCCGGTTTATTTCTCTCTCTACCCATCTTCTTTCACTTGATTTTAGCTAAGAGGGAACCCTGACCTCTTACTTAAGTCTCCCATTCTCTTCTTGGAGAGTTGGGGAGATTCAAGTAGTTGGAGGACCCGAGACTGTGTGTACGGGCTAAGTACAACCCACTCATTTTCTAAATTAAAAACAATGGAAAGTTGACCGAATTAGTCAATCTTTCCATTCCAGTCCACCATGAGAAGGGACAGCACGGCAAATATAAGACCCATTTCCGTACCCTCGATCCTGTATCAAGATGTATGATTGATGCATAAGCCAACAGAAGCAGGATGACTACAATATTGATCATTCCATTGCTGAGACAGGGATATTCCCCGCAGCCAAAGTTGTAGGGTAGAATTTTTTTAAAAAATGTGCCACGAGGGATTACATGTTTTAATCAACTAAAAATGAACTTGGTTGAAATGAAAACGAGTCAAAATAAAAAATCTTTACTTATGCATCCTTGCACTATGAATTTTCTACAATTAGGACTATAAATTAGCCGAACAAACACTACTACAAAAATGATCTATGGCAGCGCATACCATGGCAGCGATTTTTGAAACCGCTACCATAGCTCCTATGATAGCTGTTTTCGTTAACCGCTACTATAAATCGGACCTATGACAGCAATTTTTATAACTGCTGCTATAGATCCGACATATAACAGCGATTACAGAAAATCATTGCCATAGATCGGATCTGTAGCAGCGGTTCATTGTAACCACTGCCATAAGTCGGACCTATAGCAGCGGTTAGTAGGAACCACTACTATAATCTGATTTATGGCAGCAATTAATTATAACCACTGCCATATATATTTTTTTAAAATATTATATAATTTTAAAATTTAATATCCATCTTCATCATTCATTATCTAAATAATTATCATTAGAGTATCGTCGCAAAAAATTACCTCGATCCGATGGCCCTAGCTTCTCGATCAAAAAAATTTGATTTCGATGATCACGAACGATGATACGATGATTTAATAGATAGAGACCTTCGATGGATCCAAAAATCTGCAATGATGATCTCGGTAATGTTTGTAGCATACTATCAAAGTTTTACTTCAATCGGATATCGTTATCTTGATCAATTTAGTATAGATTAGTTTCGGCCATTAAATGATAAATGAGTAATCAAAGAATCAAATGATGTTCGATTATGAGATAATTTTTTTTTATAAATGATCTTGGCGACTACTTTAATCATTTTTTATGGTAGTGATTATAAAATTTAACTCGTGAGATAAAGAACAATCTAAAACTATACGTCTCCTGATAATCATTCTAAAACTTCACTGGTTGTTATGCTCGTACTTTTATAATATCTGCTTAACATGAATAGTTTATACGAAAATAATTTAAATTTTACTATCATCATCATATAAAATATTTAAAATTATAATAAAGATTATTTAACTAAAAAATTATCTCATAATCGAACATCGTTTAACCCTTTGATCGCTTATTTCTAATTGAACGGTCAAAATCATTCCATACTAAATTGACCATGATAACGATATTCGATTGAAGTAAAACTTTGATAGTATGCTACAAACATCATCGAGATCATCGTTGCAAATTTTTGAATCTATCGGATACCTTCATTTATCAGATCATCGTATCGTCGTTCGTGATCGTCGAAATCAAATTTTTCTGATCGATAAAGCTAGGGCCATCGGATCGAGGCGATCTTTTGCGATGACACTCTAATGATAATTATTTAGATAATGAACAGTGAAGATAGACATTAAATTTTAAAATTATATAATATTTAAAAAAATAAAAAAAAAATTATTTTCAACCTATGGCTGTGGTTATCAAAAATCGCTGCTATAGATCTACGGCAGCGGTTGTAGAACCACTATTGTAGATTTGTGACAGCGATTTTGGATAATTGCTATCGTAGATCTATGACAGCAGTTTGATAACCGCTGCCGTACGTTAGGTTAAAAAATTTTTAAATTTTTTTTTCTTCCATGCGCGCTCGATCTCTCTCTCTCCTTCCTCTTCATCGTCGGTGAGGCTCCTTCCCCCTCGGCCAGCGTCGCCCCTCCATTCGACCCTCCCTCGGCCCCCAGTGAAATCCCCCGATGAACCCCCATCCGACCCTCCCTCGGTCCCCCACGAAACTCCCCTTCCGATGAACCCCCTCCACCCTCGCTCGCCCCGCCACGAAATCCCACCCCCCGCCCTGCCCTCCATCCGACCTCCCTCGGTCTCCAGCGAACCTCCCTCCAGTGAACCCCATCCGACCCTCCTCGACTCTCTATGAAATTCCCCTCCAGCGAACCCCCATCCACCCTCGACCCTCCACCAGCCCCCCGTGAAATCCCTCCCCTCACTCTATCCTCATCCGGTCCGATGTAAAACCAAATCCCCCCTTCCGGCGAGCCCCCTCCACCCTCCTTCGGCCCCCGCGAAACCCCACCCCCCACCACCATCATTCTGCCTCCTTCGGTCGAGTGTGAAGCCTCCTTCGACCTCCTCATCACTATGCCCCCTCCCCTAGCCTCCATCCCGGCCGCCCCTGCTTTCTCTCTCTTTCTTTTTTTTCTCTCTTCTCTATCTCACTATCTTGCTTTTATTTCGTAGGTTATCTCTAGTGTTGTTGTCCTCCTCTAGCATCATCGTCGACAATCCTCAGAGCTTTCGATACGACCTGCTCTCTATAGCCATAGATATATATTTTTTTAAAATTTTATAGTATTATTTATTAATTATGTATATATTTATAATAATTTATAGAATATTTATAATAAATATTATAAATATTTATTATAAATATTATAATTATCTGTATGCCGTAGTTTTTAGATTGTGCCGTGGCGGTAGTCTTGGGCCGTGCCATGTTGGCGGCTGTGGACTAGATCTGTCAATGGATTGGGTTCGGATCGAAATTTGGATATTTAAATTCGGATCCAATTTTAATTACTGGTACCAAATCTGAATCCGAATATCCAATGGATCTGTATTTGAGAGAGAAAGGAAGGGATCTAGCCTCGCTGCCATCATTGGGAGGGAGGGGGTCCAACCTCGCCGACGAGGAAGATCGAGAGAGGGAGAGTGGGAGATCGAGAGAGCGAGAGAGGGAGGGAGGGGGTCCGGCCTTATCCCTCTGGCTCCATCATTGGAATGTTGCGCCAGAGGTGAATTATCAATTATCTGCTTTCCAAAACTTTTATTTATATCAATGCAGCCTAATGAAATTTATAAAAATAAATCGATAACAAACATCTAACAATGCCTTCTTATTCACTATGATAGTCAGCATCTTGGTTCATTTCCAAATTATTGTCAATATTTATTTCTTAGAAACTATCTTTTTCTATATAAAATGAGATAGGCATGTTTACGTATCATTGACATATTAAACTACTTAAAATCATCATTTATGTCTTAATTCTTAATTAGCTGACCTGCCAAAGCTTGAATACCAAATTTGACTTTGTCTCAATTTATTTCTATTTGCATTTGAGTCTACTTTTGAAAATTATTTATTTTTCCCTTTTTGTGCCTGTCTTATCAGACACATTTAACATAACTTTTAGAAACTCTCATTAGACTTATGATATTTCAAGTTGCCGTGACCCAATAAAATCCATCATATATTTTAATTTTAAATTAAATTTTTATGTCGATACATATTGTATTATTTCTTATTTCTATGCAGTTCTTGTTAATTCAAATTTTACTTCTTCAAATGATTTTATGTATTATATTGCAGTGATTGGGCATCTTTTAAATTACCCTTTTTAAGATGATGGATCAACTAATTTCTAAAGAATCTATTTGAGGTCTTTCAAACTGTTCTATGAGGTGGCATACTATGCAGTTTTTAGAGATTAGCTGGATTATGATTCTCATTAACTCTCTTCGAGAAAGTTTAGATGAACAGACATCTTTTAAATTATAGATGAGCAGAGAATTTCCTTTGGAACTAATTGATTATATCTCTTTGTGTATTCCCAAAAAATGAGGACAGGAGTTTGTTGTACAACTTAATTTTTTTGGTCAATATTCAAGTTGCTCTTTGTCATCTTTTCTTGCTCTCGTTACCATTTCAATGTTCTACCATGCTTGTAGAATAAAAGAAGTGAATGTATTTTATTATATTTATTTTTATTCTTTATGTGTGATGTTCTTACAAATCTTTTATTCTTGATGAACATGCTACAATTGGCATTGATTTTCTATCTAAGACTATGTACCTTGAAGATCGAACTGTCCAACTGCAACTATAGTATGGCCATGGCTTCATTACATGTTATGCCTATCTAATAAAATGCTGCTACCTTCACCCAAAAAAAAAAAAGAAGAAGCATAATGTCATTACTCTAGTCATGCATACAGTTCTACTGTTTGCTACATACAACATCAACATTTTTTTGGCAAACTTTTTACTATTTATTTTCGTGTTAGTTCATTAGGAGCTTCATTCACTATAGTAATAATGGTTAGGGTTGTCACGGGCTTCGAGAATATGTTGGCTCACATTCTAACTCCAACTCGAGCTCCGACTACGGCACCCGATGACGATGTAGATTTAAAGAACTTATGATGTATTTTATTTTTTTAAAAAAATATTATAATAAATTTTATTTGATAATAAAATTTTAGCATTTCAGAATAATTTTTATATTTATTATATTTTC
The DNA here is from genome assembly GCA_006176705.1 of Cocos nucifera. NCBI lineage: Eukaryota > Viridiplantae > Streptophyta > Magnoliopsida > Arecales > Arecaceae > Cocos > Cocos nucifera. The sequence goes on from QRFJ01000386.1 coordinate 195,016, forward strand.
TTATATTATATATCTGTATTTATTAGATTAAATATATAAAAAAATAAAAATTTTATTTTTTAATTATTCAAGATCTATGGCAGCAATTTTATAACTGCTGTCATATTCATGCCAACCGCTGCCATAGATCTCTAGTGCAAACGGTGCCAACCGCTGCATTAGACCTATAATAGCGTATAGGTTACCTATGGCAGTGGTTATATAACCGTTGCCATAGATTAACTATGACAGCGATTACATAATCGCTACCATAGGTCGATTTATTACAGCGGTTTATAAACCGCTGCAATAGACTATCTATGACAACGATTCAAATAATCGCTGTCATAGAGCTACGGCAACGGTTGCAGTAGCAACAGTTAAAAAACCGCTGCCATAACCTATGACAGTGATTTTTTGAGCTACGACAGTGGTTCGTAACCACTATCGTAGCCTTTTTTTTATAATAGTGTAAATTTAGAAGCACCCATATATAACTAAGGAAAATCTAATAGTTTATTAGTTTGCAAAGACTTACCAACGTGACCCAGGTCAATTGATTGGCATCGAACATCAAGAAAATAAAATGCAAATGTTACATTTTTTTTTAAAGAAAATGCATACGTGTAATTGCAAGCGTCGAGCAAGTCCATCAACCCCAATGGATTGCAATATTAGTATCTAATTTTGCCTGTTAGGCAAACTATATATGAAAACTTGGTAACTACTCCATATTGCGTAGGGGTTGCATCGAAGAAAGGATTTATCTTTGATTGCACAAATCCAACGATGGCTCGCATGATCATTTCTTTGAGATGTGATCCAACGAGCTTACATATATGCGATCCAACGAGCTGTGTGAGAGCTGTGTGATCCAACGAGCTTTCGTATGAAAAATACAATCCAAACCCCACTATGTATATCTAGAGCTATAAGAGTGAAAACCCCATAGCCATATGCGTAACTCGGATGCTGTGTTGGATCGCATATATGTATTTGAGCCTGCAGCCATGAGACATCCCACTAGGATTTCTAGCTTCAACTATCAGTAGATGGGTGTACCTTGTATTGCTTAGTGCTAAACAGTCATACCAAAGCTCCAAGCTTCCTTAAATTAATGATAAAACTGAAGTAAACACCCATTAAATCAAGAATCTCCGATTCCTGTTGGCCAAGCAACTGGCTACATTTCTTATGAAAAAAACTCCCAAAGAGAGGACATCGATCTTTCGGTGTCAGATCATTGATTATTAAAACAGAAGGTGGGTGATGAAGGAGAGAATTGATATGGTCTGATATCCCAATTAACCTGTACCGCGATCTCTCCGTCCCGGCTGTACTCCCTTCTGACAGCGAAATGTTACACGGGAGGGATGGATAGATCAATGCAGCGCAGTAGAACAACGCAATCAATTATGACAGAGAAAGTTAGAAGCCGGACAATATTCTACGTTTGTTGTTTTGAATACTTGTTTGGGGGATGTTTTATTTGCTGTCAGCTGGCCGATGGATGTCCGATGAATGCATCAGCTAATAAAAAATATTTTTATCAATTAAATATATTATTAAAAATAAATTTTATTTTCATCGAAATTTAGTTTGACGCTTAGTCTAATGCAACTGGCAATCATGGAAGAGCTTCGATCCAAAATTCTTCCTCCAATAATCAAATCCCGAGCAACCTCCCCCAACGGCCGAATTCCAACCGAACTCCTTCAGCTAGTGGCCGAATCCCAACCAAACTTCCTCAGTAGCCGAACTTCTCCAACGGCCGAACTCTAACCAAACTTCTTCCGAATTTCTCTTCAATCGGATTTTTATAGGAGCCGAACTCCTTCCGAATTTCTTCTTCAGTCAGATTTCTACAGGAGCCGAACTTTCTCCGAACTCCTCCTTTCGATCGGGATGTTCTTCTACAAGATTCAAGAGCTGGAACCTGCTTCGGACTTCTTCTTCAATCGGAATTCCCTCCAGAAAGCCGTAACTTTACCTTGACACGAATTCTCCTTACAGTCTAAGGTTTTTACAGGAGCCAAAACTGCCTCCAGACTCTACCTTCAGTCAATTGTTTATAGGAGCCAACTCTTTCGAACTCCTCCTTCAGCTCGAATGCCTACAGGAGCGAACTTCTCTTGGACTCTTCCTTTAGTTTGGTGCCTACAGGAGCCGAACTCTTTTCGAATTCTCCTTCAGTCGGATGCCTAGGGAGCCGACAATCCTTCCGAACTTCTCCTTGGGCCAAGACTCCTCCAAGAGCTGAGCTCTTTTTCCGCATTTCTGACGCCACTCACGTCGGATCCTCTTCAGCGAGCCGAACTCCTTCCGGATTCCTCCTTCAGTCAATTATCTCCAGGAGCCGAATTCTTCTAAATTTTCCTTCAGTCGGATTCCTCCAGGAGCCAAACTCTTTCGGACTCCTTCTGGATTTCTCCTTCAGTTAAATTCCTCCAGGACCGAACTTGCTTCCAGATCTCTTCTTCATTGGATTCTACAAGAAGCCGAACTCCTTCCAATTCTCCTTCAATCAAGTTCCTCCATGAGTCGAATTTTTCGGAATTTCTCCTACAATTGGATTCTTTCAGGAGCCGAACTCCTTCCGGATCTCTCCTTCAGTTGAATTTCTTACAGGAGCCGAATCTTTCGGACTCCTCCTTCAGTGAAGTTTCTACAAGAGCTGAACTCTTCCGGACTCCTCCTCAAGTCAAGTTTCTACATGAGCCAAACTTCTTCCGAACTTTTCCTTCAGTCGGATTCCTCCAGGGACCGAACTCCTTCCAGATCTCTCCATCAGTCAACTTCCTCCAGGAACCGAACTTCTTCCAAATTTTTTCTTCAATCAGACTCTACAGGAGCCGGACTCCTTTTCGGACTCCTCCTTCAGTCAATTCCTTCAGAACCGAACTCCTTCTGAGACTCCTCACTTCCAGTCGGATTCCTTCAGAGCCGAACTCCTTTCAAAATTTCTCCTTCAGTCAAGTTTCTACAGGAGTCGAACGCTTCGACTCTACCTTCAGTTAAGTTTCCTAAGTAAGGAGTCAAACTCTTCCAGATTCTCTTCAAGTCGATGCCTACATGAGCTAACTCCATCACCGAACTCCTTCTTCGTGCGGGATTTCTATAAGCCCAAAGCTCTTTCCGACTTTCTACTTCAATCGGATTTCCTTCAGGAGCCAAATTCCCTTCTGAATTTTTTCTTTAGTTAAGTTTCTAACAGGACGCGAACTTCTCCGGGCTCCACCTTCAGCAAGTTCTACAGAAGCCGTAATTCCTTCCAAATCTCATTCAGTCGGATGCCTACAGGAGCCAAACTTCTTTCGAACTTTTTTTCAGTCGGTTGCCATACAAGAAGCGAACTCCTTTTGGAATCTCTTTCTTCAGTCGGATGCCTATAGAAGCCAAATCCTTTCGAACTTTTCCTTCGGTCCGACTCTTCCAGATTTTTTCTTCAATTGGACGTCCTACAGAGCCAAAACTGTCTCCAGACTCTCCTTCAGCAACTCCTTTCTCCAATGAGTCAAACTCTTCTTGATCTCTCCTTCATAGATCGGGCCTACAAGAGCGAACTCCCTTCAGATCTCTCTTTCTTAAACGAATTGGCCTAAACGAGAGCCGACACTCCTTCTCGAACTTTCTTCCTCAGTCGAATTGTCTATAGAAGCCGAATCTCCCTTCCCAAAATTTCTCTTCCAGTCACAAGTCCATCCAGGCAGCTCAAACCTTCTGCGATTCTTCCTTCTAATTAGATTTTTCTAGTGATGATTGCTCCCAGATTTTAACTAGCTATTTTCTTCCGATGATCCCTCATACATAGTATTTCCTTCATGAGAGTCCCGAATCTCCTCCTAAAATAATATATGGTTCAAAAGATTTTTCACACAAAGGAATGCCTAACTTCTTTCGGAACTATTGGCTATTAAATTCTTGCCAATGGGCGTATCCAGTCTTGACGATGCCCCTCTCTCCGTAGCAAAGAGTGCTTCGAGCGCCACTATGTGCATATGTCGATTATGCTGTCACTATCAGTCCTGACGACATTCCTTCTTGTACTGAATCTCAATGCTGTTTCCGAAGGGCGATCCGGATCTATCCAATTGGTAATAGGCCCATACTACAATCAAGCTCATCTAATAAAAGGATCCTCCATATAGCAGTTTTTTCCTGACTCTTCTTCTCCTTCTGAAAATTTATGTGAACTCTTTCTTGAGTAGCCCTCCATTTTTAGTCAGAAGAAGCTGAACTTGATCATCGGAGGATCCTATCTGGAGTCAATCAATCGCTCGACTCGCGGATAAACTTTATTTTGTAAGTCACGAGAGGACCTCAATGTCTTCCTCGACTTTTGCAGCTTGCGATTCCACGTTAACCAATTCTACACCAAATATATAATGTACTTAATAGAAAGGCCTTAATGTCGATTTCAAATTATATTTTTAAAGGAGTGCTCAATAGCAATTTCTCTCTTCCTCTCTAGAGTTCTTTCTCGAGAAAAAATGTCTCTCAGAAAAGCTTCTATCCGACGATCAACGATCTCTACAGCAAGATCCCATCCAGACCTATCCACTCCCGCTTCAGCTTCAGCAACTCAAGCTCCACCTTGTGGGATCTAATTTGAGAATGGCCGACTTGGGCTATCCAGCCTTTGATCTCCGAAAAGAGGAAGTAGAGGATGGAGGGCCCTTGCTCGGACCATGACTCGACCTAGAGGAAAGCTTCACGCCTATTCCACTAGAAAATCCTGAAGATCAATGATCATGAAGATCTACTGGATCAAAGGCTCCTAAAAATGAGCCGACGAATCGAAGAGCTCCATCATACTCCCTTCTCACATGGTAATGATATTTGCACTGACCCTCCTTTTTCTCAGAGAATTATGCAAGAACCAATCCCATCGAACTTCAAGCTTTCGCAATTTGAGAGTTACGATGGAACCACCGATCTGATCGACCACTTGGAGGCTTTTTGGATAATGATGTTGCTCCATGGTGTGTCAGACGCTATTTTATGCCGAACTTTTTCATCCACCCTCAAGGGAGTCATCAGGAATCGATATTCGGCACTTAAGCTAGGTACCATCTTTTTCTTTGATCAGATGAGCCATCAGTTTGTGACTTACTTCATCAGTAGCTGACGTCCGCACCGAGATTCAAATTTTCTGATGAACATCAAGCAGAAGAAGGAAGAATCCATCCGAACTTATGTCACTCGATTTAATGTTGCTGCATTGAAGGTCCAGAACCTAGATCAATCAATCGCAATGGCCGCACTTAAGGTTGGCCTTCAGAAGAATGATTTACTATTCTTCCTAGAAAAAAAGTACCTCAGGGACTTTGCTGATATGCTAGCTCGGGCTAAAGGTTATGCCCGAGCTGAAGAGGCCTTCAAGGCTAAGGATGATGAAGCCTTTGGTGAGTGGCGAATCGGCGAGTTGGGCAGGCCCGTTGAGGAAGAAAAGTCGAGTGAAGCTCGGCCGCGCTCCCGAACTCTCTTTGAATGCAAGCGAGCCCAAACTCCTCCCCAGGCTCGGAGGTAGGGAAGCCCCGACAGAAGGGTGCGGTGAGGTTCTCTCCTCTAAAGATTTCATAACTACGCCCCTCTCAATGCTCTGAAAACCTAAGTACTGATGAAAATTAGAGGGCAACTATCGAGACTGAAAATAATGCATACTCATCTCGACAAGCGCAATTCTAATAAGTTCTATCTTTATCATCGTGATCATGGTCATGATACTGAGGAGTGTATTCAACTCCAAGATGAGATCGAGGAGCTCATCAGGCAAGGCAGACTTGGCCGATTTCTACGTCATCGGTCTGAAGGATGAGAAGATAGGCCAAGGGCACCGCCGCAGCCTGAACGAGGGAGGATCAACAAGAAAATCGATCACCTCTCGACATCATCAACACTATCTCGAGGGGACTTCGATGAGAAAAGGCCAGCGGATCCGAGGGATCAATGAAGTGACGGAGGACTGAAGAATCCATAACCTTCACTGAGGTAGATACTCAGGGTGTCCATTTTTCGCACAATGATGTGGTTGTAATCTCTTTAAACATTGCCAACTATGATGTACATCTTATTTTGGTAGATAATGGAAGCTCGACTGATGTTTTATTTTATGATGCTTTCTCAAAAATGTCCTTGCTCAATAACTACTTGGGATCGATGAACTCTCCATTAGTAGGCTTTACTGACAATGCCGTACCAGTTGAGGGCATAATAACTTTGGCTGTGACTGTAGGGCAACGCCTGAAACTGGCTAAGGCATAGGTCAATTTTTTAGTCGTAAAGGCTTCGTCTACCTATAATGTTATTCTTGGCTGACCTGGTCTAAATGCACTTCCGACAGTGGTATCAACTTGTTACTTAAAGATGAAGTTCTCGACAAGTCATGGGATCGGAGAGGTCAGGGGAGATTAAGCTGTAACAAGACACTGCTACTCAATCATCCTGCAAAAGAAAGAACAATCCGACCCTTATTCTATTGATGGATTAGATGTCCACGATGACCTCACCAAGGAGCAGGGCGAGCCTATGGAGGACATCATATCTATGCCCTTAAACGATGGGAATGCGGAGTACGCTGTACAAATCAGCTCCAACTTAGAGGATGAGATTTGGGAGCAATTCATCACCTTCCTCAGAAAGAATGCGAACGTCTTCGCCTGGGCCCCAGTGGATATGCCAAGAATTGATGCCAAGGTCATGAAACATTGACTGACCATTGATCCTAAGTATCGATCGATAAAAGAGAAGATGTGCAACTACGCTCCGGAGAGGCAGAAAGCAATCACAGAAGAAGGAGGCAAGATTCTCAAAGCTGGATCCATCCGAAAAGTTAACTATCCGACCTGGATCTCAAATATAGTCCTCGTAAAAAAGGCAAACAACAAGTGGAGGATGTGTATAGACTTCAAAAAGCTGAAGAAGGTCTGCCTAAAAGATAGGTACCCTCTATCCAGGATTGATCAACTAGTAGATGCAACCTCGGGCCATGAGCTTCTCACCTTCATGGACGTCTTCTTCGACTATAACTAAATACGGATGGTGCCAGAAGATGAGAAAAAAATTGCTTTTATTACTGACCATGGTCTTTACTATTATAGGATTATGCCCTTTGGGCTTAAGAATATAGGGGCAAGGTATCAGCACCTGGTTAACAAGATCTTTAAAAAGTAGATCGACCGCAATATGGAGGTGTATGTGGATGATATGCTCATCAAAAGTCAAGCTTCTATAAACTACCTCGCCGACCTCGAAGAGATCTTCAGTGCACTCAGGAAGCACAAGATGAAGTTGAACCCTACCAAGTGCGCCTTTGGTGTGACCTCAGGAAAGTTTCTGAGGTTTATGGTGTCAAGATGCAGGATTGAAGCAAATTCAAAGAAAATCCGAGCTATTCAGGAGATGATTGCTTCAAAAATAATCAAAGAAGTTCAGCATTTGATCGAAAAATTTCTAAATCGCTTCATCTCGAGATCGATCGAGCGACGCATGCTCTTCTTCCAAGTTCTCAGGCAACCAAAAAACTTCTACTGGATGATGGGGTGCCAACGGGCGTTTGAGGAGCTTAAAAACTATCTTAGCTCTCCTCCACTACTGGCAAAGCCCAAATCCAGAGAAATATTATTTCTGTACCTAATAATCTTTCCGACGGTCTTAGCAGCAGTCCTGATCAAGGAGAAAGTGAAGATGCAGCAATCGATCTACTACGTAAGCCGGATCCTGAGGGATGCAGAGATCAGGTACTCTAAGCTAAAAAAATTGATTTACTCTCTTCTAATTGCCACCAAGAGACTCCGACCTTACTTTCAAGGGTATACCATAACGGTCCTCATGGACCAACCAATAAAAGCAGTCCTTCATCGAACAAACACTTTCAGAAGAATCGCAAAATGGATAATCGAGCACACAAAATTTGACATCAACTATCAACCCTGGCCATCGATCAAGACCCAGATATTGGCATATTTTATAGTATAATGTACCATTTTAAATGAAGTCAAGCTTAAATAGAATGAGACCGGCACTCTGTGGTCGCAACCAAGCTTCCCAGAAGAGAGTACCGACCTTTTCGAAGGTTTTTGGATCTTGTATGTGGATGGTTTGTCAAACTCCGTTGGAGCAGGCATGGGATTAGTCTTTGTCAACCCCAAGGGAGTCGTCGTCAAATATGCGCTATACTTTGAATTCTCTGCAACTAATAATGGGGCCAAATATGAAACACTGATCACCAGGTTAAAAATAGCAAGAGGGTTAAAAGTAGATCGGCTTCAAGTCCTCAATGATTCTCAATTAGTGGTCGGTCAAGTTAGTGGCAACTATGAAGCATGGAAGGAGAGTATGATGAAATATCTTGAGAAAGTAAAGGATTTGACTCTGGCCTTTGACAGTTTTGGCATTCGATAGATTCTGAGGGCAGAAAATATAAGAGCCGACCTCTTCTCCAAATTGGCTACTTCAGCTCCAGCCGAATTGTCCAAGAAAGTACTTTTTGAGACTCTAAAATGCCCAAGCTCAAAGGAATCATAGTTTGTTATGCAGACGGAGCTTGAGCTGAGCTGGATTGACCCGTTAGCTGCCTATCTCAAGGAGAGAGTCTTCCTCGTGATCCGAAAGAAGCTTAAAAACTCAGGAATCAGATCTTTCGGTATGTTTTGTATGAAGATAAGTTGTATAAAAGATCGTATTTGCTACCGCTGCTAAGATGTCTCCAGCCTTCAGAGGCCGACTCCGCATTATGGGAGGTGCATGAGAAAATTTATGGAGGTCATGTAGGAGCCAAGTTCCTATCACAAAAATTACTTCGACAAGAGTACTACTGGCCGACCTTGTACCATGACTTTATGGAGTATGTCAAAAAATATAACCGCTGTCAGAAGAATACGAATATACAAAGACAGCCGACCTTTGAGCTTACTCCACTAAGCGTACCTTGGCCATTTGCGCAGTGGGGGATGGATATACTTGGCCCTTTTTTGATGGCATCTAGGCAACGAAAGTTTCTCCTGATCGCGATCAACTACTTCATCAAATGGATCGAAGCCAAATCACTAGCAAAAATTACCGAGACCAAGGTATAAAACTTCATCTGAAAGTCAATCATCCATCAGTTCGGTCTGCTCCGAACTCTCATAATAGATAACGAGCGACAGTTCGCTGGAACGAGATTCACCGAGTTCTACGAAGATTTAAACATCTCTCATCATTTCACATCGGTAGCTCATCCACAGATAAATGGAAAAGTTGAAGTGACCAACCGAATCCTACTGTAAGGTATCAAGATAAGGCTCGATAAAGCAAGAAGGGCTTGGGTGGATGAACTCTACCACGTCCTCTAGGCGTACTGAACTACTCAAAGATTATCGATTGGAGAAACACCATTCATCTTAGCCTTTGAAAGGGAGGCAGTCATATCAATCGAGCTTAAACTTTCATCAGTACGGATCGTGGCCTTCAATAAGCAGCATAACCCATAAGACCTCAGAGCCAATCTTGATCTACTGGAAGAAAAAAAAGAAAGATCAGGTTTGGATGGCGACCTACAGACGAAGGGTGACCCGATACTATAACTCCAGAGTCAGAAGTAAAATGTTCAAAGTACGGGACTTAGTACTTTGGCGAGCCATCATCTCCCAGCCTCAAAGCCAGGAGAAGGTTTTCCCAAATTGGAAAGGCTCGTATGAAGTGGTGGAGGTCGTTCAGTCCGAAACTTATCGTCTAAAAAAGCTCGGAGGAACAACGCTCCCACGACCTTGGAACTTAGAAAATCTGAGAATATACTATCAGTAATTTTTCTGCAATAAAACTTTTTCATTTCTGATTAAATTTCTTGATTAATATGGAAAGAAGCAATCAAAAATGGCCATGTTAGGAATAGGAGGAGAACCTTATCCTAACATAATTTTTCTGCAATAAAACTTTTTCATTTCAACATTATTATTTCTTGATACCTCGTTCTTTAGACGATGATAGGAAAGAAGCTCTTTCTTATCAAACCCCACATGGCCATGTTAGGAATAGGAGGAGAACCTTCGTCCTAACATATGAGCAAAGTCAAAGGCCTCGTTCATTTTAGACGAGATGGAAGGAGATGGTCCTTATTATGCCCCCATAGTCCGTTAGGAACAGGAGGAACCTTTCATAATATGAGCAAAGTCGAAGGCCTCATTCATTTAGATGAGATGGGGAAGAGTCCTAACAATGGCCCTTATGTTTGCCCCCAATTTAGAAATAGGAGGAGAATCTCGTCCTAACGTAGCAAAGTTGAAGACCTCGTTCATTTTAAATAAGATGGGGAGAGGTCCTAACAACAGCCCTTATGTGCCCCCACAGTCCATTAGAAATAGGAAGAGAACCTCATCCTAACGTGAGCAAAGCCGAAGGCCTTATTATTAGATGAAATGAGAGAAAGATTCCGATAACGGTCCCAATGTGTCCGATATGATTGGAAGATAAAATCTCCGAACCTCGACTGGAGAGATAAGTCTTCATGAGCTTCAACCGTAACGTCAAGGAGACCTCGAAGAATCTCCTTAGACTCGGTTGGAGACAAGATCTCATCCGAGCTTTCAACTTTCAACGTCAACCTCGACTAGAGACCAAGATCTTCCAACGAGCTTTAACCACAACGTCAATAGGAGAAAAGATCTTCTTCGACCTCGGTTGGAGGCAAGATCTCTCCCGAACCTCAACTTCAACGTCAACCTCGGTTGGAGATAAGACCTCCCTCGAGCTTCAACCCCAACGAATGCAAAGCTCGAAAAAGAATTTCGGTAGTCGCCTTTTTTATACTCCCTTCCTTCGAGTTTCGAATTCAAAAGTGGGGGGACTATTATTGGGGATAAACCCCTCTCCCATCGAAGTCCAGTCTGATGCTTAACCTAATGCAACTGATAATCATGAAAGAGCTTCGATTCAAAATTCTTCCTCCAGCGGTCGAACCCCGACCGACCTCCCCCAGCGATCGAATTCCAACCAAACTTCTCTAGTGGCTGAACCCTAGCCAAACTCCCTCAGTAGCCGAACTCTTCCAATAGCTGAACCCCAGCCAAACTCCTTCAGGACTTCTCTTCAGTCGGATTTCTAAAGAAGTCAAACTCTTTCTGAATTTCTCCTTCAGTTGGATTTCTACAGAAGCCGAACTCCTTCCGGACTTCTCCTTCAATCGAATTTCTACAGGAGTCGAACTCCCTCCGGACTCCTCCTTCGATCGGATTTCTATAGGAGCGAAACTCCTTCCGAACTTCTCCTTCAGTCGGATTCCTTTAGGAGCCGAACTTCTTTCGAATTTCTCCTTCAATCAAGTTTCTACGGAAGCCGAACTCCTCCTTCAATCAGATGCCTACATGAGCCGAACTTCTTCCGAACTTCTCCTTCAGTCGGGTGCCTATAGAAGCCGAACTTCTTCTAGATCTTTCTTTCAGTCGAATGCCTACAGGAGCCGAACTCCTTCCAAACTTCTCCTTTGGTCGAACTCCTCCAAGAGCCGAACTTCTTCCAAATTTTTTCTTCAGTCAAATTCCTCCAGGAGCCAAACTCCTTCTTCTAGATTTTTTCTTCAGTCAAGTTCCTCCAGGAGTCGAACTCCTTCCAGATTTCTCCTTCAATCGGATTTCTCCAAGTGCCGAATACCTTCTGGACTCCTTCCGAATTTTTCCTTCAATCAAGTTCCTCTAGGAGCTGAACTCCTTCCGAATTTTTTCTTCAGTCGAATTTCTTTAGAAGTCGAACTCCTTTTGGATCTCTTCTTTAGTCGAATTTCTATAGGAGTCGAACTCCTTCCAAACTCCTCCTTTTGGATTTTTCTTGAGTCAAGTTCCTCCAGGAGCCGAACTCCTTCTGAATTTTTTCTTCAATCGGATTCCTCCAGGAACCAAACTCCTTCCGAATCTCTCCTTCAGTCGGATTTCTATAAGAGTCAAACTTCTTTCGAACTCCTCCTCCAGTCAAGTTTCTACAGGAGCCGAACTCCTTCTGGACTCCTCCTTCAGTCAAATTTCTATAGGAGCCGAACTCCTTCCGGACTTCTCCTTCAGTCGGATTTTCTAGGAGCCAAACTCCTTCTGGATCTCTCCTTCAGTCAGATTCCTCCAGGAGCCAAACTTCTTTCGAACTTCTTCTTCAGTCGAATTCCTCCAGGAGCTGAACTCCTTCTGGATCTCTTCTTCAGTCAAGTTCCTCCAGGAGCCAAACTTCTTTCAAATTTTTTCTTTAGTCAGACTCCTACAGGAGTCGAACTCCTCCTTTAGTCGGATTCCTATAGAAACTAGACTCCTTCAATCGAATTTCTGTAGGAGCCGAACTTCTTCTAAATTTCTTCTTCAGTCAAGTTTCTATAGAAACCGAACTCCTTTCGGACTCCACCTTCAGTCAAATTTCTATAGGAGCCGAACTCTTCCTTCAGTCGGATGCCTACAGGAGCCGAACTCCTTCCGAACTTCTTCTTCAATCGGATTTCTACAGGAGCCGAATTTCTTTCGAACTTCTTCTTCAATTAGATTTCTTTAAGAGCCAAACTTCTTCTGAATTTTTTCTTCAGTCAAGTTTCTACATAGCCAAACTCCTTCAAACTCCATCTTCAATTCAAGTTTCATAGGAGCCAAACTTCTTTCGAACTCCTCCTTCAGTCGGATATCTATAGGAGCCGAACTCCTTTCGGATCTCTCCTTCAGTCGGATGCCTACAAGAATTGAACTTCTTCTAGACTTCTCCTTCGACCGAACTTCTTTCAGATTTTTTCTTCAATTGGGTGCCTACAGGAGCCAAACTTCTTCCAGACTCCTCCTTCAGCAGACTCCTCCAAGAGTCAAACTTCTTTTGGATCTCTCCTTCAATCGGGTGCCTACATGAGCCGAACCCCTTTCAGATCTCTCCTTCAGACGAATGCCTACAGGAGCCAAACTCCTTTCGAACTTCTTCCTCAGTCGAATGTCTATAGAAGCCAAACTCCTTCCAAATTTCTTCTTTAGTCAAGTCCATCCAGGAGCCAAACTCCTTCCGAACTTCTCCTTCAGTCAGATTTCTCTAAGGGATTGCTTCCAGATTTTAGCTAGTATTTCTTTCGGATGATCTCCTCTAGACATATTTTCTTCAAGAGTCCGAACTCCTCTAAAATTGATATATGTCAAAATTTTTCACCAACCAATGCCTGCTTCCTCCGAACTATGGCTATTAAATTTTGACGAACGATCGCTATCAGTCTGACGATGCCCCTCTCTCCATAGCAAATCTTATGCGATCTCAAGTGGCCCACTACCATACGATTATAGCTGTCACTATCAGTCTGACAACATCCTCCTCTCTGTACTGAACTCCATGCGGCCTCGAGCGACCGACTATCAAATGGTATGGCCATCACTATCAATTAAGCTCCATCTATAAAAAGGGACCCTCCATATACGTTTTTTCTGAGCTCTCTTCTCCTTCTCGAAATTTTATGGAACTCTTTCTTGAGCACTCCATTTCTATTGGTAGAAGAGCTGACTTGATCATCGGAGGATCCTATCGGAGTCATCACCATCGACTCCGGATGAAACTTTATTTTGTAGGTCACCGACAGCGACCTCATCTTCCTCGATTTAAGCTCGATCCGACGTTAATCAAATTCTACACCAATATATATAATTATTAATTTAATAATAAATAATTAAATAAATTATATTTTTTTAATATATATAATAGTTTATAAAACTTATATTTATATTTAATTAAAATAATAGTGTTAATGAAACTATTTTCTTATATGAAAAGTCAAAATTATTTTTGATTGGAGGAAGATATACGCAATCTTTTTAAAGCTCTTACAGGATTGTTATATCACTTAAGATTATTTTAATTATTTTTTAATTTTTTATATAATTTTTAAATTTTATTTAAAATTAATAATTTAATTAATATTTTATAAATTAAAATATTAAATTAAAAATAAACCTAAAAAGGATAGATAAGTATATTTTTTTTAATTATTTAATGTAAATATAATTTTTTGTGGCCAATCCACCTGCGTCTGCAATTGAATGCCAAAAAATCTATAAGATAAGTCCGCACTGATTAGAGTTGGCTCCGACGAAAATTTTTCGATGCTTAAGTTAGAAGGATGGATCAGTCGAACAGAAAAACGAGGAGCAAAAAGATAGAGATTGCTCTAAAAGTATTAGATCTCTTTCTCAAACTGATCAGGTTATCTTCCTTTTATAGGTATCAAAATGATAACCGCTAAGTACGTGGGTCTCTTTTTTTCAGTGTAATGTGATCATGGATAAGTAGTTAAAACTATCCACTAATCACCATCGTCCACTCTTCTCAAGGATGATTTTGTAGGATCGATTGGGAGCTAGATAGGTTGTTTGGAGAGCCCTCGTCGGTCAATCGTCTAATTTGGAGCCGATCGATCATCGATCGGTTGGCTTATATTGTACCGATGGATCATCAGTCGGCTGATGTTGTATCGATCGATCGTCGATCGACTGATTCTATACCGATGGATCATCGATCGACTGACTTTGTACCAATCGATCATTAATCGATTAACTTTATGTCGATGGATCATCGATCGGCTATCTTTGTGTCTATCGATCATCAGTCGATCGACTTTGTGCCAATCGATCATCGATCAAAGGGCTTTAAGCCGATTGTTGCCTTAATAATTTTCAATTGACGATTAGTCGGTTGGAAGAAACAATCATCGATTATCGATTGTCAGTTCGATTATCCATCAGATAGTCATATGTCGATACTCCTATCAATGTATCAGCAGGATAGTTGATATATTGACGTGTTAATCTTTCGGGCAGCCTTCTCAGTGGCGATGATCGATCGAATGTTAATTATCGTCCTTCAACTATTGATCAACAATCAGTTGGATTAGTGGAACGTCGATCGTCGAATCGATCGATCGATGGTTCATCGAGTAACTCATCGACTATCCATCGTCCATCATCGATCGTCAGTCGACTATTCGATGGTCTGTTGGCTGGATTGATGAGTCAGATGGTAGGTTGATAGCCCCCAACATAATTTATCCTAATTTTATAATAAATTTTCTAATTTATTAAAAAACATATATTTAGCGACAAATGCGGTGAGTCATCCCAATTACGCGCCATGGGTTATAACATCCATTTATATGTAAATGATCTGTGTTACCGAAAATATATAAATGATCCGTGTTTGAATAGCTCAGGGACATGACACCTATCCTTTTAGATGTCCTTGCTTGGGAGTGCTGAAGAGTGTGCCCTTAAAGATTAAGGAATGGAACTTTTTGTACCATGGGTTCATGTCGGCAGAAGGAGTTTTGGATTCTCTATGGCCCTCACTTTCTGTGTCCGTCCAATTCCATATAAATAAATCATCAACGGTCTATTCAGGTGAGTTCTCTTTTTATTTTTATTTTTTTTATAAATAAAAAAAAAGACCATCTAATTTATTTATTAGGGTGAAAAAGAAATGTTCACTAGTTTAAAATATAACATTGCTCGTAGCTGAGATACCTAAGGCAACATCTTTAAAATCTATAAATTTTTAACCCAAATATATATATATATATATATATATATATATATATATATATATATATATATATATATATATATATATAGGCCTGCATATTCTGTTTTCAAAACCTGCAAGTTTCTATAAAAAAAGCTGTAGTTTCCTATCAGAGTTCTGTCCAAACCTGCATGTTATGCTATCATTCAGGTGAGTTCTCTTGAACAACGATAATTAGCCGAGCAAGTGCATGGTAGAGTCACCTCGATCATTTGTTCTCCTACCATGCTTAATCACAGATCACTGGATGACTAAGTCGGGGGAATGGAAAGAATTTAACGTAAAATGGAGAGAATTTGAAACCCAGGGTCACAATAGTGGCTTGACTGCGTGCACGAGCTCCATGCTTAAGCCAAGAAGAGTTAAACTTACTAATTTGTACTTTAGCTACAAAGAAAGAAATATCAAAATCATAAGTTGCTTTTACCCTAAAATGGTATCGTGATAAGTTGTTAATTACGCATGGTCATTTCTATGTGCTCATGCCTTGGGAACAATAAGTTGCCATAAAGGGTGATACACCTCATATTTAACCCTTGCTGACCTAATCAAGCTCGGGTCAGATGGCCTCCACTGAAGGCACCGTAAGCCATTTAGAGCTCTTCTGACACGGTAGTTATAGCTTGGCTCACGGATGCACATCCCGTGCAATTAAATCCTAGTCGAGCAATTAAGACGTGTCCATCTTTATCACTTGCTCTACTTATTTTCTTAAATCTTCATTATTTTTCAAAAACTTTATCTAATTTAGACACCAAAGAATTCTTGACGGACAAAATCCAAATACCTGTAGTATTTTATTTTTATTTTCAGATTAGTCTCCTAGCTCCGAGCAGACCTATCCGCCTGAGCATATCAATCTAAGGATAGCAATTCTAGCAAAACCAACTAATCACTCATCCAGTTTGGGCAAGTTGGATTTTAGCAGCAACAGAGGGCATGTGTCAAAGTATAGGAGCAAAGAACTGTGATAGAGTGACCCAATCTAGTGAAGCCCTATTGAGCAAAGATGCCAACACCCCTCCTACCCACCCTTTGTTGTAGATGAGCACGAACTCATGGTTTGGATTGTAAAAAGGGCTTTAATTGGAACTCTAGCATGCTGATCAATTAGCCATGAGAAAGGTGTCTGATAATGGTGCTCACCCTTCATTTAGGATTGCTTGTAGATGTTACCTTTCTTAGCCGCTTTTGATATAACATACATATAAAGGGAGGTAAAAAGTAATTACACGAGAGTAGGAAAATTTGCTATGGTTAGAAATTGTCAGGATGCTAACATGATGTGAGTAGTCCATATAATGTGGGTGGGGAAATATCTGTAGGAAAAGGCACCTTTGGTTAGGTTGATCCCACGCAAAGGGGATCGCTAATGGGAGAATAATGAGGGCTGGCTGTGTCATTAATATATCAGCGATCAACAGTCAAAGCAAAGCAAGGAGAAAGTAAGAGGATGGCATTCTAAACTTGGCGCTGGATTAAAGGGGTGCCCTAAAGAAATCGGCACCACGTGGGAAGTCTTGTGGGGAATCGATTGGGTGATGCTGATTTGGTATGTGATGTGTAGTAGCGAGAGAGAGAGAGAGAGAGTTGTGGGGGTGTGTGGGTGTGTGTGTGTGTGTGTGTGAGAGAGAGAGAGAGAGGGAGAGAGAGAAGGAGAGGGGCACAACGAGTTTGAGATGATGATGGGAGGTGGGTTGGATTTTAATTTAATGAAACTCACATGTGTGCACGAGGCGATCAGCTGCGCTTGCCAGGGGACCGGCACCATGCAATCATAGACGTGGGGACAATGCAACTATTTTTGAGATGGCTGGGGGCTGCCAAAAGCCCATTCAAATAACCCTTTGTACTTCAGCTTCTCGAGCACCAAATTTCCACAATATCCCTTCCACCCTCTCTCTCTCTCTCTCTCTCTCTCTCCTTGCCTCCCTTACCTTCCCTCCCTCCCTCTCTCTACATACCTTATCATCGTCATCACTCATCACCGTCGTCATCGCAACACAACATAATAAAACGCCTTACACAACCATAGATGGGTCCAAATCTCTGGAAGATGGACAATTTGTTCATCACTTGGGTGGCTACAACTGTGACCGTGCTAGCAACCATCCTTTGGAATAAGCTGAGGAGGAGAAAGAGAACAGCTCAACTCCCTCGAGGGAGCTTCGGTTGGCCCCTTATCGGCGAGACGCTCGATTTCGTGTCCTGCTCCTACTCGCCTCGCCCTGAAAGCTTCATGGACAAGCGCCGGCTCCTGTGAGTTGACACCAATCCTTCCCCTCCAATCACACACCTCTAGCTAGCTGGTCATCTTCCTTGCATGTGTTGCCTAAGTGCCAATTCTTGTTACACATAGGCAACTCCAAGTTTATGATTAATGTTAACTTTCTCGATCTCTTCTCATTTAGTTTGTGTGGTCTAGTTTAGGCTCATCTAATGACAACGATCATGTTGCTCATAAAAAAAAAAAAAAAAAAATTGTCAAAATTTTCACAGGCATGGAAAGGTGTTCAAATCTCACCTCTTCGGTAGCCCGACGATAGTTTCGACCGATGCCGAGGTTAGCTGGTTCGTTCTACAGAGTGATGAGAACACTTTCGTGCCATGGTATCCGAAGTCCCTCACTGAATTGATGGGCAAGTCCTCCATCCTCTTGATCAATGGTAGCCTCCAAAAGAGGATCCATGGCCTCATTGGCACCTTCTTTAAATCGCCGCACCTCAAGGCTCGGATCACCCGTGACATGCAGTGCTACGTGTTCGAGGCCATCAACCATTGGAAGGATGATCAGCTCATCTGCATCCAAGAGGAGAGCAAACGAGTCAGTCCCACTCCTCTCTTCCTCTGTTTTCCTTTCATGCAAACGTACACCACATGAAGGGCCCAAGGGTGGGCAGACTAGTGGGTGCGTTTTAGTGAGCCTGAAGTCTTGGTTCTGTCTATACCTATTGTTTTTTATCACTAATTTGTGGGTCTCAGTCTTTCTTCTCCAAATACAACTTTTCATTCTATCATCATACACCAACCTTTTTCTGGATTATTAAATTAAGTTCTGTTTGTTAATTTAATTAGTAACTTATAATAGTATACTGGTTGGGTTCCACATGCAGTTCTCTTTCAACATGCTAAACTGGAATGGCCATTAATTATTTCCATGTCGCAGATTGTGTTCCATATACTAGTAAAAGGATTGATTGGCTTGGAACCAGGCGAGGAGATGAATTTTTTAAAGCAGCAATTCCGGGAATTTATTGCGGGTTTGATGTCTTTGCCAGTGAAGTTACCAGGGAGCAGGCTTTACAAATCACTGCAGGCAAGTCTAGTTTACCATGTAAATTTACTAGCTCGGGACGAAACTACTTTGATTCATTACTAACTAGTTAGTTCATTATGTCTTCGTCCAGGCAAAGAAGAGGATGGTGATGCTAATAGAAAATATTATCCAAGAGAAGAGGAAGAACAAGAATGGGTGCACCCAAAGGGACGTTGTCGATGTTTTGATCAACGATGGCAGCGATCGATTGACCGATGACCTCATATCAGATAATATGATCGATTTGATGATACCAGCCGAAGACTCTGTTCCCGTTCTTGTGACGCTAGCAATCAAATACCTCAGTGAATGCCCACTTGCTCTCCGCCACCTGGAGGTACATGCAAGCATGCTTCTTCTCTTAGAGCACAGGTCCCCTGTTGAATGGCCATCAAACAATGCACACGGCGCGCATCACACAGCCCACGCTTATGCGTGGCCGTCCATCTTACGATGGTGGCCATCCACGGATGCACCGCATCCTGCATTGCCACGCGTGCACTGTAGGGGTCCATGCTCTATTTCTTAATCTATTCTTGGTGCTTCTCAGGGTTCCATGGACCCCACCACCCCAAGTTTAACAGATGAGGATTACTAGAAGAGAATAACTGAGTAGGTAGAAAGCCATGCAGTAAGAGATGCCAATTTGGTTCGTTGGGGAAAATATAATATAATATGAAACTGATCGCTTTTAACATAATTATTAATTAATAAATAGTCGTTAATCCTGTAGCATATTTGTCTTAAACAATGATAGGCACTGCCCATGCCGATCACTAGCTACCCCACATGAGAATAGTGGAAGGGTAATGCTAGCTAGGTTCTTCGATCGGCCAGTACTGAAGTAAAAGAAATTTTTGTGAGTAATAAAAATAAAAATACCTTGTTGATTTGGCATGTCACTGCATAGTTAGATTGTGACGGGAGAATGGTTCAATCTATTAAAAAGGACAAACTCTTATAATTAGAATGAATGATGAAGGTGTGCATAATGATAAAAATTAAGTTGACTCCAAATAGTTAGAAAAGAAATTTTTGAATATAATTATGACACTGATATTGTGATAATTAATCTCAGCAAGAGAACATAAATGCAAAGAAGCGAAAATCTCTGCTCGGAGAGAATTTGCAATGGACCGACTACATGTCTTTATCATTCACTCAAGATGTGAGTATATATATATATGCAGCAATCTTAATTTCATGAGAGCGATGACCTAGTCTTGTGCTACTACTTAATAGGTCATAACAGAGACTCTTCGAATGGGAAACATTATAAGCGGAATCATGCGCAAGGCAGTGAGAGATGTGGAGATAAAAGGGCATTTCATACCCAAGGGATGGTGCGTCTTAACATATTTTAGATCGGTCCACCTCGACGAGAGCCTTTACAAGGAGGCCTACAAGTTCAATCCTTGGAGGTGGAAGGTAAGGGAAGGCCCTACTGGTGATCGATCCACATGCCCCTCCTTTGTACAACATTATAAAAGGGAGGGTAGCTAGGGTGTTGGTCCGTTGCATGCAAACCTACTTTCGCTCCTCTCCTTGCTTATCTTATCTGAGTGCAATTCTTCTTCTTTTTTTCTGTTACACTGACAGGACAAGGACGTGGGTGCTCGTAGCTTTACTCCTTTTGGAGGTGGCCAAAGGCTGTGCCCCGGTCTTGATCTGGCCAGGCTGCAAGCTTCCATCTTTCTCCACCACCTGGTCACTAGCTTCACGTAAGGATAGCCACCAGCATCCGCTCCTTTTGTGTGTAGTACTGTAATATTGCATCTGGCGTACATGGCAAGACGTGTGTATGGCATGTGTGACCTACGTACGTACCCGTAGTAACTTACATACACAATGCATGCACATAAGAACCTACACTAACCCACAAGAAATTATTATTAGGCGGACCAGATCATATGGATCAGTCCAAATCCCAGGGAAGATACATGGTGATGACCGGATGAATTCTCACTTCTATTGTGCTCTTTAAATACAAGGAGGGGGTAATGCCACGAGCGATTATTGGACTGTTCCGCTAGTTCTGGTCCATCTAATGATTTTTCTTGACCCACACATGTGAACTAGATATATGACTGATTGGACTGGGGTTCACCATGTTTAGGTCACATGCCTTTGTACCACTGTGCTTTGACCTCGGTTACACCACAAGGGTAATCCGTGTCATACCCGTGAACCGTTTAATGTGTGGACCAGAAGCTGCTTTAGCTGCACTGTGCCCCGAGTTCAGTGTCCAATTCCGCCATCGCGCATCAGACCTCAATTGCTATAACCTTAAAGTGACGTCCGATTTTGGCTTACATAGACTCTCCCAATCAACAAACTTCTGGCTTAGATGTGCAATCATGGTTGCCAAAGGACGTTCTGCGATTTCTAGCAGAAAAGTTCCACATAGATAGATAGCATTATTGCTAAAGCCTGTTGGAACATTCATCCAGTGAGATTTTCTTGTCCATTTTAATTTTGAAATCAAATAATTGTTAGTTGGCATTGCTACCATAATTCTTTATCATACACTAGATGCATGCTTCTATATCCATTTTGATGAGATATGGTTTGGTTACTCTGGAATCCAATAAGCATTTTTCTATCTTGGAACGGTCTAAGATATGCTATGGTATGAAGATGGACACAAGACTACGTAGATTTTTTTTTTTTTTTTGGTTGCATGATTGATTTGATCTCTGATATGGATGTTTGTGTTTGATGTTATTATCATAAGTACATGATGAAGGGACTGATGAGTTGTACGTATATAACTTGTGCCCACAGGTGGGTGGCGGAGGAGGACCACATAATTAACTTTCCCACCGTAAGGATGAAGGGAGGAATGCCTATCCGGGTGAGAAGGAAGGCGAAGGAACCCCCCATCCCAGGTTAACAATTAAAATAAAAATTAAAAAAAAAAAAGCGGCCGGGCAGCAAAAGGACCGTCTGCACCAAGGCGGCATCGAAGGCACCAAGGCAGCGAGGGCACGGCTACTGCCCCACCTAGAGGCCCCGGTATCATTTAGACTTGTACACAAAAAAATCCTGTATATAGAAGAGTACATAGACAGATTAAAATGGAAGGGGGACAAAAAGATTCTGAGATGTTAGCGGGGGAAGCTGGCCTTGGGGCAGTGTGGGCTTTGGAGTTTCTGAAGAGTGTGCTGACCAGGAAAAAACTAGCTAGAAGAATAATAATATGGTTGACTGGATGACTGCTTGTATGGTCAATGATATTGGGACTATATCATCAGGTTTTACAATTGATCTTTCAGCTCAATTTTTAAATATTTTATTCGTAAATATTTTTATACTTAATTAGTTTAATTTAATTAATTTATCAAAAAATAAAAAGGGGTAAAAAGTCATGGCATTAGAAATTCCCCCTCCTGGATCTGCCCATGGGGGAAGACACTGACACTGGTTTGAGTTGCAAGTGGGAGAATGTGGAAAATGTACGCCCAAAAAATTTGGGTGCCCCAACGAAAGCACAGATGATGGGTTTGTTTTTAAAATATATTATTTAAATATTAATTTTTAAAAATACTACTATTTTAAATGTATTTTCTAAAATATTCTAATTCTGCTGAGTGGGAAGCCACATGTTCAAAAATGCATCTCTAAAATTCAACTACAGCTAACCTGTCCTCCACGTTGAAAACAATGAAACGCCGTACAATGATCTTGAATTTTCAAAATTCGAGTTCAATGAGAATCCGAATATCCAACATGTAAGTTCATTTTGAGCTAAAAAATCTGGCTTGCTGTACTCTAATTTTGAACATGTAAGTTCATAATGAACTCTAATTTTGAAAATTCAAGTTCATATTCGAGTTGGAGTTCACATTGAACTCTAATTTTGAAAATGCGAGTTCATGGTTACCCTTTTTTAACCGATCCCCCTTCCTCCCATCTCCCCATCTCCTCACCCAAAGTTGCTGGCACCTCTCCTCCTTCCCTCACCCCATCCACATCACCTCATCCAAAGATGGCTTAAAAAAAAAGGTAGTATGAAAGCAAAAAAAACTCAAGCAAACGAAGGAAAAAAGCCGACTCGTAAGTACGAAAAAGATTTGTTTTTGAATAGTGAATGTGAAGAAAAATTTAGAGATAATTTTTCTCATAGAAAAGTTGTAGGAGATAGGATAATAAAATTTAGTAATTTTTAAATTAGATATTTATTTGAAAGAATGAATTGGTTATCAATGATTACTCTTAATAAGCCAACATATCCTACTCTTATGAAATATTTCTATAGTAATTTTTGTTTTGACCAAACAAGTTGTTCTATTTCTTCTTATATGAAAGGAAAGATGATTGATCTAGATTGTAGCATACTTGGTCAAATATTGAGCATTCCATCAGATGGTAATGAATACTTTAATATCACTTGTTGGAGTCATTGATTTTAAAAATATCTTCCATCTACTAGAAATATTTATGAGCATCATAGTTTAATTAGTACTGCTAAACCTAGTGCACGTGCATTGCCTTTATTGAATCAACTTATTCACCATATTTTTATATTTAACTTTCTACCTAGATGTGTCATAGAGATAATATATCGTTTCTAGATGTTTATTTTTTGCAAATGATGTTTACGGATTGTATGATTAATCTATCATATATGATGATCCATTATATGAATAAATGTTTTCAAGATGTCAAATCTTCTTTACCCTATGGAGCCATCATGACTTATATCTTCGAGACATTTGATGTCCCTATCAGTGATGATGATGAAATTATTAAGCTTAAATCCACTAATATGTACAATAAGTCATTATTGAGGCGTATGTGATATATTTACTCTAATAGGATATGGAAGAATGATGAAGGACAAAATATAGATGAAAATGATGCTATTGATAGAGACCAACCTGACCAATCCGACCAGCCTAACCAGCCTAGCCAATCTGCATAGTTTGATCAGCAGGCATCTGATCTACGAGCATTGTTAGCTCGAATAGATGCACTCAGGGTATCTCTGACGAGACATATGGATGAGGGATTCGCACAGTTTCAGTAGTTTGCACCGTATTTATACCATCAGTTTCCTCCATCACAGGATTCTCCAGTGGATTCTTAGGTCCCAACTTCCTTCAGCGAATGCTTTGACTTCCTCCAGCAGATGCTTAGTCGCCGATTTCTGATTGCAGATGATCATGATTGATCCCTTGTTTGTTTGTTTTTGGATTTATGAGTTGTGTATCATTTGTATCTAAAGTTATGATTTATACATCGTTTGTACTAGAATCATGACTTATGTATGGTTTGTATTTGCAATCATTACATATGTGTGGTTTGTATTAGCAATCATCATTTCAACCATTTTCCTTAGAAATTTTGTTTATAATGATATATGGGTTTGGAGGTTGGAGCTATGGCCTAGTCCAGTTCCTTAAAGCATGCCGTATTAGGCCTATGGGCAGAAACTCTAAAAGGCCAATCAATTTTGCTCAAATAGGACATCGGGCATAAACCCTAACAAGTCGGTCAATATCAGTCAATAGTGATATAATTGTTTCAATATCGACACAAAAACAAAAATGGTCTTTCAAGTCGGACAGAATCGAAGGATTGAATCGATCGACCAAAAAAACACAAGACTGTCATGCCATGCCATGCCAAATAGGTTGATCGGTCTAAAGCCAGGAGGATCGAAAAAACCAAAGGAACCGATCCACCGATCTGAGGCCAAGTCGATTAACAAAATCTCGAGTGACCAATCAAAGAATTGGCTGGTCGATCGGTCATAGTCTGATCGATCGCAGTATCCTAAATTATCGATCGACCAGTCTGAAGCCAGGTCGATCGTCGATAACCCAAGCTATCCGATCGATCATAGTCAATATCAGTTGGTCGATCGCCCGTGAATTGCCTCAATCGATTGACCTATCTGGGCCTGGTCGACCACAACTTCCCAAAGAACCAGTCGATCAATCTGAGGCCAGGTCAATGACAGTAACTCAAGCCGTTTGATCAATCCCGATTAATATCAATCGGTCGACTGGTCCATTCTTGGTCGATGGAAAAGAAGACATGCTGTGCCAAACCATTCGACAGGTTTGAAGCCAGCTCAAACTTGCACCAGTTTGTAATTCCATAAGCAAAAGATAGTGATATCTAATCATATGGATCATGGAATTCAGATAGACATTGTATATCTTTCATTGCACCCAGTTTGTTATTGTGGCAATCTAAAGCCATACTACTCTTTACAACACAAATCATGCACTTCCAAAAATTTTGGGCCATAATGGATTACTTGTGCTTTTTGATAATAATTATCTAATATATTATGCACGGCCAAAAAAAGTACTAGCTCAAAAAATTATTGTATCATTCAGAATTTTCATATTGCCGAAAAACTCAGTGCAATTGTTTGTGATAGCAAAATAAAAAAAAAATTCACATAAAACATAACTGCGATATATAATACATAAATCATGTCCCACATGATGGCTATCTCCTCGTCTGGATAGGTGGCTTCCGATCACGCACTGGCTTCAGTTCACTAGCTCCCACATCCTCTTCCGTATGATGATAATTGTGGATAGGATGCCCTTGTGCAACCTCCTCATCTATATAATGAATATGATATGAAGGTTTCTGATCAGTCATCTCCATGGCATACTCAAAACGCACAACTATCTCTGAAACATAAGAGACCTGGGTCACATCATCATGTGTAAATGCGACCGACGACGTGTACGGAGTGCATAAGAAAAACTCTGCCATCGAAACTGGAGAGGTGGTAGATCAAGAACTGCCTCATTTATGTCGGACTGAAGGAGGTGGTCGGATGATGCCGGATGGTCGTGTGCCGGAGGAGTCTCCTACTCTATCCCAAGATCAAGAGGATGGACATGCATAGCGATACGACTATGCTAGTCGACCGTATGTAGTGCAGATCTGCAAATATCTTAAATGGCTTGCGAAGATGTTGATATCGACTCTGGATCAGCAAGACCATATATCCTCTCTAAGCCATCACTCTGATAAAGTAGAAAATTATATACATATCAATGCAAAATTAAATTAACAAATATAATGAATTGTAGTAAATGAGTGTACCAGATAATCAAATATGATACCACTACGACTAATGAAATATCGAGTGATGCACCTGTACCACTGCATGTAAATATCATTGTAGTCTATGATACCATCGACTGAAGGCCCATCTACAATATAGTCACGATGGCTCTCCCATAATAGGAGAAAATGCTAATGAGTAACACCCCAATCTTGATCGACCCATCCTCTAAGGTCGATCCGATGAAGCCTGACATCTTTATCACAACCATCTAAAATGGGCTGGTGAATACCAAACTGATACAATATTCGATCCAAAAAATGTCAGTCTACGACATGAAAATAAATGAGCGACACTCGACTACGTCATATATCTTGTCCAACAAAATACTAATCAGGTAGTTGGACAAGGACATCGACAGTATATGGCTCCCATACCACCTACGTATGAAAAGGATGAAGATTAATTAATTTGATATGCATTAAGTTAAGACCATAAACTTCTAATAAAAATGAGATACCGGTATAATGCTTATCTGGTCTGCAGTCTGTCGATCGAGATGATATCGATATGTAATAAGAACATAAGTCGATACATCCTTGACCGAAAAAAAATCTCTCCATATGTACATATAATATCATAAGTATCTTAGATATTTTTTATATAATCATACTTATAAAACCATATAATCAGATCGCTTACCTCATCCCTAACGGTCCAGCTGGCAATGCATCAGCATCAGGTAAATCCATAATAGGATCAGGCATATCCCAACCTAATCTCTATGGTGCAATAAAAGAAAATCTATCTCATTCCCATAATTGTAAAAGTATAAGAGGTCCGACTACCTCATGTATTCTTTCCGACTTGCACTACACATCCCTCTGTACAACCATGCCAGAATGGCACTACCCCAACTATAGTGTCCCGCAGTCTCAAAATGCTTAAGTAAAGACAAAAATATAAGATGCACTAATTTTTTAGATTTATCTTCAAACAGACATCCATCCATGAGCTGCATGATATATGCCCTAGCATAACACTATATCGCAAACTAATTGGCATCCGGTGATAACTCAGTAAAATGCTCTTCCAACCATACCAAACTAAGCCGTGATCCTATAAGCATACCATCTGGTGAGCTAACACCTAATAGATCCAGACAAATCTGACACCAATCATATCGGGTGCTGCTCATCACTGCAAGTCCATCAATCGACAAACCAAGCTAGATAGATACATTTTGCAGTGTGATAGTGCACTCTTCCTAAGGTAAATAAAATGTATGGACCTCTAGCCGCCACTACTCTATGAAGGTTGTGATCAAATGCCAATCCAGCTGTATGAATCTGACGCGACTCAATCCATAGAATCTAGTCTGCTGTAAAAGCGGTATAATATGTCCATTTAGTCATGTCCACCTACATAATGCTAGCTCCCTCCGATGACATGTAAGAAATCTCGATTCCTTACAATAATAAATAAGAAATGATGTAAAATAAAATAAAATAATACAATAAACATCTATCAGAAGATGTCACTGATATAAATTCGTACCTCTCCATCCCAAACTGATGATGATCGATGAATAGTCTGATCATATAGTACAGAATCATCAATCAGACCTGGATTCATGTATACAATATACTGCAATCATTGAATAATGGTTAACATAAATAAAATCATTTAACAACTGTGATTGGTTCCATTACAATATGATGGTTGCATTAATATAACAGATCAATGTCTTACATTTAAATACATATCTTAAGGAAATAGTCAAAATATAGACAAACTTCATATAACATATTAATTGCATGTTTCTGAATACATATCATTCTCTATTTCTAATTCTTGGATATGTCTATCTGTAATGCCCTACCTCACCACATGCTCGACACGTAGGTCAGTTAATAGGTTCTCTCCAATCCATTTTATTTTATAATCTCGAGGAGCGTGATCTATCCTTATGTCAAAATCGTTCTTGTATAGATATGATAATAGACTCCACTTAGATTTGTGGCCAATAATCTTGATGTGGTATACGCTAAAATTGATGGGCGTAACTGCGATGGTAATTATTTATGGTGTAGCAATGATTGATATAATGCCAAAAATCAATTGTGACATGAGTACATGCAACCATGATATGTGAACAAGGTAAATGGTAGGTTTGTCATTTCTCACATGTACATGTACGCTCAAAAAGTCTTACTATCCACACCATATGGAGTTGTTAGATTCATGTTAATAGAAAATGAGAAGAATGGACAACAAATAGCTAACCTATGCATTGTTGCCTTTGTTCATATAAAACCCTCACATTGCCATCTAAACTTGGAATATGCCACTAGCCCTATCAAAACTTGTATTACTGTGCGATGTAGCTTTGGATTGGTTAGAGAATACACGATCTACAACAAATGGAGTAAATCTTTCATCTTTTTCAAGTACATCAACTGCCTGAGCATGACGATCTTCAAAATAAGATACAAGATGAAAAAATATGAATTTTGCTAATGCTATTATTGGCAGGAAGCAAGCATTTTTAAGAACTCTATTGAAACACTCCGACAAATTAGTAGTCATTGTTCCTTATTGTCAACCACCATCATGTGCTTGAGTCCATTTATCTTAAGGAATTTCATTTAGCCACTGAATTGCTTTCAATTTCACTTTTTCAATTTTTGTCATACATTTCTCAAACTTCCTGATCCATATTTGCATGCCAGCTTTCTTCACCATATCCCATAGTTTTGAATCCTAAAATCGCTTGTTAAAATTGCTTGCTACATGATGCAAGCAATATATATGGAATGGATGTGATGGTTGCCAACCAAGATGTTGATTTTGTACTGCAGATAAAATACCAACATGCCAATCTGAAATCAGACAAATATTCTAACATATAGTAACAAAAGTTCTCATACACACCAAGAACCAACCTCACGTATCGGAAGACTCTTCATCTACTATAGCAAATGCGAGAGAAAATATTTGATTATTGCCGTCCACAGCTGTTGCAATCATCATCTTCTCTCGATATTTTTTGTATAAAGTATCATCGACATTAATCACCGGTTGACAATATTTGAACCCTTCAATTGAATGCGTAAAAGTCTAAAAAATATGATCAAATATAGCACACGCCGGATGACTATTAGGAGTGCTGATGAATTTAATCCAAGAGTCGGGATTGAATTGCTCTACATTATGCAACCATTTTGGTAATAATTCATATGATTTGTCCCAATCACCAAATACCATAGCCATTGCTTTTTGCTTAGCCTTCCATAACTTTCTATAACCCGATGTATTATTGAATTTATCTTTTGATAATGCACCAATGCTAGCAATAGAGATTGTAGGTACCCTTTCACCAAATCTCATATTTTATTGATGATAAAATTAGAATCTAGTTCGAAATGATCCTAAAAAAGCATAAAAGATATACATGCATTAGACCAGCATATCATGTGACTTCAAAATAGTCATGCCGCTTAATTGCTCAAAGCATCTATTGACATTCTGACTTCCTATTTTTATATTTAACAATCCATAATTTTGGCTCTGACTGAATAACTTTGAATTCATGATGTATGTCAATTGAATATTATTTTACTGTATTTTATAGTTTAACCTTATCTATAAAATAGAGCCTCTTACATAACTCTTCACCTCTTTTTCATGTACAAGATTATGCTTGTAATGCAGAACACATTGATATATTAGCAGTTATCCAATCAAACTGACTGAATATTCTAGAAGGAGCTTCAAACATCGATAAATTTGGAACTCCTATGTCATTTAAATCAATGTTGTGCGGACTTTCTGCATCAAGTGATGTGCCAACTTCCTCAGTATATCAACTTTCATATCATCTTCGCTTGGCACGTCATTCTCATGAAAAAGCCAATCATCTACATGAACCATATCAATACCACTTGTATATATTGATGCTTCTCTGATGATATTCTATATCACATCATCATCCTGTACACCAAATTGGCTAGAGAAAATAGTCGATTCTCCTATCTGCATTGTCATTCCTAAATTTCGATCACATGCTATAAAATTATCCCAATCATTACTATTTCAGTATTTTTATAGGTTGGATACTGAGGTACAACTCCACACCGGATAGACAAGGATGGAAACTAACTATTGCAAAAATTCAATACAAGAAAATAGGATTTTAGCGATCAAAAAATCGATCACTAAAAACTAAAAATTGGTTGCTAATAATTTAGCGATCGATTTTCAGACTAAAATTTTTTTATCGCAAAAATATTGGTTGAAAATATTTTTTGATCGATTTTTTCGATCACAAAATCTAGCAATCAATTTATCGATCGAAAAAAATTCTTAAATTACTAAAATTAAAAAACATTAGAAACTTACGATCAATTTTCCAACCAAAAAATCAATTTTTAATTTTTAAAAAATTATAAAAAAATAAATAATCTATTTACAAAAAATCAATTTCTAATTTTTAAAAAGAAAATTTTATTAAAAACTTATAAAACTATTTTAATTTTTGAATCGATCAAAAATTCAATCAAAATTTATTAAAATTATTAAAATTTATAAAAAAAACTAAATTATTAAAATTTTCATATCAATCAAAAATTTGATCATAAATTTTTTGAAAATTATATTTCTAAAGAAAATTGATCATAAAATTAGTCGCTAAATTAATTTTAAAAATAATAAACTAAAATTTAAATAATAATCAATCAAAAATTTGATCACTAATTTTTTGAAAAATATTTTTTTTTAAAAAATCAATCATTAAATTAATTTAAAAAATAATAAACTAAAATTTAAATAATAATTGATCAAAAATTTGATCAATAATTTTTTTTAAAAAATATTTTTTTAAAATAAATTGATCACAAAATTGATCACTAAATTAATTTAAAAATTTTAAACTAAAAATTTAAATATGAATCGATCAAAAATTCCATAGCAAATTTTTTAAAAAATATTTTTTAAAAAAATCAATCATAAAATGGATCGCTAAATTAATATAAAAAAATATTAAACTAAAAACTTAAATAATAATCAATCAAAAATTTGATCAAAATATTTTTAAAAAATATTTTTTAAAGAATTAATCATAAAATTGATCATTAAATTAATTTTAAAAATAATAAATTAAAAATTTAAATAATTATTGATTTAAAATTTGGTCATAATTTTTTTGAAAAATATTTTTTTAAAATAAATTGATCATAAAATTGGTTGCTAAATTAATTTAAAAAATTTTAAATTAAAAATTTAAATACCAATCGATCAAAAATTCAATCAAATTTTTTTTGCAAAGTATTTTTTTTGAAAAAATTGATCACTAAATTAATATAAAAAATATTAAACTAAATATTTAAATAATAATCAATCATAAATTTGATCATAAATTTTTAAAAAATTATTTTTTTAAAATATATCAATCACTAAATTTATTTTAAAAATGTTAAACTAAAAATTTAAACAACTATCAATTGCAAATTTTTTAAAAAATATTTTTAAAACCTATTAGTTGCAAGATTGATTGTTAAATTAATTTAAAAATTTTTAAATAAAAAATTTAAATATTAATCAATCAAAAATTTGATCATAAATTTTTTTAAAAATATTTTTTAAAAAAATATCGATCGCAAAAATTTATATATAAAAAAATAATTTTAAAAAAAAATTAGATACAAAATAGCTTATAAAGAGTATCTGTCAATTATAAAATAGCTCACAAAGAAGCACCTATCAATTTAAACAATATCATAAATTTTGAGATACGTATCCAATGATGAATTTCAAGTTAAAACATAACGAAATCAAGTAATATCAATTAAGCATCTACCATACAAAATTAAATAACATGTCTTAAATAATAAAATATTATAATTTTTGATATAAAATAGCACACAAAGAAGCATCTGTCAATTACAAAATAACTCACAAAGGAGCACTCGTCAATTTAAATAATATTGTAGATTTTGAGATACATACCCAATGATGAATTTCAAGTTAAAACATAACGAAATCAGAAAATATTAATTAAGCATCCACCATACAAAATTAAATAAAATATCTTAAATAATAAAATATCATAAGTTTTGATATAACATAGCTCATAAAGGAGCATCTGTCAATTACAAAATAGCTCACAAAGGAGCACCTATCAATTTATACAATATCGCAGATTTTGTGATACATACCCAATAATGAATTTCAAGTTAAAACATAATGAAACCAAGCAATATCAATTAAGCATCCACCATACAAAATTAAATAACATGTCTTAAATAATAAAATTAAAGAGAAATCCTGATTTTTCGATCCAGGTTCGTTCAAATCTGATCAGATCAAGAGATATATTTCAAAAAAAAAATTTCTTTGATCTGTATCAGATCTAAAATATTTCAGATCTGATTCTTATTATTTTAGTAAATAAAATAAATAAGAATAAATTAAATCAAATTTAATTTACCTGATTTGGATAATCCTATTACCCTATTGATGATCCTGTATGCAGCGGAAGGTTCTGGATCTAGCCACGCAAGTGCCTGACCTCTACCGATATCCACTCGGACTGAATCTAGAGATCCTCTTCTTCTCTATCACGTCTTCAAAAATTAGATCTGGATCTGATCTGGAGGATCTTCAAAACTCCTTTTGAAGATCAGCAGTCAGGCTTTGCAGCAGCATAGCCTTCTTGCTTTTGATCGTCTTTCTCTTGCTTGAATCGCACCAACAAAAATCCAAAACTCCTTTTGGACATGGAGAGCAAGGGGAGAAGGTGGTTTGGCATGGAGGAGGGGAGAGGCAACCTTGGGGCATATGGAAACTCTTATCTCAATCTCATGTCATAATTTGAGTTGGGTACAGGGTCTTATTTATAGACTAGCTGTGATCCAACTCCTCTTCTTCCCAACCAATCATAATCCTTTGTGAAATCAGATCTAAACCTGATTGGTGGGAATAGAGTCCCCTGGATTCCTCCTTAGAGGGCTCTAAGACCAGTCAAAGTTGGTTCTTAGAAGAACTCTAATTGAAATCCAAAAGGGAGGTGGAGTCCTTATCCAACAAGGACTCCTAGGCACCTCCAACTTGGGCACACGCCTAGGGTGGCATGCGCCCTCTGAAAAAAAATCATAATTTTTCGGTCCAGATTCATTCAGATCTGATCAGATCAAGAGATATACTTCAAAAATTTTCTCTTTGATCTGTATCAGATCTAAGATATTTCAGATCTGATTAATATTATTTTAATAAATAAAATAAATAAAGATAAATTAAATCAAATTTAATTTACCTGATTTGGATAATCCTATTTTTCTGTTGATGATCCTGTATGCAGCGGAAGGTTCTGGATCTAGCCATGCAAGCGCCTGACCTCTACCGATATCCACTCGGGTTGGATCTGGAGATCCTCTTCTTCTCTATCACGTCTCCAAAAATTAGATCTGGATCTGATCTGGAGGATCTTCAAAACTCCTTTTGAAGATCAGCAGTCGTCCTTTGCAGCAGCGCAGCCTTCTTGCTTTTGATCGCCTTTCTCTTGATCTGAATCGCACCAACCAAAAATCCAAAACTCCTTTTGGACGTGGAGAGCAAGGGGAGAAGGTGGTTTGGCATGGAGAAGGAGGGGAGAGGCAGCCTTGGGGCGTATGGAAACTCTTATCTTCAATCTCAATATCAATCTGAGTTGGGCGCAGGGTCTTATTTATAGACTAGCTGTGATCCAACTCCTCTTCTTCCCAACCAATCACAACCCTTTGTGAAATCAGATCTAAATCTGATTGGTGGGAATAGAGTCCCCTGGATTCCTCCTTAGAGGGCGCCTAAGACCAGTCAAAGTTGGTTCTTAGAAGAACTCTAATTGGAATCCAAAAAGGAGATGGAGTCCTTGTCCAACAAGGACTCCTAGGCGCCTCCACTTGGGCTCACTTGGGCACACGCCTAGGGTGGCGTGCGCCCTTCTCCTTGCCAGGTTCTGGCAGGGGGACAGGCCCCCACCAGCTCTCCAATAGGTGCATGACATGTGGTCAAAAGTCAAAGTGTCAATGGTCAACGTTTGACCAGTCAAAGGTAGACTTTTGACCAAAGTCAAAGAACAAGAAATGGCAGGTGACCAAAAATGGCAGGTAATGTCTTACAAAATAAGACAACCTTTTCTGACTTGGACAACCTCCAGTCAGACCATATGAAGGCCTCTGATTGAGCACAAACTCCTTTGGCTCAGTCAGGACAACTTATTTATGATAGTAAAAGAAGAACGTTAGGTTCAATCGAGTGCTAGCACGATTTCCTTGAACCTAATTGAATCTCATTCAGATCAATTGAACTAGATCAGTTCAATTGATGATCACCAGATTCAAACCCTTGTTTGTGTGACCCAGTTAGGTTCAGTTCTGTATGGTAATGGGATATGTCATGATCTCTATCATCGACATCATCGAAACTCCTTTCGATGGATCAGAACTCTTCTGATTCGAACAGCTAGAATGATCGATCATCTAAATCATTCTAATTGCTCCCAAAATCCACCAGTGACACCTAGCAGTATATGGTGGCAACCCATCAGAGCTGAATGCGAACCTCTTGGTGCAGCTACCTGTGTGATTAAGTTCTTCTATCTTGAGCCCCGATCAGATTAGGGTTAAGGTGAACTCGTCAAACCCTAGTCTCTGTCATATGATGTAATCATTCGATTCGAGTCCAATGTGAAAATCTAAATAGAAACTCTTTCTATTATTTCACTCTGCCATGGCCATGGGCTTCTGGACTTGATTCTCATGATCATCATAGGGCTGCTCCTCTACCACCGAGGTAGATAGATTCCATCTTGATGCAATCCAGTTCCTACAATGAACATGCTATAGCCAACATACACCTCAGGGTTCCATATGGCTAGGAGACCGAGTAATGGTGTAGTCAAACTATAACACCCTCAAGGTGAACTGCCGATGCATCTCAGGTCAAAGAACCAGACACACTACTGCAGCATCGAGTCAGTCATTGACGAGAAGGTAGACTCCCTAATGACTACTCGAGGTGGTCACGCTCAGTGCCCTCGTTCTCTAACGAGTACCTGTACTCTCGCTCCGGTGTCTCCACACCGTAGACTCAAGACTCATCTACTAAAGAGAAGCGATTGTACACCAACCTTCCGGATCAATCACCATCCTCGTGATGATCCTATGGTCGGGAGCATTTTATGAGTTAATAATGATTATTCATGTCTTAAATTTTCAACTCTTGAAAATATGAATTATCATTACCATTAACTCAAAGGATGTATCACAGACACTAAATACACATATGTGATAGAAAATAACCCATTTTATTGATTTTAGTCAAAATTATAATTTTGCCCCTAGAAGTGTATTACAAGTGTCAGCCAATTCTGGCTTCTAGGGCACATATATTACCCTTTACCAGTTCTGAAGGGGACGGCCACAGCTCTCCAATAGTGCGTACATATGGTAAAAGTCAAGTGTCAATGGTCAATTTCAAAGGTAACTTTTGACCAAAGTCAAAGACAAGAAATGGTAGGTGACCAAAAATTGTAGGTAATGTCTTACAAAATAAGATAATCTTTTTTGACTTGGACAACCTCCAATCAAACCATATGAAGGTCTCTGATTGAGCACAAACTTCTTTGGCTCAGATAGGACAACTTATTTATGATAGAAAAAGAAGAACGTTAGGTTCAATCGAGTGCTAGCACGATTTTTTTGAACCTAATTGAATCTCATTCAAATCAATTGAACTAGATCAGTTCAATTGATGATCATCAGATTTAAACTCTTATTTGTGTGATCCAGTTAGGTTCAGTTCTGTATGGTAATGGAATATGTCATGATCTCTATCATCGACATCATCGAAACTTCTTTCGATGGATCATAATTCTTCTGATACGAACTGCTAGAATGATCGATCATCTAAATCATTCTAATTGCTCCCAAAATCCATCAATGACACCTAGCAGTATATGGTGGCAACCCATCAGAGCTGAATGTGAACCTCTTGGTATAGCTACCTGTGTGATTCAGTCCTTCTATCTTGAGCCTCAATCAGATTAGGGTTAAGGTAAACTCGTCAAACCCTAGTCTCTATCATATGATGTAATCATTCGATTCGAGTCCAATGTAAAAATCTAAATAGAAGCTCTTTCTATTATTTCACTCTGCCATGGCCATGGACTTCTGGACTTGATTCTCATGATTATCATAGGGCTGCTCCTCTACCACCGAGGTAGATAGATTCCATCTTGATGCCATCCAGTTTCTATAATGAACATGCTATAGCCAACATACACCTCAGGGTTCCATATGGCTAGGAGATCGAGTAATGGTGTAGTCAAACTATAACACCCTTAAGGTGAACTGTCGATGCACCTCAGATCAAAGAATCAGACACACTACTGTAGCATCGAGTCAGTCATTGACGAGAAGGTAGACTCCCGAATGACTACTCGAGGTGGTCACGCTTAGTGCCCTCGTTCTCTAACGAATATCTGTACTCTCGCTCCGATGTCTCCACACCATAGACTCAAGACTCATCTACTAAAGAGAAGCAATTGTACACCAACCTTCCGGATCAATCACCATCCTCGTGATGATCCTATAGTGAGGAGCAATTTATGAGTTAATAATGATTATTCATGTCTTAAATTTTCAACTCTTGAAAATATAAATTATCATTGCCATTAACTCAAAGGATGTATCACAGACACTAAATACACATATGTGATAGAAAATAATTCATTTATTGATTTTAGTCAAAATTATAATTTTGCCCCTAAAAGTGTATTACAAGTGTCAGCCAATTCTGACTTCTAGGGCACAATATCTAACAAAAATATCATAATAATAAAAAAAAAATTATAATAATTTATGAAATCATTCTCTTCAATTTTCATTAAATTTAGATCATCATCAGAGAAAATAAATAAGCAATCATAAAAATATATTTTTCCTAATACACAATAGTAAACAGAGGAGCATCTGCTAATCCAAATAATATAACAAGCAAAATGCATATCCAACAACATTAATTCTAATAGCATAAATTCCAACAACATAAGATTTTGCGTTGATGTATATCCAGCATGATATATTCCAAGCTAAAATATAATGAAATCAAGCAACATCAATTAAGCATCCACCATACAAAATTAAGCAACCTCTTAAAAATAAAATACCAAAATAGTAGAAAAAAAGACTATAGTAATTTGCAAAACCATTTTCTTTAATTTTTATTAAATTTAGATCATCATCAAGAAAAATAAATAAGCAACCATAAAAATATAGCAAGTAAAATGCACCAGCAACTATCAACTTTAACCCATCATAAAAAAAATAAAAATGATATAGCATATATTTTGCCAAATATTTTATTTATTTAGTATATCTCATACAAAATATATCACAAAGAACTCCTCTGTTGTCAGCTAAAAGCGATCCCGATCAATCCCCATCAAGTTTAACACATCATATTGGAATAAGAAAAAGAGGTTATGGTATATCCATAGAGTTATTCCCTTTAATATCTATTAAGTTTGGATCATCATCAAGAAAAATAAGAAGGCAACCAAAAAAAAGCAAGCAAAATCGATTGGCACTTTCACCTGTTTAACTATCATATGGGAATGAAGAAAGTATGTATCTTATGAAATATATTATAAGATGGCAAATAAAATAATTTTATAAGACAGAAGCAAAACCATCCTCATTAGAAAAATACATAGCATACCTCGTGGCATTATTCAAAAATTTAGCAAAGCAAAATCAATCGATCACCCCATTAATTTAGTACATCAATGGGAATAAAAAAAATGATGCCATAGTAATCTGCGGACTATTCCTTTAATTTTCAATAATCTTTGGATCATCATCAATGAAAATAGAAGGCACCAAAAAGAATACGACAACCAAAATCGATTATTAATAAATTGAACACATCAATGTAGAATATGAAAAAGAATCATACAAAACCTCTGCATATATTCATTTTGTTTTCAATATCTTGTGCCAAATGTATCATATATATGCAATGTAATAAAGCAACCATAAAAAACATGATTAGCATAAATCGATCACACCCATCAGGTTTAGCAATCATATGAGAATAAAAAAAGATGCCATAATATATCTACAGAGCATCCTTAAATATCCATTAATTTTGGATCATACACCCGAAATAAGAAGGCAACTCAAAAGAATACGATAATTTGAAAATCGATATTGACCCAAATCAGATTTAATACATCATGTGGAATAAGAAAAAAAAATCATAGCAATACCTCATGGAAATGTATCACCTATTATCGTAATCATGCCAAAAATATATCATAGCCATGATAAAATAAGTAACACATAAAAGTCCGATAGCAAAATCGATCATCCACCCATCGATTTTAGCACATTATAATATGGATAAAAAAAAGATCCATATAAATATCTGCAAGCTATTTCTTCATATCCATTAAAATGATCATTATTAGTGAAATAAAAAGGCAACCAAAAGATACGACAAGCAAAATGAATATTAAATCATCAGATTTAACACATCATTTGAAATAAAGAAAAGAGATCATAGCGTATCCTCGTGCCAAATATACTTGTTTTATATACCTCATGCCAAATGCATCACTTATTTATTACCTTAATAATATTACATGTATAAAAATAATATAGTTACCAATTATGATGCAAGAATTGGTTGAGCCCGAAGTCGAGCTGAACTGGGAAATGAGGTTCAAGTCAGTGAATCTAATTGTGACATCTAGAGAGAGTAATTAGTTATCTTTGGAGTCGTGTGTTGGCTTCGTGAACCTACGATGATCAATCACTCTTTGCTGACCAACAGAAAATGGAGTGCTGAGATAAGAGCTCGACATAAGTTAGAGAAGAAGAAAGCTTAGAGCTAGAAAAATGTATCTGGGAGCTCTTTTTATAGGTTATTGTATGCGGATTGATGGGAATAGCTACAACTCTTGGTAAAGCGGTTGCTCGATGATCTGATGGAGTCAGTCATGGACGGAAGGCACTGTCTACAGTGCCACCTATAATAGATTGATGGTGATAGCCATCATCGTTCGATAGCGAATTCGTTGTCGTCTGTAGTTGACTAATAGTGCGACGTAGCCAATTCCATACTCGAGCCACTCAGACTGCATGAGGTTGAAGGCTTGACATATACCCATTTTAATGAGTTCGAACTTCCAAAAAAATATGACTTAGAGAAAGAATCATCCGGGAGGTATGCTAGCTGAAGAGCTTGAAGGAGTTCGACTTCCATAGGCATCCGACTGAAAAGAAATTTTGGAGAGTTCGACCTCGTTAGACGTCTTGATCTGAAGAAGCCATAAGGAGTTCGCTCATAGGGATCGACTAAAGGAGGAATCCAAAAGTCTGGCTCCCTAGAATCGACGAAGAAAAAATCTGGGAGATTCTAGCTCCTGAAAGTTCATCAAAGAAATCTGAGAGGAGTCTGGCCCTGAAGAGTTAGCAGAATTCGATCATTGAGGAGATTCGACTGGCTCGACTGTTAGAAGTTCGGCTGACTGAAGGAATTCGTCTAGAGCTCGACCGCTTGGGGAAGTTTGGTCGTTGAAGGAGTTCGATCTGAGCTCAGTCGCTTAAGAAAGTTCGATCGATCCTGAAGAGTTCGGCTAGATCGACTCACTGGAAAGAGCTCAAACAGTTGAAGAGATTCTCGAATGTGATCTCGACTGCTGGGAAGCTCAATCGATGAAGAATTCAACTGGACTCGATCGCTGAAGCTCTTCCATGACTATCGATTGCATTGTGAGCATCAAATGATCTTCAACAGAAGTGAATTATCCCAACAAAGTTCTCCCACTCTAAGTTTGAAACTCAAGAAGGGAGTTCAGAAAAAGATTTGTCGAATTCTCTTTAGGCAATCACGCCATTTGGGTGAAGCTCGAGGGAGAATCTCATCTCTAGCCGAGTAAAATTGAAGTTGAGGCGAACGAAATAGAATCTCAAATTCTTGCGTATCTAGTTGCAGAAGATTGAAGGTTGTAGCTTCAGGGTGTCACAGGGAGGTGTCGGTGTCGATAAAATGATCTTATCTTAGTCGAGGTTGAAGAGATCTATCTCTAGCTGAGGTTGTAAACTCGGAAGATCTTATCTCCTATAGTAGAGGTGGTCGATCGCTCGGAGAGATCTATCTCTAGCCGAGGTTGACTCGTCGCCAGGAGAGATGAGCTATCCCCTCAGCGCATGATTTTTTTGGGATAGCTAACGAAGGATATCGCTTTCATCTTCGAATCCGAGGTCTAAAGAATTTGGGTTTAAGACTCTCTGTAACATTGCGGGACCATCAGAGAATGTTGAAGAAGGAATCTATATGTAGTCGAGCATTGACCTCGCACTCGCCGAAACTCGAATAAGATATTTTATCCTCTATCAGTCAAAAGTTGTTGAATCTCGAATAAGTAGAGATTCTTATTCTTAACGGCCAAGGTTGCTGCCGGCTCAGGAAAGAACCCAACCGAGGTAAAAGGAGGAAATTATCTCTAGCCGGGTTGAAATGAGGAGAATTCTTATCTCTAGCTGGGTCACGCTTGAAGGACTTCTTGGATGTGAGATAAGATCTTATTCTCCTAATGGCAAAAACTTAATACATAGGTTTAGATTGAGCTCCAAAGGTCTTTTCTCTATCAGTTAAGGTTGAAGAGTGGAGATCTTTCTCTCAGTTGAGGTCTCAGGAGACTATTCCATCCGAATTGCGATCGCTGGAAGAGATCTTATCTCTAGCCGAGTTGACTCGATCGCTTCGGGAGAGATCTTATCTCTTAGTCGAGGTTTGAAGCTCGGAGGAGATCTTATCTTCTGCAGCCAAGGTTGATTCGAACCGCTCGAGAGAGATCTTTAATCTTTGTTGAGGTTGGCCTCGGGCGTC
Organism: Cocos nucifera; assembly: GCA_006176705.1. Classification (NCBI taxonomy): domain Eukaryota; kingdom Viridiplantae; phylum Streptophyta; class Magnoliopsida; order Arecales; family Arecaceae; genus Cocos; species Cocos nucifera. The sequence goes on from QRFJ01000386.1 coordinate 235,830, forward strand.
CGAGAGAGATCTTAATCTCTAACGTACTCGATCGCTCGAAAGAGATTCTTATTCTAACAAGGTTGATAGCTTCGAGGAGACTTACATATCTCTGTCTTCCTACGGTCGGTTGGCCCGATCAATTCGGTAGAGATCTAACCTCTAGCCGAGGTGACTCAGTCGCTCGAAAGAGATCTTATCTCTAAGCGATGTTGAAGGACTTCGGCTCACTCATGTAGGATTGAGGTTCTCCTCCTGTTTCTAAACCACATACCACTACTGACTGCTTTTTTCCCGTCGTCATATAGTTTTGCACCAGAAACAATATTATTAAAATTAGAGAATTTTATTGAAGGAAGTTAGTGCAGCTACATTTTTCAGATTTTTTTATGTTTCAGGGTTAGGATGAGGTTCTGGAGCTGTTTCTAACACAACCACTACTGACTGCTTTTTTTCCGTCGTCATATAGTTTTTGCACCAAGAAACAATCTTCAGAACGGTAAAGTTTTCGGTATCGGTAAGTTTCTCGTACTTCTCTATCTTATGCTAGCCTTCTCAATTTGGAACAAACTTCTTTTGGCTTTGAAGTTGGGAGATGATGGCTCGCCGAAGTACCAAGCTCCTCCCAGATGTGGCATCGATGATATGGAAGGCGACCAACCTTTTTGTTATTCCTCCATCATTGGTGGTTCTAGCTATGATAGCACCCTTAGCCGATCTTCTCCTGCTTCAGACTGGCATCTAAGGAACCGATCCAATCGGCCTCTTCTAATGAGCTTCTTGATTTCATCTCGGAGCTGAATGTATTCTTCAATATCGTGATCGTGATCATAATGGTAGAGGCAGTACTTGCTTCGATCGTACTTATTTGGAGGAGATCATAATTCTTCTAATCTTGGTAGCTGATTCTTAATTTTTACCAAAATTTGAGCTTTAGGAGCGTTGAAGGAGGCATAGTTGTGGAACCTTTCGGGGGAAGGACTTCTTTGTGCCCTTCTATCGGAGCTTCCTTGATGACGAGCTCGAGGAGGAATTCAGACTTGCTTGCACTCGGGGGGAGTCCATGAGCGTGGTCGAACTTCACTTGGCCCTCCATTGGCGGTGGATCTATTATACTCATCCACCCGCCGCTCTTCTATGGTTTCTTCATCCTTCAACTTGAAGGCTTCTTCCATGCGGGCATATCTCTCAGTCCGGGCTAGCAGATCGGCAAAGTTTCTAGGATATTTTTTTTAGACAAAATAGTAAATCATTCTTCTAAAGGCTATCCTTGAGTGCGGCCATCGCAACAGACTGGTTCAGGTCCCGAACCTCTAATGCTGCAGCGTTAAATTGGGTGACATAAGCCTAGATAGATTCTTCCTCCTTCTACTTAACATTCATCAGAAAATTCGAACCTCGACGCGGGCATCGACTGCTGATGAAGTGAGCCACGATCTGATGGCTCATCTGGTCAAAAGAGAAGATCGTACCTAGCTTCAATGTCGAGTACCAATTTTTCGTTGCTCCCTTTAAGATAGATGGGAAGGCTCGACACAATATGGCGTCTGATGCACCATGAAGTAGCATCATGATCTGCAAGGCCTCTAGATGATCAACTAAATCAGAGGTTCCATTGTAGCTTTCAAATTGAGAAAGCTCAAAGTTCGGCGGGATAGACTCTTGCATAATTCAGGAGGAGAAAGAAGGATTGGTGCGGACGTCATCAAGATGAGCCGGAGTGACATGGTCGAGCTCCTCAATTCATCGACCCATCTTCCATAGTTTGTGACTGAGGACGTCATCTCGATCGCAGACCTTGGAGGGCTTTCGACTATAGATGGGAAAGGTCTCCTCTAGAGGAGATCCATGATCCAAACTTGGGTCCTCTGCTATCTATTTCTCCTTTCCAGCGTCGATGGGCATGCTAGCCCAAATGCTCTTCCTTGAGATCGATTTTCGACATCCTAATGGTAGATTTCTTGGTGGAGTCACCATCGAAGGCTGCCACATGGTCTGCACCATCTCGATCAAGCTCTGAACCCACTGCATCAGTAGGTCAAATTGCTTCGAATCTATCATGACCGTCGATGGAGATGGAGGTTGAAGTATCGGTGATGGAGCAGGAGTGGATGGATCCAACTCAGATCTGACGGTAGATGCGGTAGATCTTTGGATATTCACCTTCTTTTGAAGCATTTCTTGAAATTGAATAAAAGGATGGAGACGAATCTTGGAGGAGAAGGTCGGTAGGATCGGCTGAGCACTCCTTTAAGAATAAAAGTACCTTAGAGATAAAGGTCCTCCATCTAGCACCAATTCTGTTGGTGCAGAGTTTAGTTGATGTCGGATCGAACTAGAGCTGAGGGAGATGAGGTCGTCGTCGATGACCTACAAAATAAAGTTTCGCTCAGAGTCGATGGTGGTGGCTCCAGTAGGACCCTCCAATAATCAAGTCGGCTCTTCTAGCCAACAGAAATAGAGTGCTCAGACGAGAGCTTGGTAGAGTTTTAAAAAGAAGAAGAGAGCTTAGAGCTTAGAAAAAATATATCTCGAGGGTCCCTTTTTATAGATGGAGCTTGTAGCAGATTAATAGTGACAGATGCAGCTGTCTGATAGTAGGCCGCTCGAGGTCTAATGAAGTAATCATGGAGGAAGGCACCATCTGCAGTACCGCCTGCAACAGATTGATGGTGACAGCCATCACCGCCCGATAGCGGATCACTGTCGCTTGCAATGGACTAATAGTGACGGCCGTAGCCATCCAATATTAAGCCACTCAGAGCCACATGGAGGGTTGAAGAGCTTTGACATATACCCATTCTGGAGGAGTTTGGACTCCCAAAGAAAATATGGTTAGAGAGAATCATCCGGGAGGAACGCTAGCTGAAGGAGCCTAAAATAAGTTTGGCTCCCATAAGCGTCCGACTGAAGGAGGGATCCGGAAGGAGTTCGGCTCCCGTAGGCATCCGACTGAAGGAGAAGCTCAGAAGGAGTTCGGCTCCTATAGAAATTCGACTAAAGAAGGAATCCAGGAGTTCAGCTCTCGTAAAAGTCCGATCGAAGAAGAAATCTAAGGAAAGTTTGGCTCTTAGAGAAGTCCGACCGAAGGAGAAGTCTGGGAGAAGTCCGGCTCTTGGAGAGTTGAGCAGAAATTTGACCATTGGGGGAAATTGACTGAGGCTTGATTGCTGGAAAGTTTGGCCAACTGAAGGGGTTCGACTGGGGCTCAACCGCTGGAGAGTTTGGCCGGTTGAAGGAGTTTGACTGGGGCTCAGTCGCTGGAAAGTTCAACTGACTGAAGGGGTTCGACTAGGGCTCGACTGCTAGAGAGCTCGATCGGTTGAAGGGGTTCGGCTGGAGCTCGGCCGCTAAGAAGCTCGACCAGTTGAAGGAGTTCGGTTGGGCTCAGCCACTAAAGCTCTTCCATGACTACCGGTTGCATTAGACTGAGCATCAGACTGGACTTTGGCAGGAGCGGAGTTTATCCCCAACACCAATATAATATATAGAGCTTGTAAGATAATAAGTATCATAAAAGATTAAAAGAACTCTGTTGTCACATAAAAGCATATCAAAAAACTAAAGTAAACTAAAATAATATATATTCATAAAATATATGCACAATCCTCAACATAACATAAACTAAATAGAAATCTAAAAAAGCATATAAATAAATCTAATCAGTACCCTCCTGCCCTTCCTCCTCCTCTTCCATAATATCATCATCTCTTTCTGGGTATGAAGGAGCATATGACTATAAAACAGATGGCTACGAAGGAGATGGATGAAAACTAGGAGATGCCTGAAAACTTGATGAAGGTTAAAAATTTATCTTTGCAAGTAGCTCACGCAGTAATTTATTATTTACTTCAAGCTCCTTTTCATTATGTTCTACCCTCCTTTTAGGTTCATCCCTTTCACGTTCGACAGCCTCCACCCAAGAATTCCATTCAATTTCAAGCTTCCTCACTTGCTCTTGAAGTTGTTGATTTTGCATCCATTGTGAGTATGATAAAGCTTGGCCATAAAAATATGATGGACCTATCAATACAGTGGACTCTAATCCCAGACCATAAATCCTTCCTTTTTTCTATCCACCAACTATGTGAACCCACACATCCAACTCTGATGCTGGAGGCTGTTGTTGGTCAGGATCAAATGCTCTGTGAGATTGTGCCTCTTTCATAAGTCCCACTATTTGATTAAAAGACCATTGTGAAATATTTTTCTTAGATTTTATGCTTAATAATCTAACAGAGAGTGATCATTATATCCCGGCCACAATGGTTGTTGTACTGCATGTAACATATCATAAAAATTTTGAGCATCTATATTCGGAGGCTCTTCTACATTTTGATCATAGTAAAACCCAAATTCTAGACCAACAGCATCAAAAATCATGGCTCGATATCTGTTTTGTTCATCATTATCCAATTGTGCACTATTAGAAGTACTTGAATGCACATCAAACACTCCACCCACACAAGGATCACTCTCTCCATGTGATGTCCAATACCAATAATTCGGTACAAACCCATTTTTATAAAGATCAACTTTGCTTCATCGGGACTTAAGTACTTTTAATTTTTGCACTTTGAATAAGGACATCTAATTTTTCCATGACTTAAAAAGCATGATTGTTGGCAAGCAAAAGAAATAAATTCCTCCACCCCTTTTAAAACAAATTCAGTATATTCCTTTCGACCTAATAAAAGTCTATTATACATCAAACTACGATGATGACGGATATCCATATTCTGTAACATAACAAAACACAATCATACACTGACAACAGCATTAAAATATTTATAATCTAAATAAATATTCATATTAAACTTCATATGTATCTAACATTTTAATAAAGATAATTTTAATAAAGACAACAAATAATTATAAATACAAGGCACACTATCTATAAAATCTGCATTACATACTATCTATAAATTTTGCATATACAAATACAAGATAATTGCTGACTAATTATTTTATCATTTAAAATAACTTATATAATAAATACATCCTATCATCAACTAATAGATAAAATTAGGTCATATCTCATTCAAAAATTATACTAATTCTATAAATCAATTACAATAATCAAATAATATGTAATAGAGATCGAAAAAAATTTTGGCAGTATTTTATCTTAGTTCTCCCCACATGGCTAAAGATATGTGAGGAGAACTAAAAAAAAAAACCTATCCAAAATTTCTTCCAAACCTTTAACATACCGTTTGATTATTGTAATCATCTATAGAATTAATTATAATTTTTAAACTATCCAAACGAAATAATTAATTGATCAATATATATAATTCTCCAATCCGTATAAAACTATATAAATGTACAGATTGCATAGAATATGTACATTAATCAAAAGACAGATCTATCATTCTATGCAATATAAATTTTATAAAAATAAATATTTAATTAATTAGTTAAATTAATACATAACAAACAGCAAGTAATGAAATCAGATAGAAGTAACAAGATAGCAAGTAAAAAGGTTTGTATAATAAAATGATAGAAATGAAGGAATGGAGGGTTATCTTCTCAACAGCAGAGAAGCTAACGACAGTGAAGCTGAGGCACCGAGCCATCTCCTCGATGGATGACTATAGTAGTATTTGTTAGATATATGTGCCCTAGAAGTCAGAATTTACTGACACTTATAATACACTTTTAGAAGCAAAATTATAATTTTGATTATAAATAATAAAATAGATTATTTTCTATCATATAAGTATATTTAGTGTCTGTGATACATCCCTTGAATTAATGATAATGATAATTTTTATTTTCAAGAGTTAAAAATTTAAGATAAGAATTTTCATTATTAACTCATAAAATACTCCTGACCATAGGATCATCATGAGGATGGTGATTGATCCGGAAAGTTAGTGTACAATCATTTTTTTGTAGTAGATGAGTCTTAAGTCTACAGTGTAGAGACATCGTAGCGAGAGTATAGATACTCGTTAGAGAACGAGGGCACTATGCGTGACCACCTTGAGTAGTCAGAAGAAAGTCTATCTTCTCATCGATGACTGACTCGAAGCTGTAGTGGTGTGTCTGATTTTTTGACCTGAGGTGCATCGGTAGTTCACCTTGAGGGTGTTATAGTTTGACTACACCATGACTCGATCTCTTAGCCATTCGAAATTCTGAGGTGTATGTTGGCTATAGCATGTTCATTGTAGAAATTGGATTGCACCAAGATGGAATCTATCTACCTCGGTGGATGAGGAGCAGCCCTATGATGATCATGAGAATCAAGTCCATAAGCCCATGGCCATGGCAGAGAGTGAAATAATAGAAAGAGTTTCTATTTAAGATTTTCACATTCGGACTTGAATCAAATGATTAAATCATATGATAGAAATTAGGGTTTGACGAGTTCACCTTAACCCTAATCTGATCGGGGCTCAAGATAGAAGAACTTAATCACACAGGTAGCTGCACCAAGAGGTTCGCATTTTTCAGCTCTGATGGGTTGCCACCATATACTGCTAGGTGTCACTGGTGGATTTTGGGAGCAATTAGAATGATTTAGATGATCGATCATTCTAGCTGTCTGAATCAGAAGAGTTCTGATCCATCGAAAGGAGTTTCGATGATGTCGATGATAGAGATCATGACATATCCCATTACCATACAGAACTGAACCTAACTGGGTCACACAAACAAGGGTTTGAATCTGGATGATCATCAATTGAACTAATCTAGTTCAATTGATCTGAATGAGATTCAATTAGGTTCAAGGAAATCGTGCTAGCACTCGATTGAACCTAACGTTCTTCTTTTACTATCATAAATAAGTTGTCCTGACTGAGCCAAAGGAGTTTGTGCTCAATCAGGTACCTTTTCATATGGTCTGACTGGAGGTTGTCCAAGTCAGAAAAGGTTGTCTTAATTTATGAGATAAATTTGAGACATTACCTGCCATTTTTGGTCACCTGCTAATTCTTGTCTTTGACTTTGGTCAAACGTTGACCTTTGACCCTTTGGACATTTCTGACCATGTGTCATGCACCTATTGGAGAGCTGGTGGGGGCTTGTCCCCTCTCTAGAAACCTGGCAAAGAAGGGGTGCACATGCCTAGGATGGCGTGTGCCCAATGGATAGGCGCCTAGGAGTCCCATTGGATGGGACTCCAGGTTGCTTCTTGGATTCTAAATTAGGTGACCCTCAGACCTATCTACTTTGACCAGTCTTAGATGCCATCTTAAGGATGAATCCTATGGGTCTCTCATCTGAGGAATCAGGTGATGTCTATTCCCACCAATCAGATTTAGATCTGATTTCACAAAGCAATTGTGATTGGTTGAGGTGATGAAGCACTGAGTTGGATCACAGTAGAGTCTATAAATAAGACCCCTGCACCCCCTTTTCTAGAGACTTCTCTCTTTAGCCATGCCCCAAGGCTGCCTCTCCCCTCCTTCTCCATGCCACCTTTAGGCCTCCCTCTCTCCTCTCCATGTCCTAAGGATAGTTTTGGCTTCAGATTGGTGCGATTCAGGCAAGAAAAGGCGATCGAAAAAGCAAGAAGGCTGCACTGCTGCAAAGAGGACGACTGCTGATCTTCAAAAGAGTTTTGAAGATCCTCCAGATCAGATCCAGATCTAATTTTTGGAAGATGTGATAGAGAAGAAGAGGATCTCAGATCCAGCCTGAGTGGATACCGGTAGAGGCCAGGCGCTTGCGTGGCTAGATCCAGAACCTTCCGCTGCAATACAGGATCATCAACAGGGTAATAGGATTACCCAAATCAAGGTAAATTAAATTTGATTTAATTTATTTATTTTATTTTATTTATTAAAATAATAAGAATTAGATCTAAAAATATATCAAGATCTGATTGAGATCAAGAGAAAATTTTTGAAATATATCTCTTGATCCAATCAGATCTGAACGAACCTGGACCGGGAAATCAGGATTTTCCTTCAACTGGTATCAGAGCCATGGTTCTATAAAATTTATTTAGATCTAATTTTAATTTATTTTAATTAAGAAAATAATTTTCAGATGTCACATGAGATGTGATCAGATCTGAAATTAGAAAAATAAAAAATTAAAATTAAATTAATTTGGATCTAAGATTAGAAGATATGCATGACTAGTTCTAGAATAGAATAGTTCTATAGAATAGTCTTGCATGTTATTCAATTTGATTTAATTTGATTAAATCATATTTTAGATCTATTTATTTACTATTTTTTGATATTATAAATATTATAATAACATCTAAAAAATAGCAAATAAAAATTATTTAATTTTAAACATCATATGAGATATGATTGATGCATGTCTAGACTAGTTGTAGAATAGTTCTACATAATTGTCTAGATTAGAATTTATTTTGATTAAGATCAATTTAAATCTAATTTTTTAGATTATTATGAGATAATTTAGATCTGAAAAAATATGCATGATTGATACATGAGATGTATGCAAAATATGCCATGATTAGATCTAATTTGTATATGAGATATATGATATAGATCTAATTACTGTTTTGTAGATTATTGAATGTTCCTGATTAAGGCGTTCCTCTTGGCCGTCCGGTCATAAGAACGAAGAAGGGTTTAAAGGCCCTCTCTTCCCATTCGATGGGGTGTTCTTATGATGTGTAGGGGTGCTGCGTGTTCGTCCTTAATCAGAAACCCAAAACTTACTTTCTGCAAAACCCTAGATCCTGAAACCCTAGGATTTATTGTGCATATTTTGTTTATGAACCCTAAACTTAATTAAGAATTAAGTTTATGGAAATATTAATTAGGTCTAAAATTGAGAATTTTCAGATCTAAGACATATTCATAATACTGGGTTCGGGCTTGGGTAGCTCAATTAGGTCTAAGCGGTTGATCAAACCGAATCAAGAGTTGGTTAGATGGGATCAACAATGCTTAAATTGACCAGCCTAATAGGATTAAGTCTGGGTCAAGATCGAGTCACGATCAAGCAAGACCTAATTAGGCTCAGAGGTTAGAGTCTGGATTGTAGGCTAACCCAATTGGTTCTGACTCAACAATTTGGTGTCTAAGGTAAGTTTGGCACATACGACCGACTGGATTTTTAATTGGAAGCTACTCGACCTGAATGCGTTCTTGTACGAGTTAATGGCATATTCCTTCCACCGGTCTCACTTACCTGGCCATATCTGTTGACACAGTTCTGATCTGAGGTGGTCAATAATCCGAGCTAACCCATGCCACTAGGTTAGTCATAATTGTTATGACTAAGCCAAGTCTAGTTTAATGAGACCTGAATCAATTCTCCCTAAGAAAAGATTAAGTCTGAGGTCTTCCACCATTGTAGATGTGCGGGCCCTTCCCGGGGTTGATTGTTCTCGGCTGGATACAGTGGCTCAGTTGCACCGGGAAGATGCAACCATGTCTATTAGGCATTGGATGCTATGGGCTGGAGGATGAGTTGGGCTCAATATTTCTGGATACGGTGAGAGACTCAATTAGGAACCCAGTCTATGCAAATGGTGGGTCTGACTTAACTAAGGAGTGGATCAATATTTTCGGATACGGTGAGATTCATGAATTAGAGACCAAGTTTGGGTGCACCATGATTAGAGAATCATTGAACAAGAGTTGTTCACTCATTGGCTAACCCATCACCAATAACTGTTAGGTGAGGTGATGAGTCAGTTGGTGAGACCGCACACACCCACTAGAAATCATTAATCGTGGAGATTTTCGCATCTCTACAAGAGGGAGTGTAGGGATCCGAGAAAATAGTGGGAGCTAATTTGTTTAAAAATAAAATCCCTAAAATAAATTGGTCAAGTCAAAATTACAGTATCTAACTAGAATCTTTGACTCTCTACAGGAAAATGTCTGCGTCCAACCCATTGGCACGTATCCTGGACACACATAGACTGACTGGACCCAATTATAAAGATTGGCTCAGGAACTACAAAATTATTTTGGGTTTCAGAGAAGTTAACCCATGTTTTGGACCAGGACCCTCCCACCTTACCAGCCCGTCCATCCACTGAACAGAGAGCGTCTCTGAAAAAATGGATTGACGAAGATAATAAGGCCAGATACTACATGTTGGGCTCGATGTCTGATGAGCTCCAGCGCCAACATGAAGATATCGGGACTGCTCGCCAAATGTTGGCTCACCTGCAGGAGATGTTTGGTGAACAGAGTCGCGCAGCCAAATATCAAGTCACAAAATGACTTTTTAAGGCTAAGATGCGTGATGGGCAGTCAGTCCAAGATCACTGTCTGACAATGATCAAGGACATGGAAGAGCTTGAGAAGCTCGGTGTGAAGTTGGACTTGGATCTGCAGAACGATATTATTCTGCAATCCTTGACTGATGCATATGGGCAATTCATCATGAATTACCACATGCATAAACTTCAAAATTCCTTGGCCGAAGTTAATGAATATGCTGGTTACCGCTGAGCTTTCTATGAAAGGTTCTAAAGGCTCAGTTCTTGCTATGGAATGGACTTCTTCCAAAAGAAAGTCTTATGGAAAGAAAAAGAAGTCTGTGAAAAAGCAAAAGGTGGAAGGATCAAAGAAGAAGAAGGCAGAGCCGAAAAAGAAGGCCGATGTCAAAGGAAAGTGTTTCCATTGCAACAGCGACGGCCATTGGAAGCGGAACTGCCCTACTTACCTGGCCACCCTGAAGAACAAGAAGGAAGGTCCTTCTGGAGGTATGCTCGTTATTGAGTCTAACCTTACGATTTCTTCTGCATCCAGTTGGGTGCTTGACTCTGGTTCTAGTGCTCATCTGTGCACTTCTATGCAGGGTCTTGAGGATAGCAGGAGGCTGAGGGATGGAGACATGATCCTACGCATCGGTAATGGAGCAAGAGTTGCTGCAGTAGCCGTGGGAACATACCCTCTTCGATTACCATCTGGTTTAGACTTAGTTTTAAAAGACTGTTATTATGTGCCTGCAGCTAGCAGGAATTTGATTTCTGTTTCATGCTTAGCACAAGAAGGTTATGTGATCACCTTCTTTAAGGACCATTGTAACATTCTTTATGAAAGAAATAAAATTGCAAATGGTTTCCTTATTAATGGTCTTTATCAGCTACATATTGATGTACCTATTTTAACTATCGAGCAAAACGTGAATGCCATAAAACGACCTAGGGATAGTCCAAACGACAGATATCTATGGCACCTGAGATTAGGTCATATAGCAGAAGATAGGATTAACAAATTGGAGAAAAATGGGCTATTGAGTCCATTGACTTTCCGAGTCATATCCAACTTGTGAATCTTGTCTTCAAGGCAAAATGACTAAACTCCCTTTTGTTGGACATGGGGAGAGGGCCACAGATCTCCTTGCCCTAGTACATACTGATGTGTGCGGCCCATTTGATGTGCCGGCTAGAGGCAATTTTGTCTACTTCATTACCTTTATCGATGATCTGTCTAGGTATGGGTATGTGTATCTTATGAGACACATAAGTCTGAAGCCTTTTGAAAAGTTCAAAGAATTCAGACATGAAGTAGAAAAACAAACTGGAAAACCCATTAAGGTTCTTCGATCAGATCGAGGAGGTGAATACCTTAGCCGAAGAATTCCTAGACTATCTCAAAGAAAAATGGCATAGTCTCTCAATGGACTCCACCAGGAACACCTCAACTCAACGGGGTTTCAGAATGGAGAAATCGGACTCTATTGGATATGGTTCGATCCATGATGAGCTTCACAGACCTCCCTGATTTTCTTTGGGGACACTTCATTGTTAACTTCAATATTTACTTACTGAATAGGGTTCCCTCTAAAACCGTTCCTACCACACCGTATGAGATATGGCACGGTAAGAAACCAAGTCTGAGTCATCTCAGAATTTGGGGTTGTCCGGCTCATGTCAAAAGACAACAAGCGGACAAGTTAGAGTTTAGGTCCTTTAGAGCTCGATTCATAGGATATCCTAAAGAGTCATTAGGATACTATTTCTACATTCCAGAAGACCACAATGTGATTGTGAGTCGACATGCCATCTTTCTTGAAAAATAGTTTATTCAAGATAGCGGCATTGGAAAGCAGATTCAAGCTTGATGAGAAAGTCTCACAAGTAGCAACGAGCTAAGGACCAAGTGGAACCAAATCAGGTTGAGCCAATAAGAACACTACCTCCTCCACCTCGTAGATCGGAAAAGAGTTTTTCCATCCCCCTGAAAGATACTTAGGTATTATTTCAGAGGATGTAGAGGAAAATGTTCCTCATAGGTAATGGTGCTCATGGTGATGATCCCAAAACCTACAACGAGGCGATATCAGATATCGACTCCGAGAAATGGCTTAGAGGCAATGAAGTCAGAAATTGACTCGATGCACTCAAACCAAGTCTGGACCTTGGTAGATCCACCAGAAGGTATAGTACCTATTGGGTGTAAATGGATCTTCAAGAGAAAGATTGGTGCAGATGGGAATGTGGAGACATTCAAGGCTAGACTAGTGGCAAAAGGTTATAGTCAATGCGAAGGCATTGACTATCAGGATACCTTTTCCCGGTAGCTATGCTAAAATCCATCCGCACATTGCTTGCTGTTGCAGCCTATTTCGATTATGAAATATGGCAAATGGACGTGAAAACGGCATTCCTTAAATGGATATCTTGAGGAAGATATCTATATGGAACAGCCGCTAGGTTTCACATCCAGTGATACTGATCACAAGGTTTGCAAGCTGCAAAGGTCCATATATGGACTTAAGCAAGCATCTCGGAGCTGGAACACTCATTTCAATGATGTGATCAAAAAGTTTGGTTTCATCAAAAATGAAGAGGAACCATGTGTTTTCAAAAAGGTCAGTGGGAGCGCTGTTGTCTTCCTCGTATTGTACGTGGATGACATCCTCCTTATTGGGAATGATATTCCCATGTTGACATCAGTCAAAATGTGGTTGTCTAAAGGAATTCTCCATGAAAGACCTAGGTGAAGCATCCTTTATTCTAGGAATTAAGGTCTATAGGGATAGACCGAATAGGATGCTAGGACTTTCACAGAAGATGTACATAGAGGAAGTACTAAAGAGGTTTAGTATGGAAAACTCTAAGAGGGGATTAATACCCTTCAGACATGGTATTCATCTTTCCAAGAAGATGTGCCCTAGCACACCTGAGGAAATAGAACGCATGAGCAAGATCCCTTATGCTTCTGCAATAGGGAGCCTCATGTATGCCATGCTATGTACACGACCTGATATAGCCCATGCTGTGAGTGTCACAAGCAGATATCAGTCAAATCCAGGTGAAGAACACTGGACTTCTGTGAAATGTATCCTTAAGTACTTGAGAAGAACTAAGGATATGATGTTGGTCTTTGGTAATGGAGAACTCCAAGTTCAGGGATACACAGACTCGGACTTTCATGTCCGATATAGATGATCGAAAGTCGACATCTGGAAGTCTGTTTGTGTGCAATGGTGGAGCTGTCAGCTGGAAGAGTTCCAAGCAAACTGTGATAGCAGATTCCACCATGGAAGCAGAATATATCGCTGCATCAGAGGCTGCAAAGGAAGCATTCTGGTATACAAGAAGTTTGCTGCAGAAATTGGAGTAATGCCATCAGATGCCATTCCTCTATACTGCGACAACAATGGCGCCATAGCCCTTGCTAAGGAGCCGAGGTCTCACCAGAAATCCAAGCACATTGAGCGGCGATACCACCTCATCCGCGATTACCTTCGAGAAAGGGTTACGTTCGAGGTCAAGAGAGTCAACTCCACAGATAATGTGGCAGACCCACTTACAAAGCCGTTGGGCCAGCAGAAGATCGAAGCCCACCTTGAGAAGATGGGACTTAGACTTGTAGCCAATTGGCTTTAGGACAAGTGGGAGATTGTTAGATATATGTGCCCTAGAAGCCAGAATTGGCTGACACTTGTAATACACTTCTAGGGGCAAAATTATAATTTTGACTATAAATCAATAAAATGGGTTATTTTCTATCACATATGTGTATTTAGTGTCTGTGATACATCCTTTGAGTTAATGGTAATGATAATTCATATTTTCAAGAGTTGAAAATTTAAGACATGAATAATCATTATTAACTCATAAAATGCTCCCGACCATAGGATCATCACGAGGATGGTGATTGATCCGGAAGGTTGGTGTACAATCGCTTCTCTTTAGTAGATGAGTCTTGAGTCTATGGTGTGGAGACACCGGAGCGAGAGTACAGGTACTCGTTAGAGAACGAGGGCACTGAGCGTGACCACCTCGAGTAGTCATTAGGAAGTCTACCTTCTCGTCAATGACTGACTCGATGCTGCAGTAGTGTGTCTGGTTCTTTGACCTGAGATGCATCGGCAGTTCACCTTGAGGGTGTTATAGTTTGACTACACCATTACTCGGTCTCCTAGCCATATGGAACCCTGAGGTGTATGTTGGCTATAGCATGTTCATTGTAGGAACTGGATTGCATCAAGATGGAATCTATCTACCTCGGTGGTAGAGGAGCAGCCCTATGATGATCATGAGAATCAAGTCCAGAAGCCCATGGCCATGGCAGAGAGTGAAATAATAGAAAGAGTTTCTATTTAGATTTTCACATTGGACTCGAATCGAATGATTACATCATATGACAGAGACTAGGGTTTGACGAGTTCACCTTAACCCTAATCTGATCGGGGCTCAAGATAGAAGAACTTAATCACACAGGTAGCTGCACCAAGAGGTTCGCATTCAGCTCTGATGGGTTGCCACCATATACTGCTAGGTGTCACTGGTGGATTTTGGGAGCAATTAGAATGATTTAGATGATCGATCATTCTAGCTGTTCGAATCAGAAGAGTTCTGATCCATCGAAAGGAGTTTCGATGATGTCGATGATAGAGATCATGACATATCCCATTACCATACAGAACTGAACCTAACTGGGTCACACAAACAAGGGTTTGAATCTGGTGATCATCAATTGAACTGATCTAGTTCAATTGATCTGAATGAGATTCAATTAGGTTCAAGGAAATCGTGCTAGCACTCGATTGAACCTAACGTTCTTCTTTTACTATCATAAATAAGTTGTCCTGACTGAGCCAAAGGAGTTTGTGCTCAATCAGAGGCCTTCATATGGTCTGACTGGAGGTTGTCCAAGTCAGAAAAGGTTGTCTTAATTTAATGAGATTACCTGCCATTTTTGGTCACCTGCCATTTCATTGTTCTTTGACTTTGGTCAAAAGTCTACCTTTGACTGGTCAAACGTTGACCATTGACCCTTTGACTTTTGACCACATGACATGCACCTATTGGAGAGCTGGTGGGGGCCTTGTCCCCCTGCCAGAAAATTGGCAA
This sequence comes from Cocos nucifera, assembly GCA_006176705.1. Lineage (NCBI taxonomy): Eukaryota > Viridiplantae > Streptophyta > Magnoliopsida > Arecales > Arecaceae > Cocos > Cocos nucifera. The sequence goes on from QRFJ01000386.1 coordinate 251,077, forward strand.
AGGAGAAGGGGGCGCACGCCAAGGGTGGCGTGAGCCCAATGGATAGGAGGCGCCTAGGAGTCCCTTGTTGGACAAGGACTCCACCTCTCCTTTTGGATTCCAATTAGAGTGGCCTACTAAGAATCCAACTTTGACTGGTCTTAGGCGCCCTCTAAGGATGAATCCTAGGGTCTCTCATCTGATTGGATTTGGTGATGTCATCCACCAATCAGATTTAGATCTGATTTCACAAAGCAGTTGTGATTGGTTGGGAATGAAGAGGCAGTTGGATGGCGCAGTAGAGTCTATAAATAAGACCCTATCTATGCCCAACTTCTAAGCTTCCTCCTCAATTAGCCATGCCCCAAGGCTGCCTCTCCCCTCTCTCCATGCCACCATCTAGCCCTCTCTCTCCTCTCCACGCCCAAGGAAGTTGGGCCTTCAGATTAGTGTGATTCAGGCAAGAAAAGGCTGACGAAAAAGGAAGAAGGCTGCACTGCTGCAAAGGACGACTGGATGATCTTCAAAAGAAGTTTTGAAGATCCTCCAAATCAGATCCAGATCTAATTTTTGGAGAAAATGAAAGAGAAGAAGAGGATCTTCAGATCCAGCTTAAGTGGATACCGGTAGAGGCCAGGCGCTTGCATGGCTAGATCCAGAACCTCAGGGCTTCGACAGGATCATCAACGGATAATCAGATTATCCAAAATCAAGATAAAATTAATTTAGAATTAATTTTATTTTATTTTTTTATTTATAAGATTATAAAATTAGATCTGAAAAGTGTCAGATCTAATTAGAATCTAAGAGAAAATTTTTAAAATATACCTCTCGATCCAATCAAATCTGAACGAACCTGACTCGAGAAATTAGGATTTTTCCTTCAGTATTGCCAACTCAACTTCTCAAATAACTTCTATTGTGTCACCTAGGGTTGAAAGTAGGATCGAGCCAACCCGAGATCCATCGGACCGAACCGACTTTGGGTTGGACTTGAGGCTCAGTCTGAAATCATTCAGATCAGACTTTGGCCAAAAAATAGGACCCATTTTACTTTCGGACCTAGCTCAAGCCTATCTTTCGCCCAGCTCCGATCCGATCCCCAAACTATGCCCGACTAAGCCCCTCCTCCACGACCCCCCCCCCCCCAGCCCTTGCAAACGTCTAAGTATTACATGCACCAGATGCAGTTGGACCACACCATATCCCATAATGGATAACAGGCCACATTACCCTTGTATTTCACCAATTTCCAATTAGACTAGTCAGGTGTGGATTAATAGGTCTCTTTTCTGATAGATTAGATCAAGTATGAATGAAGTCTTATTGATTTCAATATACCTAACTCGGCGATCAAAATCATTGCTTGTTTAGCTCGTTGAACTTTAAAAATCTAAACAATGAAGGTCAAAACTTATTCTAAAACTGTGGGTGTTATTGCTGCAGGCCCACCACCCCCCTCTGCTACAGGCCCCCACCCCCCCAACTCTACTCTATTGCAGACGCCGCCGCCACCCCCCCGCTTCCACCTCTCCGTGCCACCACTGCCCCCCCAACCACCACTCTACTGCAGGCCACCCCCCCCCGGGCCCTCCACCTCTCCGCGCCACCACCCGACCTCCCCCCCGCTCCAGTGAACCCCTCCTCCACCCTCCCTCGAACCCCATGAAACCCCCCTCTGGCGAACCCCCCTCCACCCTACCTCGATCCCCTGCAAAATTCCACCCTCCCCGTCTCTCCATCCGATCCTCCCTCAGCCCCCAACGAAAACCCTCCTCCGACGAACTTTCATCCGACCCTCCCTCGACCCTCATGAAACCCCTCCTCCGACGAACCCCCTCCACCCTCACTCGGTCCCCCGCAAACCCCCCCGCATCCGACCCTCCCTCGGCCCCCAGTGAACCCCCCTCCGTGAACCCCTATCCGACCCTCCCTAGGCCCCTTGTGAAATCCCCCTCCGACGAACCTCCTGTTATTTATGTGCCCTAGAAGCCAGAATTGGCTGACACTTGTAATACACTTCTAAGGGGCAAAATTATAATTTTGACTATAATTAATAAAATGGATTATTTTCTATCACATATGTGTATTTAGTGTCTGTGATACATCCTTTGAGTTAATGGTAATGATAATTCATATTTTCAAGAGTTGAAAATTTAAGACATGAATAATCATTATTAACTCATAAAATGCTTCCCGACCATAGGATCATCACGAGGATGGTGATTGATCCGGAAGGTTGGTGTACAATCACTTCTCTTTAGTAGATGAGTCTTGAGTCTATGGTGTGGAGACACCAGAGCGAGAGTATAGGTACTCGTTAGAGAATGAGGGCACTGAGCGTGACCACCTCGAGTAGTCATTAGGAAGTCTACCTTCTCGTCAATGACTGACTCGATGCTGCAGTGGTGTGTCTGGTTCTTTGACCTGAGGTGCATCGGTAGTTCACCTTGAGGGTGTTATAGTTTGACTACACCATTACTCGGATCTCCTAGCCATTCGGAATTCTGAGGTGTATGTTGGCTATAGCATGTTCATTGTAGGAACTGGATTGCATCAAGATGGAATCTATCTACCTCGGTGGTAGAGGAGCAGCCCTATGATGATCATGAGAATCAAGTCCAGAAGCCCATGGCCATGGCAGAGTGAAATAATAGAAAGAGTTTCTATTTAGATTTTTCACATTGGACTTGAATCGAATGATTACATCATATGACAGAAACTAGGGTTTGACGAGTTCACCTTAACCCTAATCTGATCGGGGCTCAAGATAGAAGAACTTAATCACACAGGTAGCTGCACCAAGAGGTTCGCATTCAGCTCTGATGGGTTGCCACCATATACTGCTAGGTGTCACTGGTGGATTTTGGGAGCAATTAGAATGATTTAGATGATCGATCATTCTAGCTGTTCGAATCAGAAGAGTTCTGATCCATCGAAAGAGGTTTCGATGATGTCGATGATAGAGATCATGACATATCCCATTACCATACAGAACTGAACCTAACTGGATCACACAAATAAAGGATTTGAATCTAGTGATCATCAATTGAACTGATCCAGTTCAATTGATCTGAATGAGATTCAATTAGGTTCAAGAAAATCATGCTAGCACTCGATTGAACCTAACGTTCTTCTTTTACTATCATAAATAGTTGTCCTGACTGAGCCAAAGGAGTTTGTGCTCAATCAGAGGCCTTCACTTGGTCTGACTGGAGCTTGTCCAAGTTAGAAAAGGGTTATCTTATTTTGTAAGACAATACCTACCATTTTTGGTCATCTATCATTTCTCGTCCTTTGACTTTGGTTAAAAGTTGATCTTTGACTGATCAAATATTGATCATTGATACTTTGACTTTTGTCCACATGACATGCACCTATTGGAGAGCTGGTGGGGGCTTGTCCCCTGCCAGAAGTTGGCAAGGAGGAGGGCGCACGCCAAGGGTGGCGTGCGCCCAAGTTTGAGACGCGCAGGAGTTCCTGTTGGATAGGGACTCCATATTCTTTTTGGATTCTGATTAAACTCCTCCTAAGAACCAACTTTAACTGATCTTTGGGGCCATCTAAGGATGAATCCAAGGGACGCTATTCCCACTAATCAGATTTAGATCTAATTTTACAAAGGGTTGTGATTGGTTGGGATGAAGAGGAGTTGGATCACGCATAGTCTATAAATAAGACCCTACGCCCAACTCAAAAAATAATAATGAAAACACAATTCCCATGCCCCAAGACTGTCTCTCTCCTCCTCCATGCCAAGTCCATCTTCTCCCTCTCCTCTCCACGCCCAAAGTAGTTTGAAATTTCAGTTGGTGCAATCCAGTCAAGAGAAAGACGACAGAAAGCTAGAAGGCTGTGCTGCTGCAAAGGATAAATGCTGATCTTCGAAAGCCATTTTGAAGATCCTCCAAATCAGATTCAGATCTGATTTTTAGAGACGTGATAGAGAAGAAGAGGATCTCTAGATCCAGTTCGAGTGGATATCAGTAGAGGCCAGGCACTTGCGTGGCTAGATCCAGAACCTTCCACTGCTTACAAGATCATCAATGGGTAATAGGATTATCTTACATCAAGGTAAATTTAATTTAATTTAATTTATCTAGATTTTACTTTAATTATTAGAATAATAAGAATCAAATCTAAAATATCCCAGATCTGATTATGGATCAAAGAAAAAAAATTTTAAAATATATCTCTTGATCCGATCAGATCTGAACGAACCTGGTTCAAAAAATCAGAATTTTTTCTTCACCCCCATCCACCCTCGACCCTCCATCGACCCCCAGTGAAACTCCTCCCCCACACTCTATCCTCCTCCGACCCCGGTGTGAAACCAAACCCTCCTTCCGGCGAGCCTTCCTCCACCCTCCTTCGGCCCCCGTAAAATTCCATCCTACCCCCTCCCCCACCATCACCATTCTGACCCTCTCCCGATCGAGTGCGAAACCCCCCTCCCCCGCATCCATTGCTGCCCTCCACAACCCCCACTCCGCCCTCCAAATATATAAAAAAAAAGGTTGGCAAATTTACCTTTTCGATGGAGGGGGGTGACCGGCGATGGGAAGGATGGCTTCGACGATGTTGGGATGGAGGAAAGGGACGAGAGGGAGCTCAGCACTGTAACCGATGGCAGGAGGAGAGGGAGAACTCGATGCTATAATCGGTGGCGAGATGGAGGAATTAAGGGAGGGGAGGGAGGGCTCCGTGTGCGGCGAATGAATTCGATCGGGATGGGAAGGCTTGGCATGCGATGAGTCAATTCAGATCGAAAAATTTAAGAGGTAGTTTTAAAAAATTAATTTAAAAACATAGCAATCGATAATTCCATCACAAAAAGCTATAAAAATTTTTAAAAATATTTTAAAATATATCGATAAAAAAAATGATCGCTAAATAATATACCAAAATTTTAAAAAAAATTATAGATTAAAATTTATCATTAATTTTTTTTTGAAAAATTTAAAAAATTTAAAAACTAATTTAAAATAATTTAAAAAATTTTTGATCAATTTTTTAGTCAAAAAATTAATTTTTTTGATCAAATTTTTGGTCACAAATTTTTTGACTTAAAAATCGATTAGAAAATCCTAAAATTATTTTTTAAAAATTTAAAATAACCTAAAAAAATTTTTGACCAACTTTTTGGTCAAAAAATTAATTTTTTCTAACTGAATTTTTGGTCATAAATTTTTTGATCAAAAAATTAGTCAAAAAATCCCAAAATTATTTTTTTAATTTAAAATAACTTAAAAAAATTTTAACCTATTTTTTGATCAAAAAATTAACTTTTTTCAATCAATTTTTTGGTCAAAAAATTCTAAAATTATTTTTTAATTTAAAAATTTTTTTGACTGATTTTTTGATCAAAAATTTATTTTTTTCATTTCGATCATAAATGTATTTTGCAATCAAATATAATTTTTTTTATTTTTTTTAAATATGATATAATTTTAAAATTTAAAACTCATCTTTACCATTTATTATTTAAATAATTATCATTAGAGTATTATCACAAAAGATCGACTCAATCCGATAGCCCTAGCTATGTCGATCAATAAAATTTGATTTCGACGGCCATGAACGATCGTATGATGATCTAATAGATAGAGACCACCAATAGATTTGAAAATTTGCAATGATGATCTCGATGATATTTATAACATACTATCAAAATTTTACTTCAATCAAATATCATTATCATGGTTAATTTAGCATGAAATGATTTGGATCGTTAAATAAAAAATAATTGATCAAAGGGCCAAATGGTATCCGATTATAAAAGCAATTTTTTTAGATAAATGATCTTTGCAACTACTTTGATCATTTGTATGGTGGTGATCATAAAATTCAAATCATGCATATATGAACGATCTAAAACTATATATTTCTTGATACTCATTCTTAAAGTACTTAGGTAATTATACTTATGCTTTTATAAGATCTGTTTAACGTCGATGGTTCATATACACATAGTTTGGATTTTATGATCATCACTATACAAATGATCAAAGTAGCAGCAAAGATCATTTATCTAAAAAATTATCTTATAATCGGATGCCGTTTGGCCCTTTGATCAATTATTTTTTATTTAACGGTTCAACTGATCCCATACTAAATTGATTATGATAATGATTTTCAATTAAAGTAAAATTTTGATAGTATACTATAAATATCATCAAGATCATTATTGTAAGTTTTTAAATCTATCGATAGTCTCTATCTATCAGATCATCATACGATCGTTCATGATCGTCGAAATTAAATTTTATTGATTGACATAGCTAGAGCTATTGAATTGAGCCGATTTTTTGTGATGATACTCTAACAATAATTATTTAGATAATGAATGATGAAGATGGACTTTAAATTCTAAAATTATATCATATTTAGAAAAATAAAAAAAAATTATATTTGATTACAAAATACATTTATGATAGAAAATTTGATTGAAAAAAATTATTTTTTTGATAAAAAATGGTCAAAAAAATTTTCAAATTATTCTAAATTTAAAAAATATTTTTTTGTATTTTTGATGGATTTTTTGATCAAAAAATTTATAATCAAAAATTTGGTCATAAAAAATTAATTATTCGATCAAAAAATTGGTCGAAAAAATTCTAAATTATTTTAAATTTTTTAAAAAAAAAAAAATTAATTTTTTGTTCAAAAAATTTGCGACCAAAATTTTAATCAAAAAAATTAATTTTTTGATCAAAAAATTGGTCAAAAAAATTTCAAATTATTTTAAATTTTAAAAAAATAATTTTTGGATTTTTCTATCAATTTTTTGGTCAAAAATTTTGTGACCAAAAATTTGATCAAAAAAATTAATTTTTTAACCAAAAAATCGATCAAAATATTTTTTTATTATTTTAAATTTAAAAAATATTATTTTGGGATTCTTCGATTGATTTTTTGGTCGAAAAATTTGAGATAAAAAATTTGGTCAAAAAATTGATTGTAAAATTTTATAAAATTAGTATTTTATAAATTTACTTTTATATTCAAATTTTTGATCGTAAAATCGGTCACAAAAATTTCAGTCACAAAGTTGGTTGTAAAATCAGTCGCAAATTTTAATCAAAAAATTCAATCATAAAATCGATCGCAAAATCACTATTTCTTGTAGTGATTATCTCTATATCATCATCATCTGAAATCAGAATAATTTCATACTTAATTACTAATGGTTGCATAACTTGTAGATATCTATATATTATTATTATTATTTTATTTTGACTTCTATCTATACGAAATATTTGGTACAACTTTATTCTCCAACTCATCAAATTTTATTTCATTTTTAATTCTGAGGTGTGGTCGCCTATTATACTCGATGCTAAACAATCTATTAACTATCAAACCATTAATATAGCATAACGCTGTAATAGTTTCTACCATTTCTCACTACCTAGATAATAAAAAAATATAAATTTAATATAACTATTAAATATATATATATATATATTATAAATAAACTTACATATGTCCATATATTATATCAAAGATTTAACATGCTTCACTATTTAAGTTTTTAGTCTTAACCATTCCAGTTAAGACTAAAACAGTGTGCATCAATAACAACATCCTATAGACTAAAATTCTACAAGTTAACTATAAATTAATATCTCAGGTGCATCCTATTAATGTTTTTATAAAAATATTTATTTCTAAGCATGCACGTTGGTGAAACTATCTCACACAATAAGCCACTTTGATATGGCCCTAGAATATCTAATACTACCTTAGGGTGTCATTTAATCCACTGTAAACTAGAGGCATTGACCAAAAGGATTAGCAACCACATATGCCATATGTGCAATATTTATCTAGATTATACTTAATTTGTAAACTAGAGATATTGACCAAATTTATTTTATTTTATTCTAATAAATAAATCTAAAAGGATAAATTTTCTTATTAGATAAGAGAATTCTATATGTAATACACTGCATAAACCACAGATTAATAGCACATAGTAGCTAAATGCTTATATCAACTATGAGAAAAATATTTAAGCAAAATCATATGATGGCTACCCTATATATAAGGTATCCAAGTTTAGTCGATCAATTAAATCAGCATACATCCTCTAAAAAAAGATAAATAAATCATGATGATATGGACTACATGTAGTTCATTAGACATTTGCTAATCAATGCATCTAAAGTCATCAATAGATTGCTAAAATATTGCTACGTACCTTATCAGGAGGCCAGTCAGGAAGGAGCGAAAGCCGATTGGGGAGGGAGGAAGCCGGTCGGGAGGTCGGTTGGAGTGGAGCGAAAGTCGGTCGAAGAGGGGGGAAGCCAGTCGGAGAGGGAGGGAAGTCGGTCGGGAGGCTAGTCAGGATGGGGCGGGAGGCCGGTCGGGTAAGGGGGAAGTCAGTCGGAAAGCCGGTCGAGAAGAGGCGGAAGTCGGTTAGGGAGGGAGGAAGCCAGTCTGGAGGCCGGTCGGGGTGGAGTGGAAGCCGATCAGGGAGGGGGGGAAGCCGATCGAGAGGCTAGTCGGGGAGAAGGGAAGCTAGTCAAGGAGGGAGGAAGCTGGTCGACGAGAGTGGGGACCATGAAAGGAGACCAATCATGGGTGGGGGACCATGCTGTCGGGTGGCCGGAGGCATGGGACCATGCGGTCAGGCCATCAGAGGTGGGAGACCACCAGGAGACTAGTCGACGAAAAGGCCAGAGGTGGGGGAGGGTTTGTTGGTGAAAAGGTAGGATTGGTGGAGTAAGGCCAAGAGAACCTGCATGTTGAAGATGTCCAAGATGCAATTTATTTTTTTATTTTATTTTTAAATTATTTCTAGCATGTTGACCAGGTAAGCTTAACTCGCATGTCGGACATGCGAGTTCTGTCCACATGGCTTTCTACTTAACAGAACTAGGATATTCTCGAAAATACATTTGAAATAGTAATATTTTTTAAAATTAATATTTAATCATAATATTTTAAAAAAATTTACTAATGATGCTATTGTATTTATTTTATATATATATATATTCTGTTTTTAGTTTTGCCATATATTTTATAAATGTGACTAGCGGTGGGTAAGTCCCACGTGAGGAGAAATATAATATTAAAAGGAAGGGGCAGTCCTATTTGTAAAATTGTAGTAGCATGTGATAGGGACTCGTTTATGGCAGAGGAAGTGCATGGCAAATTTTTTTCAAATTTACTAAAATTATTGGATTGTTCTTCAGGTCCAAACATTTCTTTAAATTGTTATTGAATTATCTAATAAACTAATAGCTATCCAACCATTGATGGCTTTTATTATTCTTTTTATGAATGATGGATAAGTTCCACAAACCAGTGATGTTATTTGATTCCCAAGATGGTACCTTTACCATTGTTTATCATTTCTCCACTTCCACGGTTGTTATCAAATTAATAGATGCAACAAATTTGCACGCTTTAACTTATTAAGAATTCCAACCAATAGATGGGATTCGATTCATAACTATATGATTTTTTTTTTTTTTTTTTTTTTTTTATGACTTCATTCTATTTCTGAATTCCAAATCATGGGCACTAGCTAAATTTTTCCACATTGCTAAATTTGTGAACATGACTTATCATGTCGCAAAGCTATTATAGGCTAACCATATAATGGCTAGGAAGAGAGATTATCTTTTTTAAAAATGATCATAGGAAAAAGAAGTTAGAATTTAATATATATAATTAAGATATATGAATTTATACATAGCTTTCTAGAACATTAATTATGTTTGCAATTTCCTACATAGCTATAACAAGATGGACCAATACAGCGCCAAGTAGCTGGCACCCACTTCCATGGAGGTTTGGGATCAAATTCACTAGAATGATTCCAGAATTCTAAAATAGTTTGGACTTTAATTTGTTTTATAATGGCTCAACACAGATTGAAGCCTATTGCGGCTAATTTTCAATGAAGAATGACCTATAAAATAAGTTCGTTGGCCGAAATTTTATCCAATGAAAATCCTTCGATGTTTAAATTAGTGGAAAGTGGTGAATGGTATTTTAAAATATGGTTTGGCAGAGTTTTAGCCTAGCAAAAGTCTTTCTTTGTTGTTCACTTATCTCTCTTTTATAGATGACTCGGGTATAATCATTGGGCATGTAAGGTCTCGCTTATTATGGCACTAAGATGGCAGTTAACCCTTATTATCGAGCTATGATCGTAGAGTTAGTGGGTAATTTATACCCATTAACGATTGTGATATGCAGTCATTACCTACGATTGTGGATTTGATTGGATATACCGATTATCAATCGATAATTATGTTATATCAACTTCATGTCGAAGATTTTGTTATACTGATAGACCATCAGTCTTTTCTGTTATATCGATTGACCATCGATTTCTTGTGTTATGATCAATTCATTTGTTAAGTTGTCTAAATCGATTACCATCTGAGAAGGTGACTCAGATTCACTGATATGCAATCGGTTGTTAATGGGCAATCAATGGTTTCTCATGTTATCAACAGTCGATTAGCTGATAAGAAAGCAGCTAGTCTTCAATAATCGATCATTCAAGGGTTACCAATAAGCAATCGGTTAATTGTAGAGTCGTGTGATGCTGATTGGGTGTCGGGATGCTGAGACTTATAGCCAAGGGAGATCCGAATATTGATCAAGTATTGTGTGCTGATGCGATGTCGGTGCCAACCATGAATCAAGGGGATTAAATCCGAATGACCCAACAGTTGTCCCCAACTCCTAAGTCCAAGGTGACTTGACATATTGGATGATGGGAGTTAGAGAATCTTCTGTCACCCTGATTCCATAGTCCTTTCGACTGCAAGCATTTATAATATTCTCGAAAATGAAAAATTTCCAGTCATTTTATCGTTTAGATGATCATGCAATCATCATTGGGGTATCAAATCGAGATGATAGTTATTTAATGTTGCAGTTATTAGATAGCAGGATGATTCGATTGATTTGATTTTGAGCTATCATATGTCATCACGTATCCGATAACTATTGACTTTTAATGATTTACATGGATCATGTGGACATGTCATGATCAGATGGAAGGTGCGTCAAAAAGTCTGAATGATGATCGGTCTTGAGATTGCCACGTATCGAAATCTTGGAGGATCTTGGTTTGAATGAGTCCATCTCGGTCGTCATTGATTTCTATATATAGGTCGTTTTCATCTTCCATCTTAGTTTTTCGCAAGTCTGAGAACCTATCTTTCCCATAGGTGTTGAGAGCTTCATAGAAAGGGGATTATCTTCTTCATCTTTTTGAGATCTCCAAAATTTGTTTTACCCTCCGATTGGCCTTCGTTCTCCTTTCTCTTCTTTTTTTTTTTTTGATTTTCATCGTCATCGCCATGGATAATGGCTAGTAGCAATTGGAAGTGTAAGAAAGGAGTTAGGGAAGATGGTAATAGGCCCGGTCTAGAGCTTTCTTGGGGTAGTCGATCAATTTCTCCTATTGATGATCCTGCATCAGGTCGGAACATAAAATCTTCTTCTATGATCGAATCTGCAATTCTTAGGCTCCAAGAGCAATATTGTGTCCCGGAATAGTTTTAGTTTTATGCATCTAGTCCAGATGGCCGGTTGAACTCTCCTCCTCCAGGCCAAATCATCTTTTATATAGATAACCTTCAGGTTGATCGTCGGTTTTCGATTCCATAGTTTGTTTGGAATATTTTTGACTATTATGGGATCTGTCCTGCACAACTTGCTCCAAACTCCATTTAGATTATCATTAGTTTTGTACTGTGTCATCTACTTCAGACAACTCCTAAAGTGTCTATTTTTTAGGCTTTATTCCTACTTCTCCCACACCGTAAGGCTAAGGGTTGGTGGTTTTTTGGACTGAGATGGGGTTAGCATTTTATAATCGACCTACCTTCTTCCATCCATGATGGAAGAATCAATTCTTCTTTGTTTCATCTTTTTCAATTTGGGATTTTTCTTCTTCTTGGGGGAGTCCAAGGATAAGCCCGAATAAAAAAAGTTGAGTTGATACTACCGACCGAGAAAACTTCCAATATTTGAAAGACATGAAAGTTCCTTCGCAATGAGAGCTGCTGATGGAGCAGAGCCTGTATGACGCCGAACTTAGTTCGGTACCTTCTCTAGGTATAACATAATACAATCATCATCATCATATCATCTCTTTTTTTTTGGCTAAGTCACTATCGGTATTTGTTAGCAGACATGCAGCCATCAGTGGATGAGATTTGGTGGAATGCCCTTAGAAAAAGGTCCGCTCAGGTGTGGGTTCATCTCGGGGTCCAAAAATGATCCATGGCGATACTCCTTCGGTAATTATTTTTGAAGCTCATGCCGATCCCATTATCGCACTGTCAGCTCCAGTGGTCCCACCATTATCGAGAGCTTCCTAGCTGGTTGAACATTCCGATGATGATATCATAATTGTTGAACCACCATCGATAAATGCAATGTCGATTACATCTCGAGCACTATCATCATCTCGGCACTCTTCCACTCCTAAATGGATGATGGCACCAATCGATGAGTCATCTGCTCAAAGACACAAGAAGATACCACAAATATCGGCTGGTGACTTGGCTCCAAAAGATTTGAAGGAGCATTTCAATATTTGGATATCTACTGATGAATCGGTACTAGGGAATATTGAATATCTACTGATGAATCGGTACTAGAGAATTCGAGGCCGGTAAAGCAACTTTTGGAGGCTACACCTCTCCCAATGGATTGGGAGAGCAGGAAGGATCGGACCGTGCCCGATATCTTTTTGACATTTTATCCTGTAATTCTCAGTGTGAGTCAACATTTCTTTGTTTACTTGTCACTATTTTTGTTTCGATAATTTAACTATTGTTTTCTCTAGTTTGTGCATGATGTGTCGGTGCTGGAAGCGAGATTTCATGAATTTATGGGGCTTGGTCGAACATGGGTCAATTGAGTGGCAACTGCAAATGCCGATTAGGAAGTCGCCAATGAGCTTCTTCAAGCAGCAAGTGATTGGGAGAAAAAGTATCAAGAAGAAATTTCTAGCTTGAAGGCCGAATTGGAGTTGGCCCTATAGGCTGTCGCTTCTCTAGAAACCTGAATTCAGTGTAAGAAAAATACAATTAGTCAACACTAAGGGGAACATGATGATTATTTTTATGAGTTGGAGGGTGAGTGAGAAAGGCATCAGGTGATCGAATCAAGGTTGGCACTGTTGGAAATCCAGTAGGGCATGTAGCATGCAATTCAAAATTTTTTCAAATATTTATAGCAACGAAAGCTAAAATTAATCAAATATTAATTCTACAACATGCATTGATAAAATATCAATTATCCTACTTAGGATCTAGACATGCTAATATCTAATTTAAAATTTAAATACGATCGATCAGCAAATCGCATTTGCTGACTGATTCAAATTCAGAACTCGATACCTGTGCATAGGTAGCTGATCTTCATGATCTGAATTCATCAAAATAAGTCTCTAGTATCATGCTACAGTCGCACACTCATCTAACCTCTACGGTTGGTCCACATAGAGCTTCTAGTCCTGATCAGCTCCATTGGAGAGCTAGCTTCTCATCAAGACCTACGATGGTTGATTGCGATTGATCTAATTGATCGTCTTCTTTCTGATCTCTCAGATACTCCAAAAAATTAGAACATGTAGTATGGAGGATGATGAGGCAATGACTGAAGTTTGGTGGCGATCGAGTACTCATAGCACTCAATCTCTCCACTCGAACCCAGAGACCTTGTTCTAGGGTTTCACTCACCCAAAAATCCTAATGCACCGAAAACCCTCTTACGCCCTCTATTAGTGGAGTCTTTCCATGAAACAAATTTTCATGGATTAAGAACTCTCTAATCTACCATACATCCTTCTCAAAATATTTTTTAGATGGGTGATAAAAGAAAAAAAAATGAATGGCTTGAGAGAAGAGCGTAGAGAATAATTTTCTCCCTCTCTGGACTTTTCTCACCCCCAGGACCTGCACCCTTCTTTGACTTTTCTTTCTCAAAACACCCCTCACGTTCCCACTCTTCTCTCTACAGCATGCCTAAGAAAAAATAGGTTTTATTGGCATAAAATAGATGGGAAGAATGCGTGAGAAGTGATAAGGGTTGGAGGTTGAACTTATTTCAACCTCTCAACCAATTTCAAATTCAAAAGCCTTCTTATCCTTATCCAACACCCTTCCTAAGAGGTTGACATGCAGAAGGACTCTCCTTCTACGTGCCCACACTTAGGAATGCATGAAATAGTGTGAGAGATTTCATTAAGGGGTGTGGCAAGAGGATAAGGGTGAGAGGCTAAAGTGGTTTCAACCAAACAACAATCAATTGAATTTGAAATTCAAATTTGTTTGAACTGGTCCAACACTTGAACCAAATCAAAGAGAGAAAAGAGGAGTGGCGCACATGAAACCTACATGAGAAATGTCACATAAAAACCTGAAGAGGGTGTGGGTCAAAGGGTGGTCAAAAGTGAGGTGGTCCAGGAGATTTGATTTAAAATTTAAAAAACATTTGACTTGGTCCAAATTGGTTTTATCCAAACCAATTTATCTAGACCTAATTAGATTAGGTTAAATCTAAGCAAATTAGGCTTAATATAAATTAATAAACTTTTAATCAAATTAAAAATTAATTAGGTCTAGCCTCTGATCAAATCAGGATTGAATTTGCCATAGCGATTAGGTCATCTCATGACTTGATCGGGTCAAACTCAATCGAATCCAAATTGGTTAGATTTGATCGAATCCTCATCACTTAATTAAATTAAGATGATTAATAATTAAATTATTAATTAATCCTTCAATTAATATAGAGTTTCAATTGGATGGGAGTCTGGATAATAGAGTTCCATCAACATGAAACTCCTCGAAGAGTCCTAGTTCAGTGAAACTCTTGAACCCAGTATCCTAAACTAATGAAATTCATGATCATAGAGTCCTAGACCAATGGGACTCTTGATTAAAGAGTTCCAAATGAGTAGGACTCAGAGTTTCAATCCAGTGAGACTCTTGATCATAGAGTCCCTGTCCAGTGGGACTCTTGATCATACTGTCCTAGGTCATCAGAACTTATGATCAGCCATCAGATCAGATAGAAACTCCTTATGTGTGTGATCCCATAGATTTAAATCCTAAGTCGATAGTATAAGAACTAATTTTTTGTACTAATCAATGTGACCATCTAGCAATGATACCCAACATCTGGATAGGTCAAAAAGTCATAACACAATAATGACGAACATGTGGCATATGATTACCGTATAATTCATCCTCTTGATCTTGATGCTCAAAGGATGATCTAGGATTTACTTTCAATCCTAAAATTCATCCATAGTATATTTCAAAATTAGTGTCTATCAAATGGACCATCCCGACCGAGGGTTTGCTAAATTAAAATACGGTGATGCACTTACTCCAACACTTGGAGAGATCAATCCCATCTTGACTCACACACTAACTTTATAAGTACTTGACTGCACACAGTAGCTTTCCATCATTGAATTAAAAATTTAAGTAGTTTGGTACCTAAGTATAGTGAGTTGCTTATAAGTCACCGTGGTGATCTCAGATCTAAGGAATACTTATACGTACCCATATCCTTCGCGAGCAACTCTTGACAATAAAAGCTCCATAATTGGATCATGTTCAGCGAAATATATTCCTATACTTCACCTGGATGCCATAACAGTATCTTCATATTTCTTGGTTAAGAGGACAACCAATACTTATGACACACAACGACCTACACTCGATATGTTGTTATCCTAGATAACAACGAATCATTTGATCGTGAACTAATTTTAAGGACTAAACGATAAATCCTTCTTTGTCGAGTCTAAATAGTACTAAGAACTTCATTACATGAGAGTTCATTATAGAAAGATACACAAGAGTGATGAAATATCAAAATAATAATTTTATTTATTTATAATAATTTAAGTATAATTATATTTAGCTCAACCATCTATAATCTAGATGATTGACTTTAGGATATATTTTTCAACAACTCCCACTTAGACTAAAGCCACTCAGAAGAGTATCGAATATTCATCTTTCATTTATGATTGTCGAACTCTTTGATTCCGAGAGCCTTAGTAAAGAGGTCGACCACATTCTTCTTTTCATCAATCTTTTGAAGTTTAATGTTATCTTGTTCCATGATCTCTCATACAAGATGATAGTATCACAGAATATGCTTGGTACGCTGATGTGCCTTTGACTCCTTCACTTGAGTTATGGCTCAAGTGCTGTCATAG
The DNA here is from genome assembly GCA_006176705.1 of Cocos nucifera. NCBI lineage: Eukaryota > Viridiplantae > Streptophyta > Magnoliopsida > Arecales > Arecaceae > Cocos > Cocos nucifera. The sequence continues at coordinate 267,278 of QRFJ01000386.1, forward strand.
TATAGCAGAATCGGACCATCCAAGGAGGGTGCCACTCCCAGCTTGCCAATGAACTTTCATAGCCACACAATTTTTTTTGCAGCATCGGATGCCGCGACATACTCCATCTCGCATATAGAATCGATTATAGTGTGCTGCTTGAAACTCTTCCAGCAGACTGCTCCACCATTCAGGATAAATATATAATCTAACATATTCTTACTATCATCATGATTTGATTGAAAACTAAAATTAGTAAATCTCATAAGTTTTAAGTTAGTATCTTCATAGATGAGCCATCGATCCTTAGTATTTCTCAAATACTTCAGAATTATCTTCACAACCTTTCAGTGATTCTCATCTGAGTCAGACTGGTATCTGCTCACTACTCCTAGTGAGTATACCATGTCTGATCTCGTACATATCATGGCATATATAATAGAACCCACTATCGAAGCATATGGTATTCTACTCATACGCTCTCTCTCTTGAGAACTTATCGGATAATCCCTCTTTGAGAGCAAAATTTCATGGCCTATCGAAAGATAGCCCTTCTTGGAATTCTCCATGCTAAATCTCTTCAGCACAGTATCAATGTATGTGGACTGAAATAATCCAAGTAACCTGTTGGTGTAGAATCTGGTTGACACCGGATTGAGCTAAAGTGGAGAAAGAGGTCGCCGTCGGTGACCTACAAAATAAAATTTCATCTAAAGTCGGTGATGGTGGCTCTGATAGGATCCTCTAACGATCAAGTTAGCTCTTCTGACCAATAGAAATGGAGTGCTCAGATAAAAATTTAGTAGAGTTTTGGGAAGAAGAAGAGAGCTTAAAGAAAATATATCTGGAGTGTCCCTTTTTATAGGAAGCTTATTGTAACCATCCGGTAGTGGACCGCTCGGGACCACGTGGAGTTTGTTATGGAGAGAGATGTCCATTATTGTGATGTAGCCATTCGATAGTGGGCCGCTCGGAGCTACGTGAAGTTTGTTATGGAGAGTGATATCCGTTGAGATTTAATAGTCGAAGTTTGGAGAAAGAAGGTGTTGGATGGTGAAGAACTTTGACATACATCAATTCCAAAGAAGTTCGGACTCATAAAAGAAATATGGCTAGAGGAGATCATCCAGAAGGAATGCTAGCTGAACTCTGAAAGTAATCCACTGAAGAAATCCGACTGAAGGAGAAGTTCGAAAGGAGTTCGACTCCTGGAGGAATCCGACGGAAGGAGAAGTTCGAAGAAAGTTCGGCTCCTAAAGGAACTTGACTGAAGAAGAAATCTAGAAGAAGTTTGACTCTTAGAGAAGTTCGATCGAAGGAGAAATTCAGAAGAAGTTTGGCTTCTAGAGGAGTCCGATTGAAGGAGAAGTCCGAAAGGAGTTTGGCTCCTGTAGAAATTCGACTGAAGAAAAAATTCGAAAGGAGTTCGGCTCCTATAGAAATTCGACTGAAGAAGAAATCTAGAAGAAGTTTGACTTTTGTAAAAATTCGACTGAAGGAGAGGTCCGAAAGAAGTTCGACTTCTGAAGGAGTCCGACTAAAGAAGAAATTCAGAAGAAGTTCGGTTTCTATAAGAGTCCAACTGAAGGAGAGGTCTAGAAGGAGTTCGGCTTTGGTAGAAATTTGACTGAAGAAAAAATTCAGAAGAAGTTTGGCTTCTGTAGAAATCTGACTGAAGGAGAGGTTCGAAAGAAGTTCAACTCATGAAGGAGTTCGACTGAAGAAGAAATTCGGAAGGAGTTTGGCTCCTATAAAAATTCGACTGAAGGAGAGGTCCGAAAGAAGTTCGACTCCTGGAGGAGTCCGACTAAAGAAAAAATTTGAAAAAAGTGGGAGTCCAACTGAAGGAGAGATCCGAAAGAAGTTTGACTCCTAAAGGAGTCCAGCTGAAGAAAAAATTCGAAAGAAGTTCGACTCCTGTAGAAATCTGACTGAAAAAAAAAATTTGGAAGGAGTTCGACTCCTGTAGAAATCCGACTGAAGAAGATAATTCCTCTTCATCTTTCCATCTGCGCTCCATTTTCTTTTAAAAATCTACTTACACCCAATGAATTTTATCCCTTTAGGTGAATCAACCAGTGTCTATACATTGTTGATCTTCATAGACTCTATTTCAGACTTCATGGCTTCTAGCCATTTATTAGAGTCGGACCTCTACATGGCATCCATGTAGGTGATCGGATCCTCGTCGTTCTCATCGAGTTTAACAAGATCACCATCTCAGATTAAGAAATCATAGTATCTATGCGGTTGATGCAGTACTCTACCGGATCTCCTTGGTGCCTCTTTAATGGGCTTTGAATTTGATCTTATCAAATCCAGTTCTACAGGCTTACTAGAATATGTTGGTTCTTGCACCTATCAAACTTCATTAAGCTAAATATTAGAGGCAGCTATTCCTTTAATAAGAAACTTTTTTTCCAAAAAGACCATCCTATTGCTGATGAATATCTTTTGTTCTTCAGCAAGATAGAAGTAATAACCCCTAGTTTTCTTAGGGTACCCTATGAATAAGCATTTATCAGACTTAGGTCCAAGCTTTTCTGATTGCAAACATTTTACATAAGTCAGACATCTCCAAATTCTAAGATGAGAGAGTGTCTGCTTACGTCCAGTCCATATCTCATATGAAGTTTTTATGATAGATTTGCTCAGAACATTGTTCAAAACAAAGAAGCAGTCTCAAGTGCATACCCTCAGAATAAAATTGGCAAACTTGCAAATTCCATCATGGACTAACCATGTCTAATAGGATCCGATTCCTCCTTTCAGACATAGCATTATATTGTGGTATTCTGAAAGGAATCCATTGCATCCATTCTCTTCTAGATATGTTAGAAATTCATTGGAAATGTATTCGCCTCCTCGATCGGATCGAAGAGTTTTAATACTCTTTCCAAGTTATTTTTCTACTTTATTTCGATATCGTTTGAACATTTCAAACAAATCAAATTTATTCTTCATAAGATAGACGTATCCATACCTAGATAGATCGTCAGTAAATATAATGAAGTAGTAATACCTACCTCTAGCACATGTGTTCATAGATCCACATACATCAGTATATACTAGACCTGGAAGTTTAGAGGCCCGTTCATTTTTTCCAGCAAAGGATGATTTTATCATCTTATCAAGAAGGTAGGACTCACAGGTATTCAATGATTCACAATCATGAATGTCAAGGATATGCTCCTTGACTAACCTATTGATCCTATTCTTATTTATATGATCGAGCCTACAGTACCAGAGATAAGCATCAGTGACATTATCTAGTTTTGGTTGTTTATTTGATATGTACATTACACTAATAGACTATGATAAAATATAAATATTATTTTTTAATTATTCTTATATTACAATAATATCATTCATAATGATATCATAATAATTTTTTTATTAACAAATAATAACCATCTTGGGCCAAAAGCCTAATAGATATTATATTCATCATAAAAGATGGATAATAATGACAGTCACTTAAAATAATATTTTTATTTTTGAAAAATAGCTCAAGAGTTTTCAATGTTAGGACTGAAACTTTTCTTCCATCTTCAATATTAAGAAATCTTTCATTGTCCTCAAATTTTTTATCAATTTGAAGTCCATACAATGAATTGCATATGTGAACTGGACTTTCAATATCTAATACCCAGGTAAATATATCACAAATAGTAAAATTATAAGATATTATCATATAACATTCTTGCCTAGTAACATCTTGCTGGTTATCTCTGTTCAGCCTATTCGAGTCAAGAGGACCATTCCTCTCTAGGTCTGCCTAATTAGGATCAACACTAGACTTCTTGTAATTAGGTCCTAAATGCTTGCCACTATCCAATAGTGAATGGAGCAGACTTGCACTAGCCATTCTATATATCTGAAAGAAAAATATGAAATCCAATTAGTACTTGAATAAATTTAAATCCTAAAGACTTGAACTTTAGTCTAAAGATCTTTTCACTATTTTTAATGAATTGGTAGCCTCTACCTCTAATTCAAGGAAGTACACTAACTTCTTAGTAGGTACTGAAATTCATATAGACTACAAACAGATCCGAGAAAAATTCTGGCTAACCCGTATGCATCTACAGGTAGGTTTATAATCAATTATTTTTTAAAATAATTTTTAGTAATTAGATTTTATTCCATAAGCTAATTCAATAGGTTATGGCCTTCACTGAAAAGATCTGGTTAGATCCAACAATTAATATGATTGACTTTGATGCATCAAACCAATGATAATCAGACTCGAGAAAAGCTCTGACTAACCTAATCACCATTAAAAGAGTGCGACCTAATCATCATATGATGGATAGTAATTTTAATATTCAAATGAATACCAGGTGTAAAGCACCTCTAATATCCATCCAAAAAATTGGACTCATTACTATTCATCTTAATGGGAGGCTATGATTCGATTATCTTCATAACTTAGTCATTTTAAGAACCTAATAATTTAGAGAATTTAGATTACTTATAATTTAAGGATAGAAAGAACATGGAATAATTTTTTTCACTGGCTTCACCAAGTCAATAGATTAAGAATAGGATCAATTTAGGTCCATGGGCATCTTATTCAGTCTTACTGATTGAAATTAGTTAAACTAATTCCTAATGACATGGATCATCCGAATCACTAAGTAATCTAATCAAATCCCAATCGACCATGTCGGCCAGGTAAGTGAGATCAGTGAAAGAAATATGTCATTAACTCATCAAAGATCGAATCAGTGCGAGTAGCTTCTAATTAAAAATCATTGATCTAGACTATCAAACTTATCTTAGACACCAATCAGTTAATTAGGTTTAATTTGATCAACCTAGCAATTTCGAGCTTAACCGCATAGCCATGAATCAAGTCCATCTTGATCTAGTTAAAGATATGGACTTGTCCAACTACAACTATTGGAGCTGATTTTAGAGTGTCATTAATCTAATCTAATTCAACACTTGGTTAGATTTGATCAATTACTCTAGATTAATTCATTCTTTAAATAACCTTAGATCTAACCCAATTAAGGAACCTAATTCATCTAACCTTTTAATCCACAGTCTTATGATTTTATCTTAGAATCTTTAATTCATAATTCTAAATTTTATAAATAATACTTAATTCTTTTAATTAAGTTTTGGACTAATGGATTGGGGTTTGACATTTCAAAAATAATTTTTTAAATTTTAAAAGATTTTTTTTTATTTTTTGTTACCTAAATGGATCAACTCGTTTCAGAAATGGATCGGCTCATGTCTCAAACAGTAACCTATTGCTAGTTTTAAATAGAAAATAAAATATACTAAAATTAAATCATGAATTATCTTTTAGATCTAATCTAAACATATTCATGTTTAACTTTTTAATTAAAATAATTTTAATTATAAAAATTCTTTCACTATTCATCTTGATAAATGAGTTCATAGTGGCACCCCTACCGCCATAAGGGATCTCCATTGAATGGAAGAAGATGGCCTTTAAATCATACTTGCCCATTATGATTGTACGACTTGATGGATCATTCATCCTCGATTACTAAGCTATCTGGATCTAACATATCATATATCTAAGTATTTAAATTTTTTTAATTAACATATTAGAACATGTCAAGCAACCTAGCTCTGATACCATTATTGGAAATCCAGTAGGGCATGTAGCATGCAATTTGAAACTTTTTCAAATATTTACAACAGTGAAAGCTAAAATTAATCAAACATTAACTCTACAGCATGTATTGATCATATCGATTATCCTACTCAGGATCTAGACATGCTAATATATAATTTAAAATTTAAATATGATCGATCAGCAAATCATATTTACTGGTCGATTCGAGTTCAGAACTCGATATCTATGCATGGATCACTGATCTCTATGATCTGAATTCACCAAAATAAATCTCTAGTATTATGCTATAGTCATATACTCGTCCAACCTCTACGGTTGATCCATACGGAGCTCCTAGTCCTGATCAGCTCCACTGGAGTACTAGCTCCTCATCGGAACTTATGATGGCTAATCACGATCGATCCAATTGATCATCTTATTTTTGATCTCCCAAATACTCTAGAAAATTAGAACATATAGTATGGAGGATGATGAGGTAGTGTCTAAAGTTTGATGGTGATCGGGTACTTATAGCACTCAATCTCTCCATCCGAACCCAGAGACCCAGTTCTAGCATTTCACTCACCCAAAAATCCTAATGCACCGAAAATCCTCTTACGCCCTCTATCAATGGAGTCTTTTTGTGAACAAATTTTCATGGATTGAGGACTCTCTAATCTACTATACACCCTTCTCAAAATATTTTTCAGATGGGTGATAAAAGAAAAAAATGAATGGTATGAGAGAAGAGCATGGAGAATAATTTTCTCTCTCTCTAGACTTTTCTCACCCTCAGGACGTGCGCCCTTCTTTGACTTTTCTTTCTCAAAACACCCCTTACGTTCCCACTCTCCTCTATACTGCACGCCCAAAAAAAAAACAACTTTTATTGGTATGAAATAGATGGAAAGAACACGTGGGAAGTGATAAGGGTTGGAGATTGAACTTGTTTCAACCTCTCAACCAATTTCAAATTCAAAAGCCTTCTTATCCTTATCCAACACCCATCCCAAGAGGTTGACATGTAGAAGGACTCTCCTTTTATGTGCCCACACTTAGGAATGCATGAAATAGTGTGAGAGATTTCATTAAAGCGCATGGCAAGAGGATAAGGGTGAGAGCCTAAAGTGGTTTCAACCAAACAACAATCAATTGAATTTGAAATTCAAATTTGTTTGAACTGATCCAACACTTGGAGCAGGCCAAAGAGAGAAAAGAGGAGTGACACACATCAAATCTACATGAGAAATGTCACATAAAAACTTGAAGAGGGCATGGGTCAAAGGGTGGTCAAAAGTGAGGCGGCGTAGGAGATTTGATTTAAAATTCAAAAAATATTTGACTTGGTCCAAATTAATTTTATCCAAACTAATTTATCTGAACCTAATTAGATTAGATTAAATTCAAGTAAATTAGTCTTAACCTAAATCAATAAAATCAAATTAAAAATTAATTAGATCCAGTTCCTGATCAAATTAGGATCGAATCTTTCATAGCAATTAGGTCATCTCATGATCTGATCAGATCAAATCCAATTAAATCTAATTCGATTAGATTTGATTAAATTCTCATTACTCAATCAAATTAAGTTAATCAATAATTAAATTATTAATTAATTTTTTAATAAATATAGAATCTCAATCGGATGGAAGTCTGGATAATAGAGTCCCATCAATATGAAACTCCTCAAAGAGTCCTAATTTAGTGGGACTCTTGAATCCAATATTCCAAACTAATAAAATTCACGATCATAGAGTCCTAGACCAGTGGAACTCTTGATTAGAGAGTTGCAGACGAGTAGAACTTAGAGTCCCAATCTAGTGGGACTCTTGGTCATAGAGTTTCAGTCCAGTGAAACTCTTAACCACAGTATTCTAGCTCATTAGAACTCATGATCAGCCATCAGATCAGATAAAAATTTTTTATGTGTGTGATTTCATAGGTTTGAATCCTAAGTCAGTAGCATAAGAATTCTTATACTAATCAATGTGACCATCTAGCATGGTACCCGACATCCGAATAGGTTGAAAAGTCGTAATACAATAATGATGAATCTATGGCATATGGTTACCGTATAATTCATCCTCTTGATCTTGATGCTCAAAGGATGATCTAGGATTTACTTTCAATCCTAAAATTCATCCACATTGTATTTCAAAATCAGTGTCCATCGAATGGACCATCCCGATCGAGGGTTTGCTAAATTAAAATATAGTGATACACTTGCTCCAACACTTGGAGGGATCAATTCCATCTTAACTCATACACCAACTTTATAAGTACTTGACTGCACCCATTAGCTTTCCATCACTGAATTAAAAATTCAAGTAGTTTGGAACCTAAGTGCAGTGAGTTGCTTGTAAGTCACCATGATAATCTCATATCTAAGGGACACTTATACATATCCATATCCTTCACGAGCAACTCTTGATAGTAGAGAGCTCCGTAGTTGGATCACATTCAGCGAAATATGCTCCTACACTTCACCTGCATGCCATAATAGTATCTTTATATTTCTTGGTTAAGAGGACAATCAATACTTATGACATACAACGACCTACACTCGATATGTTGTTGTCCTGAATAACAATGAATTATTTGGTCATGAACTAGTTTTAAGGACTAAACGATAAATCCTCCTTTGTCGAATCTAAATAGTCCTAAGGACTTCATCACATGAGAGTTTATTACAGAAAGATGCACAAGAGTGATGAAATATCAAAATAATAATTTTATTTATTTATAATAATTTAAGTATAATTATATTTAGCTCAATTATTTATAATCTAGATGATTGACTTTAGGATACATTTTCCAACAGACACTAGCTAATGTCGAATTGGCAATCGCCAAAGAAGAATCGATAACCACCAAGGAAGTGGCGAAAACTGCTCAAGAGGCTCTTAGTCAGGCCATCGAGGATTATAAGATGTCTGAAGATTTCAAAAAAAATTCTATGAAGGCAGCGATGAAGCCTACTGGGTTGGGTACAGGGATGGTAGAGATGCTATTCAGAGCTTTACCCAGACTTGGACTTGAGCAGTATCACTGTCCTGACTCCAAAAGAAAAGGAGATGGAAACAACTCCGACTACTGAAGCTTCTACTCTAGTTATTGGAGAAACTATATCAGCATCTAATGCAGCAGGGCCAGCAACTATGGAAGCTGCGTCGGAGGGAGCTGAGTGACAGTCGTAACTAGGGGATTTTTTTTTGTTATCAAACCTTGGTCCGATTTTTATAACTTTCAGTTGATAGAAATTTCTCTTTACCTTCAGACTTTAGTCTAATTTTGTAAACATCAGTTGATAATGAAAGAAATTTTTTCAAAGTGTTGCCAATTATGATCATCATTAGTCATAAATAACCATTGCTTATTTAGTCGTATAGTAATCGATAAATTTTCAACCGATATCATAAGGACTGTCTTTTAGTTGGGTATTTGTCAACTATTTTGACATAAGTTTTTGATATATGGGGGCTAATCGAATATCCTTCAATTGATTGGAGTCAAATCAGTATATCTTCCACTCGATTGAAGTCGAGTCGATATATTTTTTGCTTGATCGAAGTCAAGTCGGTATGTTTTCTGCTTGACCGGAATCAAGTCGGCATGATATTTTGAATCAGTATGATATACGAAAATCAATATCATATTTGTAGATAAACAAATGCTCAACTTTGTTAAAACTAGTCATCATTTCAAATTTATTATATTATAAAGATGATTTTACTGATAGTACATGCATGAATTATCAGCATTCCATGTTTGGAGAATAATTATTCCATCGGGGTCTCCAATCGATATGCACCTGGGTGAAGGGCTTCAGTAATTCTGCATGGGCGTTCCCAATTAGATGATAATTTTTCTTGTTCTACAGGTTTAAAGACTTACATTTTTCTTAGAATCAAATCTTCGGGATGAAAGACCTTTGATTTAATCCTTGTATTGTAATACCGGACTACTCTTTGTCGGTATGTAGCCATCTTTATTTGAGCTTGTTACCGAACTTCTGGAAGTAAGTCTAAGTCAGCTCTATGACAATCAAAGTTACTTGATTCTGCATACTGTTCGACTCTCATTGATGATAATCCGATCTCTAATGGGATTACACTTCCATTCCATATGCCAGGTTGAATGGTGACTACCTCATTGGAATATGAGGTATTGTTCGATATGTCCATAAGACTGAGTATAATTCTTCTATCCATAATCCTTTTGCTTCATCTAGTTTGGTTTTGAGATCGTGTAGAATTATTAAATTCATCACTTCAGCCTCTCCATTTGACTGTGGATGGCCGATGGAGATAAGTTTGTGAATAATATGAATTTTTGTACAAAGCTCTTTGAATTTTTGATTGTCAAATTATCGACCATTATTGAAAATAATGGTGTGTGGCAGTCCGAGTCCGTATATGATGGACTTTTGAATGAAATCTTTCATTTTGCCTTTAATGATTTATGCCAGAGGTTCAGCTTCATTCCATTTGGCAAAGTAATCGATGGCAATGACTAGAAACTTCCTCTATCCAGTTGCTAGAGGAAAGGATCCAAGTATATCGATTCTCCATTATGCGAAAAGCCATGGTGTGATGATTGGCATCAACTAGCTAGCCAATTGATGTTGATATTGGCATACTTTTGACATGTTTCGCACCTTCGAACAAACTCAATAGCATCCTTTCTTATAATAAGCCAGTAATATCCCTGTCGCATGATTTTAATGGCTAATAATTTGCCTCCAACGTGATTTCTACAAATCCCTTGATGGACTTTTTGGAAAGCATAATTAGCCTCAGTGGGTCTCAAGCACTTGAGCAATGAAAGAGAGAACGATCTCCTATACAGTTGTCCATTCATCAGCATGTACTACGAAGTCATCCATCTTAATCATTTGGCTTCCAATGGATCTTTGGGTAAAGTTCTCCTAGTCAAATACTGAATGATTGGATCCATCCAGCTTGGTTCGTCATCTATTTGTTGTACTTTATCGAATTTATCGATACTCGGCTATTCGAGATACTCAACAAATATTCCACCAAATAGATTGGAAGAAATAGTCGTTAGTCGAGAGCATACATCAACATGGGCATTTTCTATTCTAGGAATATGAGAGATCTTAAAATATTTGAAAGATTGAATAAGATCTTTCACTTTTTGAAGGTACTTCATCATAATTGGGTCTTAGGCTTCATATTCATCTTTAACCTAACCGGTGATCCATTGTGAATCGGCAAAAACCTTCAATTTATCCACACCAAGCTCTGGCAATCTTCAAGCCGGCTATCAAAGCTTCATAATCGGCTCGATTATTTGAGGCTTTGAAGTTGATCTGAAAGGCATATTTAGTCACCATACCTTCAGAATTTGTAAGTATGAGGCTAGCTCCACTTTCTTTGGTGTTAGATGCTCCATCAGCATGCAACACCTAAACGGATTCTGGTTTGGTCTTTGCTGTCCCAATTTATTTTCTTTATCATTTGATTTATCGTCGAGTATGGTACACTCGATCATGAAATTGGTCAAGATTTAGGCTTTTATTAACGGCCATGGGCGATATTGTATATCAAATTCATCAATTTTGATTGTCCATTTTACCATCCAACTAGAAGTATCTAGTCAATGCAAAATCGGCCTCAACGATTGATCCATCAAAGTGACTATGAAGTCTGCTTGAAAGTAAGGTCGAAGTCGCTGAGTCAATATAATAGAGGCATAAATCATCTTTTCTAGCTTCAAGTACCAAGTCTCAGCATCATGGAGTACTTTGCTTATGTAATATATGGGCCTTTGAATTCAATTTTGATTCTCTCGAACGAAAACTAAACTAACTGCTTCTGAAGATGTTGCCAGATAGAGATCCAGCATTTTTCCTTCCTTCAGCTTTGTAAGTAGTGGAGGAGATGCTGGGTTTTTTTTCAAAAGCCTATCAGCATTTATCCGATCATGAAAAGTTATTTATTTGCCGTAAAGTTTTGAAGAAGGGTAGGTACCTTTCTACCGACTTTGAAATAAATTGGCTAAGTATGATAATTCTTCTATTCGATTATTGTATCTCTTTTTTTGAATTTGAATGCTTCATATCGAGGATTGCTTTAATCTTTTTTGGGTTGGCCTCTATTCCGTGCTATTATACAAGAAATCTGAGAAATTTTTCAGCTGTCACACCGAATGCATACTTAGTTGGATTCAGCTTCATCTGATATTGTCGAAGTGTATCGAAAGCTTATTTTAAGTCTTAGACGATTATATATTTCAATATTTTTTACAAGCATGTCATCAACATAGACCTCTATATTCTGTCCGATTTGTTTCTTAAAGACTTTGTTAACCAGCCATTGGTAAGTCACTCCAGCATTCTTTAGATCAAATAGCATTACTTTACAGTAGTAGATATCTTTATCAGTTGTGAAGGCCATATATATGTTCTTCATCTTCAAGTGCCACTGGTATCAAATTATATCCTGAGAATGCATCCATGAAGCTCAAAAATTTATGCCCCAATGTGGCATTGACTAGTTGATCAATCTTTAGAAGAGAAAAGCTATCCTTCAGACAGACTTCATTCTAGTCAGAATAGCTGATACAGATTTGCCACTTTTCGTTAGCCTTCTTTACCATCACAATATTGGCTAACCAACTCGGATAATTATCCTTCCTAATGAAATCTACAGCAAGGAGCTTATTAACTTCTTCATCAATGGCCCTTTATCTTTCAGGGGCGAAACTTCTCTTCTTCTACCTCATCGATTTAAATTTTGGATCAATATTTAATTGGTGAGTTATCATATTTGATGGAATTCCAAGCATGTCGGTTGCCGACCAAGCAAAGACATCAACGTTGGTTCTCAGTAGATCCAGTAGTCATTTTCGCTCCGACTCAGATAAAAATGATCCAATTTGAATGGTTTTTATCGGCTCATTCTCTTTTAATAGGATTGAAACCAGTTGTTCAATAGGCTCGCCCTTTTCTTCATTATGGGTCTTCGATCTTGCTACCATCAACAAAAATCATGAAACAGCATCGGGCCAATTATTGATCCCCTCATATCTCTCCAATTTTGTTCTTCATCAAAAATTGGATAAGAAGATGGTACATTGAAACAATCGCTTTGAATGCATTAGGTTTCGATCATCCGAGTATAGCATTGTAAACTGAAGGCACTTGGATAATGGTAAACATTAAGAGAATAGTGCTTTGTTATGGTTCTATTCCAGCAATTAGAGAAAAGGTAATTTTTTCTTTCACATTTACTACATCTCCTGTGAAGCTGACTAAAGCTTTCTTAAGTTGGTCAGTTGATAGCACATTTGAGAAAAAGTAGAGTAAAACAAAACATCTATAGAGATTCCATTATCTATAAGAATTCTCTTTACATTATAATTAGCTATCATCATCGAGACAATGATAGCATCATCATAAAAAATTTGTATTCTTCTAACATCATCATCCGAAAAAATTATATTATCTTATCGTCGCTTCTTGAATGATTCCTCTTCGGAATTTGCCCCTAGTCTCTTAGTCATCTCGAAATCATATTGATGACTCCCACTATTGGTCGATTATTATTTGCTTCCTCAAGTGGAAGTCAATGTTGTTGATCGGTAGGATACTCAGTCGGACGATCGCGTAGATATTTCGTGAGAAAATTCCATCAGATTAGGACTTCTATCTCATCTTTCAGTTAAATATACTATTCAGTATCGTGATCATGATCATGATAGAACTAACAGTATTTCTTATTGCAACTCATTGGTGGCGCTTTCATCGATAGGGGTTGACGAAGGTATTCTTCTCCCTCAATTTTTATTAGAATCTGTGCATAAGGAGTAGAAAGAGAAGTGTAGGAGTTGTACCTATCATAGATATTTGATTTCGGACTCCATCAGTAGGGCAAAGTTCTTTTGTTAGTTGATACCTGATTTGATCCAATCAGAGCTCCATTCTTCTTTTGCTTCTTCTGATCTTTCTTCTTATATTTGCATTGGTCAGTAGCACTTTCTTCCGCACGGACATACTTGTACATGCATTCAAGGAACTCAACATAAGTTCAAAAGAGCCTCTTATCCAGCAACCAAGAAAACCTAGATCTTCTTAACCCCCTCTTCATGGCTGAGATGTCCATATCCTCATTAAGGTCTCGAACCTTAAGTATGGCAGCGTTGAAATATGCCATGAAATTTCTTAAATTTCTTCTTCATTCTGCTTAATGGAGAAGAGACTATCGGACGTTCATGGCATTCTTCTACTAGTACTAAAATGAGCTAAGAACAAGTCTTCTAGCTACTTGAAAAAGTAAATGTTTTCTAGCTAGAGCCTGAAATATCATACTCAAACAGCTTTCTGGATAGTTGCCAGAAAATCCAAATATAAGAGGACATCGATCGCCCCCTAAATCATCATGAGAGTCTTGTAACTCTTTAAGATGTCAACAGAATTGGTGGAGCCATCATAAGGCTCCATTTGTGGCTTCTTGAACCGAGTTGGGATTAGCTCATCCAAAATGTGCTGAGAGAAGGGTGGAGTGTTATGGATACCGAAGTCATTGGAAGAACCTCAATTTTCTACCTAGAGTTGGGCAAGTTGATGATCAAGCTCCTTCAACTTTCATTCATAATCGTCGAGTTGTTGTCGTGAAACTTTGAGAGTAGAGTCCTCACCTAAAGAACTTGAAGGTGAGCGGAGCCTCTTTCCCTTTTTTGTGCAATGGTGGAGTGAAGGGGAAAGAGACCTCCATCGTTGATGGATGGCACGGTGGGAATGCCAAGATAGTTGTGGCTTGACATGATGTGAATGTCGAGCATGTCGCTATTCTGGAGATGAAGAAAGGGATCGCCTAGGGATGTGGTGACTATGCTTGGAGGGCACTATATGTAGCACGGGCTCTTCTACCATCGGTTATTGTTGTTGTTGTATTTGTTGCTGTTGAAGGCTATGAACTGCCTCCATCGATATTTTTACTTGCTGTACTAAGACAGCAAATTATCGAACGTTCGCAATGATGACTAAATGCGAGGAACTGGGCTCTGCCGATAGAAGTGGAAGATCTTTCTGATGGAAAGATTGCCTAGCAAAGCCAGTAGATATATTCTGGGCTCTTGTTTTCATGATTCTTCTCCTACCTGACGTGCCAATTTATTGTGGCCAATCTCCAAGTTTACTTGAGTCTGATGAAGAGCGACCAGCAAAACAAGTCCACTGGCCAAAATTTGGTCCGGCAGGAATCCTTTGATGCTTAAGTCAGTGGAGAGTGGTGAATAAGATTTTAAAATATGATTTGGCAAAGTTTTAGCGTAGCAAAAAATCTTCCTTTACTATTCACTTACCTCCCTTTTATAGGTGATTCAAGTATAACCATCGGGCACATAAAGTCTCACTTATTGTGGCACTAAAATGGCAGTTAACCCCTATTATCAAATCATGATCGTAATGTTAATAAGTAATTTATACCCATTAGTAATTGTGATACGCCGTTGTTACCCATGATTATGGATTTGATCGGATATACCGATTGTCAATCGGTAATTATGATATATCAATTTCGTGTTGGAGATTTTATTATACCGATTGACCATCGATCTCATCTGTTATACCAATTGATCATCGATTTCTTGTATTATATATCGAGTCATTTGTCAAGTTGTCTAAATCGATTACCACATGAGAAGATGACTCTAATTCACCGATATACAATCGGTTGTTGATGGATAATCGATAGTTTTTCGTATTATCAACAGTTGATTAGCAGATAAAAAATCAACTAGTCTTAAACAACCGGTCTTTCGGAGGTTACCAATAAGCAACCGGTTAACCATAGAGTTGCCTGATGCCGATTGGATGTCGAAATGTTAAGACTTGTAGCCGACGGAGATCCGAATGTTAATCAAATATTGTATGCTAATGCAATATCGGTACCAACCATGAATCAGAGGAATTAAATCCGAATGACCGAACAGGGCCTATTCGTATCGTTCGTGTCTTCATGATGCTCATATAGGAAATCTTTCCTCTTTTCTGTAAACCCAACCCCCCTCCCCACGCCACACGCAGAAAAGAAAATTGCATTGTTAATCTGCTGCCATTTCTCTTTCCAAAACATTCCAATAAGGATTGTCGTATAATGCAATCCAGAATCTAACGTAAATACTCTTAATCCGGGATATAGCATTTTTTTAATCTACAAACACCTTCCGTTCTGTTCATTTGACATGGTCAGGCTTTCCGCATTATCTACATCACTTGTGCATAAGACTTGCCTTGAAAAATTACGACGATTCCAACTTTACCTAGGATTTTATTTTATCGGTTTGCCGACTTTGAGATGGATTTTATCGATCATAGGGCGGTGAAAAAGAGTCTAACATGTCAGCGACCGCCGGTAGGAAGGTAAATTCACGATAAAAACCGATGAATCCGAGGGATAAGGCCAAAAGATGCTATAATTGCGTGCTATATATTGTCTATATCAGCACATGATACTAGATCAACACAATATAAATTATCATAAAGCGAATCATGGTGTCGTCTGTCCAAGTGCTGGATGATGCTACGATGTCAACAGGACAAGATTGGTACAAATCCTGACAAAAGAGTATGATCACATAAGATCTCCACCGAGGGGTGTGGGTGGGGTGGCCTTTTCTTTGACCCCTGTGCTGGACCACCTCGATTGATTGGCTATCTCAGCAAATAATAACTTACTTTAAAAATAAAAATAAAAATAAAATACACGACCCTAACTGAAATTAAATATCGTTTTTTATTGAAATTTTGAGAAACATGATCGAGTCGCCACCACCGGGATTTGCCAATCTCTTCTTTTTTTTCTTTTTTTTTTCCTTTCTTTTTTTTTTTGCTGATAAGGGAGACCAGGAGCCACCCAATTTTTTTTTTTTAAGTTGTGAAAAGAAGAAGAAATCCGGATTTAACGTAGAATCTCGAAGAAGGATATGGATTCGCTTAATTGGGTTGATTGATTGGTTTTACACTCAACAGGTTGAGATCAAACCTATATTTTTCTTCTGGTTTATAATCAGACTGGACTTAGATTGGCCATTAGAACGGGTTTAATTGGAGGTAGAACGGGACTTCTACTGGTAATTTAAGCCTTTGAAGGTGTTACAAGTCAGCTTATCTCGGCTGAGGAAATTTTGATCAAACAGTAGGCTGTAAGGGCCACATTCAAACACCTTATCGATGGTGGAGTTCACTAACATCAACCAAGCATAAACTTTAATATCAATCACTGCATGGAACCGAGCGACCATGATCTCTCGCCAAAGAAGAAGCTCCTGAAGGTTCCCAATTAACTCCATAGATATAATCCTGCTCGCTTATTCCAGATCTGGCATTCAACAACTTCCTATCTATCACCTCACTTCCATCCGGGTAAAATATTCCACATCAAGCTCGATAGAAGGAAACGACCAACCGGCACTGCAGTAAGTCGATGTCAGTTGCACCATGTCTTGTTCCACCTTCATGCAGTGCATCTCAGAGCAAAAACAAAAGCTAAGATGCTGAACTTACCTGGAGGTTATACCTGAGCCAGTTCTGAGCCATACCATAACCATTGCTTAGACCGAGCCCGTCATCAAGCTTTGCCTGCTATTGTGTACCACATGAACGAAGTCTCTGACAAATACCGAATCTATGTGACAGGGCCTGTCAAGTGTAAAACAACTGAGGTTAGTTTTACATGACATCGATGCATCAATGCCACCCACCAAACCCGTAATTAATCATAGTGTCATTCTCTCCAATAAATGCACCTGGCATGAGCACTGGGAAAATAGAGATGTCGGTAGTATGGAATATGGTAGAGAGTGAGAGCGCTGCACCACATTGCAGAAAAGAAATAACGTTCTATTGGAACTTCGGATTCTACTTCATCTACAAATTTCAAAATGATGGGAGAGCAAGAATTACCAGAAGAGCGGAGATTATTTGATGCGCCTGAACAAGTAGCATTGCTATGCTTCATGGAGACCAATGGAGGCTCGAGGCAAAAGATCCAGGTTCTCAAGAAACTGCACATGCTGTACAAATCCGACCAATTTAACCTCCTAATGTTAAAATCCAGTTTCCTGAATACTTCATCAAAAGCTCTTAAAACAGCTGCCACCTTTTATGGTACATGCTCGATATTTTACTTCCTAATTCAGAAGGGTGTTCCATGTTGCACAAGAACATTGACTCCATCATGCCCCATCAGTTCACTGGTCAAGAGTTAAATGCAAGTTAAATATACCAAAATGGCCAATAGAGACGTCAGCTAACCAGAGGTGCATGACCCTTAGAATGCAACAACCAGCCCTTCAATTTAATGGTAGTGAAGTGGATTCACCACTCAGGAATGTATCAGCTCCATTGGCAACCACCACCAAAACCCCTCCCATGATCAGAAATCCCCCATGACCTGCTCGAAATTCGGTGGTTAGGCAGCAGTCTCCTAACATCTGATTAGTCTGATGAGGATGGTAGAACTCCAAATTCACACATCAATTTTCAACTGGTAACCACACAATCGGCAAGCCACACAAGCCGCTGGCCATTGAGGAATATAGATCAATTGCCGTGGCCATTGCATACAGAAATTTACTTAACTTATAAATCTTGTTCTTGAAGGGATGCATTTATCAGTCTATTTTTGGTCTTAGCCAGTCATAATGTTCCCGTGGATCAGAAAAGTTGGGGGGGAGTGCTAATAAAGACAATAATTGACTAGTGATACTCCTCATGTACGCCTGTTAGCAGATGGTGAAACTTGGCGAGCATAAGAAATTAAAGAGAAAACAGTGTGCAGGAAGCACTAACCTGCAGGGGAAGGTGGGGCACCTCGGCCCACTGCAGCCAGTTCAGGACTGACGTTCTTTCTGCTCAGCTTCTTCCAGTATATTAATAAGATTCTTAGCAAATTTTGCATTAGCTGCACTCAACAAGGTATATGCCGCTCCCTTGGCACCAGCTCTTCCTGTGCAACCAATGCAGTGGACATAGCCCTCCAAGGATCCAGGAAAGTCATAGTTGATCACATATTTCACATCCTTCACATCTGTCACAATGAAGCAAGCAGCAAAGTTAAAGAAGTAAAAATTCCTTGCATGCAGAGATTTCAAAAGACTATTTCATTCATATATACATACCCAAACACATCAGCAACATCAGGAGCAATCATTATAGGGCTCTTCCTCAATTTAAACTCTGAGAGAACCCAGTCCCTTTCAGCTTGGCTCTTGTCACCATGGATTGACAAAGCAGGTCAGCCATCTGTGCACGGTTGCCTGGTGATTTGGTCGGAACCCTTCCCTGTGTCCATGAATATCAGAATTCGACTTCCATCCATAATATACTCCAGCAGTTTGACCAATCTGACAGAAAAAACATAGGTGAATCAGCATGCAGATTTATATATCATCCAGACAAACTTATCAGTATATAGGATTCCCAACTTGTTATATTTCTGACTCTCTGACACAAACTTATCCAAACAAACCTGTGCCATGTCAAGAGCTGAACTGTCAGATCGGGTGAAGATGATACAATGAAACGAACCCACTTGTGCATCTCCTTGTTTGGCCAAAACAGTTACCTTGTATGGGTTGTATGAGAACTGTCTTGCAAGTTGTTCAACTTACTTTGGCCAAGAAGCACTCCAATAAAGAGTTTGACAATCTGGCTGGATCTATTAGAAGGAAATAAACTAAAACATTAGGGAAGCATAAGGTCCAAGTGATATATTTGAAAAAACTGCATAACTAAAAAGGCCAAACAGATTCAATGAACCAACTAATTTCACCTCATACATAATTTACTGCTGAAAAATCCCAATTTCCTGTGAATTGGGCCTCGCCCCAGTGGTCCTTTGCCTGGTAAGTGAAGGTTCTGAATGCAATTCCTGGGTGATGGAACCCCGAAAATCCAAACCTTGGTAATTATAAGTGGGTTGGTCTCCCTCGAGTCCAATTTCCTAAATTACATTAGAATGGAAGTAAAAATTAGCAATCTAATTATCCTCATGACTCCATGGGAACAATGACAGTTCAAAGAATCAGATATTTTCATCACTAGTAATTGTAAACAAAAGGGATTTCACATCTCAAGAACCATAGCTGGCTGGCTGGATGATGAAACTGATAGCAATTCTCCAGCAAAAAGTTACAGTGAAGTTCTGACATAAAGTAGGATTTGATATATGTTTGAATGCTATAAACTTTCTGTAAAATCATAACCAACACAAGAAATTCTTGGTCATGCTGAAAAACCAGAACAAGTGTAATTCAGTGCTTGATGCACACATCATAATCTTCGGAGAAATCATGCACAACCAACTAAAAAAACGTAAAAGGCCGTATGATGTGAGAGAAAAATGGTACAGGCTCTGAAAACATCAAGAACTGAGGGGTAGTAACTGAATTTTAACACCTAAGCAGAATGAGTGATATATGCCTAACAAATAAGGCGTAAGCAAGCAAACAAGCGGCACACATGCAAACACGCGCACGCGCGCGCACAAACAAACAAACAAACAAAAATGAAGACCCTATAGCCTAGACTTTGAAGCCACAGAGATGCATGGCGAGCCTCCTCAAGATGCCCTGGAACACCCCAAACATAATTTCATCATATAGATAAATACATCTTTTAAACTCTGATTTGCACACAGTTCAACAGGTCTCAAAGTTCAAAAAGTCAGTCTCCAAGCACAGATATTTAGCCAAAAATAAGAATGTCTCCTCATTCACTTGTAAAACAGTACCTCAGTGGTCATACTGCAACAAGGGCAATAAAACTAGATACAATCTAGCATCCACACGAATGAGAGAAATTGGTATGCAGAGCACATATAGTCTGCGGATCACCTCTACAAATTCTCTATTTAAAGAATATACTCATCTTAATTCTCCTATTATAGATAATATTTTACATAGAGGAAACAAGAGACTACATCAATCAAAACACTATTATTAAAAAGAGAAGAATTATGACAACAATCTAATTCCAAATATACAATCAGTCGAGAAACTAACAGCCATCGATCAAACACTCCTACCTTTTTTCTATGATTATGATAAGGGAAGAAAAGCTTCACCGACTACATATTACATTCTTAGGAACCTACAGCCCAAAGCATCAGCAAACATGGACCAAGAAATGGCTGCTGAAAGACTATTAAGCCAAAGCTGATAGCTGAGGAGCCTCTGGCTGTGATGTCTCCTGCCCGCTCCACTATTCGGTTACCCTCTTGACAGACACACAAGCAAGAGAACTCTAGCAAGGATGCAGACATGCAAACACTCCTATCTTTGAAGGTATATAGGTAACTCCTTTTCCTTGTAAAAAGTAAAGTACCATACTACAAGACTTACAGGACCATGCCTTCCATTTGGTCTGGCTATTTTTAATATTAATACTATTTGGTATATGTTGTTACTAGAAAAGAAATATAAAAATGAAACCCCACTATATCTTGCTTAATTTTCATATATCTAACATGGACTATGAAAGACAGACTAATAATACATGCCAAAAGTTAAAAGACTTTTCATGGTTGAAAGAATGGGGAAAAAATTTTCCTGATTTGAGGTTCAAAGCCCAAGTCTAGCATATGGTCTGCCTCATCCAAAACAAGATATGTTACCCCCATCAATAGGGGTGAAAGTGGATCGGATAACATCCGTCCGGATCTATTTTTATATCCGAGTCTATCAAGATATAGATAGAAATTTGAGCATCCAACTAATATTTGTATTTATATCCATATCTATAACTTTAAAAAAAAAAAAAAAAAAAATATGGATATGGATGGACAACTATCTTATCCATATCCGATTATCCGATTCTATCTGTAATTTCATTTAATTTCATATAGCACTAATAAACTTATATATATATATATATTAACATACTATTAATTTGGTTCACAATCCACTTAATAATAACTTTAATTCTGTGGCCATAAAGTTTAATTATTCAACTTAAATCCATACTTCCAATATTCGATTTATATCGATATCCATTTAAAACAAATATAGATATAATTTTTTGCATCTGACTAATATCCATATCCATAACCGTATTCATGAAATAAAACAAATACAGATATGAATATACTGATACCTCATCCATATCCAAACCGGTTCCAGTCCTACTCATCAGGTTTGTGTAATGTGAATCTAACGTATCAATCAATCGTCATAGGGTAGAAATAACAATTTCAGCTCCTGATAAAGTGTTAGAAAATGCAGAAGCATTAATATCTTAGCTTTCCATTTTTCAAGATAACATAACTGCAACAATATTTTTGACAGACAAGTTGAGAGAGTCAGATTTATAATGTTGCTTCATTCCTATCAATGGCTACCACTGCCAATAAGTAGTACAGCTGCTTCTTTCCATAACCTTTCAACACAAATTTAACTCCACTTTCTTACAACAGACCTTGCAGTCTGTAGTGAACATAACCATACCACGTCAACTAGTTCTCCGGTACTAGTTTTGTTTATGTATATTTTAAAAAAAAAAAAGTAATACACAATTCTGAAAAATAAACAATCAAATGGTTATCATCCATCTATCTGAAGATCTCAAACCTGAGGTCCCTTTGGAACCCCACCATATACAAGTGCTCTTTATCTTTGATGATGCACAAATTTAGTTGCTTCTTGTTTTATCTGGACAGCAAGTTCATGAATAGGAGCCAATACCAAAACAATTGGACCATCGCCAGGAGCTAAAGAAAAATTGAAGTAGCAGAAAAGTTAAATGTTTGTACAAGCACTAAGCATATTTAAATAACAAACAACAGAAAATGGATCAATAATTCCACCTAAAATCGGCTGAGTGTTAACATGAACAATGGCAGGTAACAGATAAGCAAGTGTCTTTCCTGATCCTGTTTCAGCAATGCCTATAAGATCACAGCCCTTTAAAGCCATTGGTCAGCCCTATGATTGAATAGGAGTAGGCTCAATGAAGCCAGCTTTAACAATCTCTTGCATAACCTAATCTGGAGAATTGACAGTATATAAAAATATGTTATCTTGCAAACAAGAAATATCGTATAAGCAGAAATCACAGAGAACTTTTCTCTGAGAAGCTATTTTTCATAAAAGATAAAAAAGAAAACTAATAAAAGAAACGACAAAAAATTTGGTTGCAAATAAGAAATAAATATTCTTTGTCTCTCTCTTCCAGGGATTACCATGCTATTTACTGATGCAGGAAAGTAAATTGTAGTTCTTACAGGACAAAATAAATATTATTCAAACAGCCATGATAGATAGATCAATTCTAGAATACTCATGAACCAAAGAATATACACATCCTCCAAGAGAGCATGATGTACAGCCACTTGTTAACCCTATATATGAAGCCTTATTCTGAACCCGAGGAAAGTACAGCTAGATAGTCATATACATATGCATGCATATGTGTATATATGGCATGCATGCATGTATGTATCTGTGCGCGCGCGCGCATATAAGTACATGTACTCTACAAAATATAAATGGTCTATCAAACCAGAAAGAAATAAAGATATAAGAAATCGTAAACAAGTCACTAGCTTCTTTTTTATTTTCCAATTAATAACTTTCCTGCATGGATTTCCTCCCAACAACAGTTTCCTCGGCATCCTCCTTAAGGCCTCAATCCAAGCTTGAACAATAACTGCACAACTTAAACAGATTCTCACTAGATTAGTTTACTCCAGTAGCCAAACCTAATCTGCTCTGATCCATTAAATGCTATGGTTTGAGGCATGGGGAGGTGCTCTTCTCATGATTTTATTCCAATCAAACCCTGATGTTGTAGAATATATGAGGTGTAATCTCAAGCTAGCATTGAATAAAATGCTTATGAGGTTTCTTACCTATGCACTGAGAGTATACATCACATGATGGTAACTTTAGCTATATATATTCAGGTCAACTTAGTTTCATGGCCAGAATTATGGCTTTGAACCATATTCTTTTGCTCTGGTTCCTATAGATGCCACCTTGCCCCTTTCTTTTCCTTTAGATAAAGTTTGTTTGAAAACAAAAATGCATGTGCACGCTCCTGGCTACCTTCCCCGGACAATGTCTTTCTGTTAGCCAAGAATATTATTTTATATGACATTTTTTGGATGACCAGAGGAAATTTAAATAGAATCACTACGTTAGCATCTGAAAAAAGGCATCTTGGGCTTTATAGATGATAGTGTATTATTAATTATCATATCTAACAGATCAGCAAATAATAAATTATCATATCTGATGCATTTGGCGATAAAGCTAAGCAAAATCAAAAGTCTACGTATGTTTAAATTCTTCAATCACCCTAAAGTATCAAGAACTCAAACTCAAAAGTTTCTTTTTCGAATAGATACTGCATACACGTCAAGTAATTTGATCATAAAAGTCAAATTATAAAAATAAAAAAAATTTATTAAAAAAAAAAAACACGCTCTCTCCCCTTTAGCAGGTGCTCTTCTCAGTAGAAGATGCATTAAAAAAAGGACACTTTTAAACATGCACGTATGAAGCGAAAAGAGACATCTGAGTCACTTACCCCGCCTACAATTACGTGACCTGCCCAAACACTTGTTCTTGCTCAAGATTTGATCTTCCATGATCGCACATTCCGTGGGACAAGATAATACCTCCCACCCTCGTTCAAGAATGGCATATCCTTAACGATTTTAGAGCAAGAAAACTATCCAACATCTGATTTTTAACAAAGAAAGTGTCTTTTCTCCGAGCAAGATGAGGGAAGGAAGACCAACCTAGAAAGGCGACATCCCGGAACTCTGGTGGGCTTGGGCACGTCGCGGCCCTCGACCGCGATCTCCCTCTTGCGGCCTTGGCCATGGAAGGAGACTCCACGTAGAAATTCTTCTCAAAAGGAGTCGGCCCGTTCCAGTGGGCGCCGACCTCCGCTTGTCTCTTGCCTGAGGACTCGTAGCCCCTGCCGTAGCTCTGAGAACCGCTCCCAAATCCCACATCCCTGTAAAATATCAAGAAAAGGCATGGATAGGATGGAGGAGGAGAAAAAAGAAAATTTCTTGCAAACTTCTTCTCCTTCTTCCCCTTGTTACCGATGGACTAGGGTTAGGGTTTGAGGTAGGGTGTTGGGATTACCTTCGCCAATAGGATCCGGGGTCGCTGGCACGGCTGTCGTAGCGGCTCATGGCGTCCCATCTCTTCCTTTTTCTTCGATGGCTCTCTCGCGCTCCGTTGGGAGGAGCCGGATAGCGAGAGGAAACGATCGTTGAAGTTATCAGTTAGAGCGGTTCCATCAAGTGGATGTTGGACCATCCAATCAAATATCATCATATTATTTAATAAAATTAAAAAAATAATTATAATTAATCATATATATTTTTATATTTATATTAAATTTAAAAATTTTGAATTACCGAATGATATAACAAGTTTTTATTATTGGATGGTTTGATAGAACAGTCATAATCAATAACTTTTTGGAAGGATAAGAGTTAAGGAAGTTACTATAATGGTCGATGCTTTTTTTTATAAAATTATATTTATTAATCAACCTAACAAAAATTATATGTTCATATATTTATCAAATATATATATATATATATATATAATAAATACAGTAAGAATTTTTCATATGATCAACTTGATTTGTCTCGAGTAGCAATATTATTAGCCTCTCTATGAATAGTTATAACGGGCTCTTTGAGATTGATGGCCTTGATGGTGGAAAGGTTTGGAATATTTGATGCATCGATCAGCATTGGGTGTACATTTGATTCATTCCAAGCTTCATACATTTGGACTCATCCTACCAAGCTTCTAGTTTTGGTTTGTGACAAAAAAAAAAAAGAAAATCTATTGACACGATGACATATCGTTAATAGATGGGAGCACCATAATCCATTATGATCTCTCAGTTACACGGCTCACACCTAGTAAGCCTTTTTATATAGGGTCTTCTCTTTGTATTTGAGTTCCATCAGGTACAGTCTTTAGGAGTATGGTGCCATAGGTTGAATTATCTTTAGAAATTCTGTTATATTGTTTATTGAGTGGAGAATTACATGCTGACAAGATTCAATTGCATCTTAAATTTTCAGGTGGCGTAACTTAAGGTCCACTCGGGCATCTTAGCATGCATATCCATAGGTGGTTAGATCGGTTATAAGTCCTTTCTATGTTAAGTTTGATCATGTTGCTACATGCCACTGACATTCCGTTTCCTCTTCATATTTGCTGTTACTTTCTGTCCTAATCCGCCATTTTTCTTTTTCCAGTCTACTCTCGATATGAAGCCTGTTGACGTGTCCTAACCATACCCATCTTTAACCCTAGCTTTAAATAGATTGCGAATGAGTCGGAACTTCAACCGACCGGGGTCATAATGGCAGAGTTCTATTGGGGTCTAGAAACATATAGATTCATTTGAATCATGATCGTAGGTCTGGATCTTCTGAATGGTTGGTCATATTTTAATGCTAATTGTTTAGTAATGAGCTACCGCGATTTGTAAAGATTGAGTTAAATAAGTTAGGTTGGGCCGGTTAAAGAAAAAAAAAAAAACAGGGAAAGGAAATCCAATATGCACACGAGAACAAATTGATTCGTTTTTTCATCCAGCAGTACCATCGAAAACACTAATAAAAGTAGGAGAAGAGGTGGAGAAGTGGTCCAACCTTGTCTCCAGTCCTACTCGAATTCGAGTATAATCTTTTGAAAAACGAAAACAAAAAACCTCCAATGCCATAAGGTTGTGGCACCGGCGTAGCTATCCTTCTAGATCCCAAATCCCGCCCGAGAATGTTTGATTCTAGTGTCCTAATAAGGATTCCATTCAATAAGTCAAAAAGTGCAAGTCCCATCACCACCGCTAGATCAGGAAATCCAATATGCACACGAGAACAAATTGATTCGTTTTTTCATCCAGCAGTACCATCGAAAACACTAATAAAAGTAGGAGAAGAGGTGGAAACAAGTGGTCCAGCCTTGTCTCCGGTCCTACTCGAATTCGAGTATAATCTTTTGAAAAACGAAAACAAAAAACTGGCACCGGGGTAGCTACCCTTCTGGATCCCAAATTCCGTCGGAGAATGTTTGATTCTAGGGTCCTAATAGGGATTCCATTCAATAAGTCAAAAAGTGCAAGTCCCATCACCACCACTAGATCAGGAAATTTGCTTGCAGCAGTTTCAATTCTGCACGGGCCTATCATGAGAAGGATCGAGAGAACTTATTTAGGACGCACCATCAAGGATGTCGAGTTCAGGTGGTGGCTCCGTTCCCCATTAGATAGAAGGATGGTATTGCTAAAGATTGTAATTCTTGAAACTTTGGTGCAAGGACTCCACTATATTTCTTTCAAATATAATTTGTTTGTGGAAAAAGGTCATAGTAGATATACTGTTTCTCATTGAAACTCTGATCCATGCTATATGATGGCTGGGGATGTTAGATTTACCTATCAGTGAAAAATATTTTTCCTGTCTACATTTGTATTTATCAATATGATGACTAACTCAAGGCATATCAAATTTAAGAAAAAGAATATGTTTAACCTAAAGTTCACCATCTCGGTATATAGGATCTATATGAAAAATGTGTTAGTATAGGCATTACTTGCCCCGGACAATCGGTATACCCTTATATAGCATAATGATTCCATGCTAGTGTAGTATAGTATGCCCAATATGCACCATTGCCAAACATATTGCTAGCCATGGGTTTAACTTACTCTAGTGGTTCTTATATAATGGCCAATTTTCTTAGTTATCAAAATTTTTCTTTCAAATAAATCATTTTATTGTCCATCAAAAAGGGATTACTCGAGCCTTATGGAAAATAATTTGACAGAAGATTAGATTATAAGATAACGGGACTTGAAACAAGGAATTGATGAGCTTAAAACCTCAGGAATTATGAGTTTTGTAATAAAGACACTAAGCTTGTGATATTTACAATCAAAGTAATCGAGTCCTCTGGTTACCATAATGGAATATATAGAATGTCCAGATGCACGAGGCTACCACTACATGAAGTCTATGGAAGGTGAATTAAATATAGCATTACCTCTCTCTTTTCATGCATAAAGAGACTATTTTTATGTTCCAAATTCATGATATCTACTCATAGTAAAACAATCTTAGCCTTGCACCAAAGACCTGCCCTCTCTAGTTATCATAATAGCATAGATAAGATAAAAAAACTGAGATGCAAATATGGATATTACTATTGACGTGTGTACATGTGTTGTTTATCTTTTGAGCGTTCTTTTGAGGCATGCTGAAATGTCCGGTGCAGCCATATCGGACCTATGATGCTTGCCTCCTTTACAAAGTAACAAAGGATCATTTATGGATAAAATATTTATCTAAAAATTTATATTTTTTAAATAAATATTTTTTAGATAATATTTAAATAGAAAAATAATTTATCTATATTTTTTTATGTATGGATAAGTTATTACTAATTTTTTTGAATAAGTTGTTAAAATTTATTTATATTTTTCATCATATTTTTTATATTTTTTACATTTGAAGAAAGTGGATGGCTGAGTTATCGAGCATTAAATGATAGGAATATTAGAAATGAGAATAAAATATTTTAGGTATAAAATTAAATACTTATTTTACTGGCTCATGAAAAAATAATTTAGCCACCTTCTAGGTAGTTAAAATTTTTTTTATTTTATGAATAAATATTATCTATAGAAAAATATTTTTTTATTTTAAAAAATATGAAAATATGGATAAGTTGATCAATGAAAAAATAGATTAATTTTTTCATAATATTTATTCATAAAAGAACGAGCCCTTAGAAAATAAGATGCTCGCCTATTAGTTCAAACCTTTATGCGAGACCAAATTGTTTGCACATTTTATTATCCATCAACAATGTCGTGCATCTTCATTTTTTCTTCATCATTTTCACATTTAGTTTTTCTATTTATTAGCTGCAATTTTGTTGATGCTAATAATTACGTATTCTCATGATAAACATGCTTTACTGTTTGTTAGCTGCAATTTTGTTGATGCTAATAATTACGTATTCTCATGATAAATATGCTTGATTTGATTACTCTCATGGTTTTTCGTTCTTTGCTTATAAATATAACTTTTTTTTTTTGGGTTCAACTTATAAATATATCTTCTTTGATCTGAACTTACTCTATATCAGTATTTTTTTCTCCTGTTTCTATATCTGCTGACTCCCCTCCCCCCACGCTCTCTTCTTAATGCGAACACTCTATATCTTATGAACCTTAATTACAACTGTATGGGAATACCATCAACCTGTGTCCGTTTTTTTTTTACTTCTTCCTTTTTTTTTTTACTTCTTCTTTTTCTTTTTTTTTTTTTTTATAATGTCAAAGATGCTGAAGGGGATAAGTCATCGTTGCCGCCCTCCTGCAAAGTTGAACATTATGGATCTTTTTTTCTATAATTCAAAGATGCTGAGGCAAGAAATGATTTGCAGCTCATGTAACTGTTTTTCAGAAAATTACTGGTTCCATGCTGTCCTTGCTTGCTATTACCATGTAATGAGTGTTAAAATTTATATATTTTTAACCCTTCGTCAAGTCTGATATCAGCCAACGGAGTTTTAAAATAAAGAAGGCTGACATGTCTTCATTCGACCATCTTGCCCAACATGTTTGCCGTACCAATGCTAGCATGGATTGCTTATTTTGGACAACCAGATGCTTATTTTGGACAACCAGATGATGTTTGGTTGGAAGGAGTTAAGGTTTGAAATTGGAATGGGAATGGATAATTTTTGTTGACGCAGAATCTGATCGTCGTCGAAATTCATTAGAGTAGAGGCTAATGAGGTCGCCGCCGGGGACCTGCAAAATAAAGTCCCGTTCGAAGTCGATGGGGGTAGCTCCGGCAGGACCTTCTGACGATCAAGTCAGCTCCAGTCAACAGGAATGGAGTGCTCAGTATGGAGTTCAATAGAGTTTTGAGGAGAAGAGAAGGGCTTTTTAAAACCTGGCGTAAGCATATCTGGAGGGTCCTTTTTATAGAGGGAGCTTATCGTAACTGCCTTGATTAATGATTGTCGTAACTGTCCTAATCAATGCCGATCGTTATTGACTTTAAATGCCGATCGTTATTGACTTGATAAATGTCGATCGTTATTATCATATAACCGTTTAGTAGTGGGATCGCTTGCAGGAATCCATCAACAGTCCGTAAGAAGTTCGGCTTCCATAGAAGTTCGGCCACTGGAAGTTCGACCGCGAAGGAGCTCGGCCGCTGAGGAGTTCGGCTGGTTGAAGGGGGTGTCTGGGAGGAGTCCGGCTCCCGAAGAAGTCCGGCCGAGGAGTAAGCTGAGAAGTTCGGTTGAGGGATTACTGCTGCGGAGTTTGGCTGATTGAAGGGACGGCCACTTGAGGAGTTCGACCGCTGAGAGTTCGAAGGGGCTCGGCCGCTTATCAGTTCGATCGGTTGTAATAGTTCGGCCAAGATCCATCCATCGAAGTTCTTCCGTGGCTACTGGCCGCATCAGGCTGGGCACCGAATTTGACTTCGGTAGGAGCGGGGTTTATCCCCAACACTAGCCCCCCAGTTCCGAGTTCGAAACTTGAAGGAAGGAAGTGCAGAAAAGGCGACTGCCGAAGTCCTCTTTTGGGCTCCGTGCTGGTTCAGATCGAAGCTCAGGGGAGACCTTATTTGACCAGGGTCGCTCGGGAGAGATCTTATCTCTAGCCGAGGTTGACTCGGTCGCTCGGGAGAGATCTTATCTCTAGCCGAAATTGCTTCTCGGGAGAGATCTTATCTCTGGCCGAGGTTGCTTCTCGGGAGAGATCTTATCTCTGACCGAAGTCGCTTCTCGGGAGAGATCTTATCTCTAGTCGAGGTGGTCGCTCAGGAGAGATCTTATCTCTGGACGAGGTTGCTTTTCGGGAGAGATCTTATCTCTGCTTTTCGGGAGAGATCTTATCTCTGTCCGAACTTCTAGGGAGAGATCTTATCTCTAGACGAGGTGGTCGCTCGGAAGAGATCTTATCTCTGATCGAGGTTGCTTCTCAGGAGAGATCTTATCTCTAGCCGAAGTCGCTTCTCGAAAGAGATCTTATCTCTAGCCAAAGTCGCTGCCGAAGTCGCTTCTCGGAAGAGATCTTATCTCTGGCCGAACTTCTCGGGAAAGATCTTATCTCTAGCCGAGGTCGCTGCCGAAGTCGCTTCTCGGGAGAGATCTTATCTCTAGCCGAACTTCTCGGAAGAGATCTTATCTCTAGCCGAGGTTGTTGCTCGCATTAGGACGAGGTTCTCCTCCTGTTCCTAACGGGCTGTGGGGGCACATAAGGGCCGCTGTCAGGGCCTCTCCCCCCATCTCGTTCTTTGTGAACGAGGCCTTCGCTCGAGAGAGATCTTATCTCTAGCCGAGGTTATTGCTCGCGTTAGGACGAGGTTCTCCTCCTGTTCCTAATGGGCTGTGGGGGTACATAAGGGCCGCTGTCAGGGCCTCTCCCCCCATCTCGTCCTTTGTGAACGAGGCCTTCGCTTGGGAGAGATCTTATCTCTAGCCGAGGTTATTGCTCATGTTAGGACGAGGTTCTCCTCCTATTCCTAACGCGGCAATCTACTTCTTCCCTGTCATTGCATAGTTTTCGCATTCAGAAATAATATTATCGAAAGGAAAGAATTTTATTGAAAGGAAGTTACTAGCAGCGCATCCTCAAATTCTGTATTTCAAGGTCGTGGTAGCGTTGTCCCTCCACATTTCTTCGGCAATAAGTCCCGGGGTAGACGACCTCCTCATGCTAGCCTTCTCAATTTGGTGCAAGCTCTTGTCGCTGGGAGACGACGAATCGCTGATGCACCAAGATCCTCTCAGGGGCAATGTGGATGAGGCCGTAAGATGGCCGACCTTCTTGCGGTCTCTAGCTATGGCAGTGCCAAGCTCCTTACCATCTCTGGCTATGGCAGCGCTCTTGACCGATCTTTTTCTGCTTCAGACTGGTGCCGGAGGAATTTATCCAGCCGCCCCTTTTTAATGAGCTCCTCAATTTCGTCTCGGAGCTGGATGCATTTCTCGGTGTCGTGGCCGTGGTTGCGATGGTGGAGGAGGTACTTATTTCGATCGCGCTTGTTTGGAGGAGACTGTAACCCTTCTGGTCTTGGCAGCTGGTTCTTCACTTCGGTGAGAATCTGAGTTCGAGAAGCGTTGAGGGGGGCATAGTCGCGGAACCTTCCAGGAGGAGGGCTTCTTCGCGCCCCTCTGTTGGAGCTTCCTTGGAGTCCTTCTTCGCGCCCCTCTGTTGGAGCTTCCTTGGAGTCAAGGAGTCCTCGCTTGTCCTGGGGCGATCGTGAGCACGGCCAAACTTCATCTCATCTCTTATGAAATCTTTGTAGGGGTCTTCCTTGGTGACATACTCGAGCGGGAGTTGCTTGCACCGAACTTCATTCCGACGATGAGGTTTGAGGGGGAGTTCGGCCTCACTTGCGCCGAACTTCATTCTTCAGGAGAACTTCGTTCCGCCTCGTTTGCGCCGAACTTTCTACTTCTTTTGTCCGGACTTTCTTGACAACGAGCTCAAGGGGGAGCTCGGCTTTCCTTGAGCTACCGAACTTCATTCCGCTTTTCCGTGAAAGCTTCCACGAGAGGACTTCATGCCCCTTCGTTAAAGCTTTCTTGGAGTCATGGAGTCCTCGCTTGTCCTGGGGCGGTCGTGAGCGCAGCCGAACTTCATCTCACCTCCTGTGAAATTTTTGTAGGAGGTTTCGTTGATGACATACTCAAGATGGGGGGGAGTTCGACTTCGCTTCCGCCGAACTTCATTTCGATGATGAGCTTCAGGGAGGAGTTCGGCTTCGCTTTCGCTGAACTTCGTTCCGATCTCTTTGTGAAACCTTCTGCGGGAGAACTTCTGCTCTCCGTTTCTTCTTCCTAAGGGCGATTGGTATGCCCAAATGCTTTTCCTTAATGTCGGTTCCTCGCATCCTCATGGCGGATTTGCTGGCAAAGTCCCCGTCGGAGGTTGTCGCATGGCCAGCATCATTTCGGCGGAGCCACGGACCCGATCATCAGGTTGAACTGCTCCACGTCTGCGATGGCTTCGTGTAGAAACTGGGCTGCCGGGGCTGAGACTGGAATAGACGGATCTGGCGCACAGGCTGCCGATCGCCGAGTCGAAGCTCTCGAGGCATTTTCTCTTCAGGAGAGAACTCTAGTGAGGAAGAAGAGGGATCTCCGGAGAGAGAGAAATCATCGTCGAGCACTCCTTTAAGAACAAGGGAACCTCGAAGGTTCAAGCCCTTTCTCTAGCGCCAATCTGTTGACGTAGAATCTGATCGTCGCCGAAATCCGTTGGAGTGGAGGCCAATGAGGTCGCCGTCGGGGACCTGCAAAACAAAGTCCCGTCCGGAGCCGGTGGGGGGTGGCTCCGACAGGACCCTCCAATGATCAAGTCAGCTCCAGTCAATAGGAATGGAGTGCTCAGTATAGAGTTCAATAGAGTTTTAAGGAGAAGAGAAGAGTTTTTTAGAACCTGGCGTAAGCATATCTGGAGGATCCTTTTAATAGAAGGAGCTTGTCGTAACTGTCTTGATTAATGATTATCGTAACTGTCCTGATCAATGCCGATCGTTATTGAGTTTAAATGCCGATCGTTATTGACTTGATAAATATCAATCGTTATTATCGTTTAACCGTTTAGTAGTGGGATCGCTTGCAGGAATCCGTCAACAGTCCGTAAGAAGTTCGGCTTCCATAGAAGTTCGGCCATTGGAAGTTCGACTGCGAAGGAGCTCGGCCGCTGAGGAGTTCGACTGATTGAAGGGAATATCTGGGAGGAGTCTGGCTTCCGAAGAAGTCTGGTCGAGGAGTAAGCTGAGAAGTTCGATTGAGGGATTACTGCTGCGGAGTTCGGCCGGCTGAAAGGACGGTCGCTTGAGGAGTTCAATCGCTGAGAGTCCAAAGGAGCTCGATCGCTTATCAGTTTGGTCGACTGTAATAGTTCGGCCAAGATCCATCCGTCGAAGTTCTTCCATGGCTACTGGCTGCATCAGACTGAGCACCGAACTTGACTTCGATAGGAACGGAACTTATCCCCAATAATTTTTATTCTAATCATTTAGTCAAAAGAAATTTTATTTCGATTTTAATTTCAGAATGAAATGAAAATGATTCAAATTAACTAAAACTCAACATCTACCATTTTCTAAGATTCAAATTTTCATTCTGAATCCAATTCTAATCATAAATAAAATGCTTTGAAGAATTTGATCAACCCGATTTTGATTCCCGTTCATTTTGATTCAAGCTTTTTTTATACTGCACCTTCTAGTTTACATCCCCTCTGATAGATCTATGTTTATATATGCAGATACACAAGAGGCAGAACATAAAAGATTACAGGAGGACGTTGCTCTCTATAATCTACGCAAGAGCAGCTTAATTAAGCTCTCACAATTTAGGCTATACAATTTTGTGTTGACTTGTTGCAATATAGGTATTAATTCAGCTTAAGCTCTCATATTACATGCTTTAGGTTGGTTCAAGCATGGATCCATGGTGACCCATTGTCCACTCAGTTCGGAGCTTAGTCTCGAAGCTTCAGTAACTCACACCCGAATCTAAGTGGGTCGGGTCCTAAAGCCCGACCCGCTAGAGCAAATCCTGGCGATGTGGTCTCCCTTGGAACGCTCGGATTCCCGGTCAAAAACGAAGAGGCGGACCAATTTGAAACCCCGAGGCGGGTTAAGTTCCGTGGGCTGTGTGACTTATGATTGATCTGTCTTCTTCACGCCAACAGCAAACAGCCTTATTATTAGCTCATGCGTCAGCATACAGCAAACAGATTCATTAGTGAAACGAAGCGTGGACCCCGCCTTGCATTGCCATAATTACACCAAACAAGACGGCGGATCCTCGCCCGGTTCGGTTCGGCCCTCGCGCTAGCGGTGCGTCGATATGGAGTAGGGTTTTCATGCGGTGATCTTATTTGGAGGGATGCGGGACCTCGACCGACCGACCGAGCACGCCGTCTTGGGAGCGAGGAACGAGACCAGAAACCCTACACCCACGACTCCCCCACCCCCGCACCACTATATAAACCGCTTTCACCTCTCCTTCCGGCTCTCTCTTTCCCGTCGCCACCCCCCCGAACCTTCTCTTTTGGGTTTTGCTCTCTCTCTCTCTCTCTCTCTCTCTCTCACACATCTCCGCGGAGGTCACAATGAGCAACGACAAGCAACAAGACAATCTCAATCTCTCCGATCTCGGTTCCGCTCTCCCCACCACCACTCCCGGTTTCTTTTCTCCTCCGCTACTTCCCTCGGATATCTCTCTCTCTCTCTCTCTCTTTTTGGATCTATGTCCTCATGTGTCTTGGTGTCTGTTGATGTGTAGCTCTGAGCGCGGAGGACCGGGCCGGCCTTGTTAATGCTCTGAAGGTGGGTTTTTTCTTTATTATTTTTGAAAAAAAAACTCATTATTTCGTACTTTGATCGGGCTTTCTTGCTTCTGTTTCTGTCTTCGTATTTGTTCTGGTTTTGTGATTAGAAATCTTGGGTTTTTTTTCATATTTTTTGAAAAAAAAATGTTACTTGATGTGTTCTTGAGACAGAACAAGCTCCAGAGCCTGGCAGGGAAGCACTCTGATGTGCTGGAGACCCTCTCGCCAAAGGTCAGGAAGCGCGTTGAGGTGCTCAGGGAGATCCAGGTTTGATGTTTCTTTCCAATCTTGATCCCTTAACATGTTTTTCGTCTGCCGAGGTTTCTTCTTGGTGTTTCTTCTTTGGGGTTTTGCAGGTTTTGGTTTTCTTGAGCATCCAATCTTCCTCTTTTGCTGATTTATGTTCTGTCCCACCTATCTGTCTTATCGAGGTTTCTTGATGGTGATTGTCCGTAGGTTTTACAGCTTTCTTTATTCTTTGGACGGTCCCCATATTTTTTTTGGCGATTCTTGTCAGAGTTTCCGGTTTCTTTTATCTTTAGTGTATTTAGGGTTTCAAATGCAAGCCAGATGTGGAAAAATTCTGTTTTTGCAAATGCAAGGATGGAAAGACTTGCCTATTAAAATTTGGCAAGAACGCTAGGTATTACAGGTTTTGTGTATATCTCTTTGGATTATTAGATTCATGAACTCTTCCATATACATATGGTTATTAGTCCATGAGGGATTGAGTCCATATTTTGTTGATTGTCAGGACGCTTAAGTTCAGCGTGCTTCTCATTCAAAGCCCATGGAAAAACTATTATTAAAATAAGAAGAGGGGTTTAGGTACACAAAAACTAGTTCACTATTTTCTCTAAATTGTCCAGTACAACTGAAACTTGAAAATTCCTTTTTTTTTTTTTTTTCGCCGGGGTGTGGTGGGGGGGGGGGGGGCGGTGGGGGAAGTTTCTTGAAAGGTGAACTAGCATTAATAACACTTTGACTAAGCTACTTGTTATATGGTCCATTTCCAAGCTCGCTGGATGTTTTCTTTATTTTGGCTGGATAATTAGCTGTTTTGCGTTTTGTGAATAGCTGTACCAGTTGTAATAGCAGGCACTACATTGGTTAGTGGTTTAAGCTTATTTGCAGAAAGGTGGTAAAATAGGGATAAAATCATGTGTCTAGGTTTGGGATATGTAGGGCTGAACGCTCACATATAGCAAATTTAAAGATCATGAAAACATGGATTCAAAGCCCCTATGGTGCTCTCAACAATTCAAACTTCCTATTTCATTGAAAATCTGGTCATTTTTCTTTCCTGACTTTTATCTTTTATTATATTCATTAGTTCTCTGTGTAATCATAGAGTTTGAATAAGAGTTGCTGAGGATAGACTGAGAGTTTATTGGTATGTGCAATTAAAACTTGATGACTTGTATGGAAAGGTTGGGAATCTAATTGAAGGTCTAAAATTTCATGGAAGTTGTGATCAAGGATTTGAAAAGGTGACTGCAAATTTCACTTCATTATAGGAATGCTTCTCTAAGGCAAGTTGACCAACAAGCATTTGGGGTTAGGCTTGTGGGTTATGATTAATAGGTTTTTTTGTAAGTTGCAATCGAAGTTGTCAAAGGGTCAAGGTGCCAATGTTGCTTGAAGCCTAGTACAAGGTGCGAAGCATGGCACATGTCTTGGTGAAGTGATGTGCAAAAATACATAAACATTTATAAAAAAAATAATGAATACATGATTGTCAACATATGTGACAATGAATTATCAACTAATCAACAAAAATAAAAATATAAAAACATTAGAAAATAGATTTGCACTCATACAGATGAAATGACGTCAGGAAAAGTAGATGGGATGCTTTGTTCTCTTGTCTATTTCTGATAAATTGACACAGTGGCATCTGCTGAAGGTGACAAGGTGCCTTGGTGTGAAGCATGAAGGTGCTACCTTGGTGAGCCTTGTCTCTTAGGCATGCCTTAGCCGTGTCCTTAAAATCTTTGGTTATAATAAGTTCATTGTCTTGATATGTTATGCATCCTTATGCTTTAGTGAAAAACATAACTTCTAATTGTGTTTTTTCCTCATCTTTACTCTCATGTGGTTTGACCATTACATCTTGACTTTTGGCTTCTATTAGGCTATTTGGACTATTGTATGGTAATGACTGATGCTATCCGACAAAACCATATTATAACATCTCATTTAAACTTGTAGTACTTTCCCCTTTTATTCATTTATATACTTCAGCACAGGCGTGGGGATTATTTTTGGAGTAAAGGAGTACACTCTCAAACACCCATCCATTACACAAATAAAACAAGGGCCACGAGGCCTGGTGAGAATTAAGAGCCCCAAATATGATGTTCCTCTAGGGAAACTCCAAAACCAGCAACCCTATCTGCTGGTCTATTGCCTCCAAGGAAGACATAAACAACACAGTTCTCCTGATGCTGTTTAAAAATAACCTTTAGCTGAAGTAAACAGTGGTAATAAACCATAGTTGCATTCTGCCTTAGTTAATTTAGAACTGTGGAGTTACCTTCAACCCAAGGTTTAGTAGCATGTAGGTTATTTACAACAGATGTAATGCCGGTTCAAGCAGCATATAACTCAGCTAAGGAGACAAACACCTGAAAGAGGATTACATCCTGCCACTAACATGTGACTAGTGTCAGCCCAAACTACAGGTTCAGCCACCACCATATCAACTGCCTTTCAAGAGCTATCAAAATTGACCTTGAGATTTCTTGGTGGGATGCACTATCTTGAACTGCATTATTACACCGCCTTTTTCCCCTCCTTCCATGTGCCAACTTAAAATTGAGCAACATCACTCCATTAAATTTTATTCCAATTCCATCTTCTAGATTCTATGGAATGAGGAAAAAATCTTGATTACTATGAAAATATGAAGATTTGGCGAAATGCATTTACCAACTTAATGACACTTTTTTCCAATACAAATATCAATTGCTTGCATGTTTTACCAGCATAGGCTAGTGAAGTGTAGTAGTGCTGCCACATAGTCCTCTTCATCGAACATATCTTAAGTTCGTTTAGTTCTTTAGTTCTCTCTTTTTTTATCATAATATGTTCAAAAAAAATGTGCATGAGATAACACTATAAGTCCTAATTTTGCATCATGCAGTTTGTTTTGCTTATTGACCGCCTGAGATTAGGTACACACCTAGGCAGGTTAGATATACATCAGATGATGCTTCAGACTAATTGCCCTCAGTGTGAGATATGGTTAGGTTCATTTGAATGTCTCAAGGAACATGGGATGTGGTGCATACATGAGTAATGGTGAATAAATGTTGATAGATGGAAAGTGAAGAGTGGAGACATTTATTCTTGACTGTTCCTCTTCTCCCATTGATCCACTTGTTTTTACATCCATGAACCTTGAGAGAAGTTTACCAATCATTTGATATTTTTTTTTGGGCTTTTTGTTTTTTTTTTTAAAAAAAAGGCTGAAGTGCTTTAGTTGTATGGATCAATAATTTATGTGGTTGAATGGTGCAACTGTGGAAGCTACATGGATACTGCTTTTTACCTGAAAGCAGTGTGTGTTTCAAGTCAAGTTTTATAATTAGGCCTGCAAGTTTATTTGTACTGATTTGATATTATTCTTCTGGCCTTTCATTTTCTAGAGCCAACATGATGAACTTGAGGCAAAATTTTTTGAGGAAAGAGCTGCGCTTGAGGCTAAATATCAGAAACTTTATGGCCCACTTTACAGCAAGGTATGCTCTTTAATGGTGAATAATGTTAGCAGAATATATGATTTCCTTTTCCACAACCATTTGTCAGGTGCTTCAAGAATTTCTAAGAATTAGTATGTTTTCTGTTGGCATGTTTCGGTTGCTATGTCATCATCTTCATAAGTGATACTTAATGGTTGTTCTACTGCTTTTGGTATCTTTCATTTTTCTGGTCTTTGCTCATGAAACTTTTATCATGGAAAAAAAATGCAGAGATATGAGATCGTGAATGGCTTGGTTGAAGTTGAAGGTGTTACAAATGAACCTGCAGAGGAAAACCCAACAGAAGATAAAGCTACTGAAGGTTTGTAGCAGAACTTGAGACATCAGATGTTTGTCGAATTTATTTCTATTTTCTTGTACGCTTATTGTGTTTTGTTGCCTTAGAAAAAGGTGTACCGAATTTTTGGCTGAACGCTATGAAAACAAATGAAGTGCTGGCTGAGGAGGTAATTGAGAGTATGGCGCATTTCCTTTGCTCCTTCTAGTCCTTATAAATTGTATATGACTTATGAAAGTTGGATTATGATGGTTCCAGATTCAAGAGCGTGATGAGGGAGCTCTGAAGTATCTAAAGGATATCAAGTGGTGCAGAATAGACAATCCCAAGGGTTTCAAGCTTGAGTTTTTCTTTGATCCTAACCCTTATTTCAAGAATGCCATCCTGACAAAAACGTATCATATGATTGATGATGAAGAACCAATCCTAGAGAAAGCAATAGGGTATTTTCTTTTC
Organism: Cocos nucifera; assembly: GCA_006176705.1. Lineage (NCBI taxonomy): Eukaryota > Viridiplantae > Streptophyta > Magnoliopsida > Arecales > Arecaceae > Cocos > Cocos nucifera. Next base: position 306,739 of record QRFJ01000386.1, read on the forward strand.
TATTTATTGCTAAATATTTTTCTTATAAGTTTTCCCTTCTTTACTTAAAATCTCATGGCATTGTTCTTATGTTGTAGGACTGAAATTGAATGGTTGCCGGGAAAGTGCTTGACTCAGAAGCTTCTGAAAAAGAAGCCAAAGAAGGGCTCAAAGAATGCCAAGCCCATTACCAAAACTGAAGAATGTGAAAGTTTTTTCAACTTCTTTAATCCACCTCAAGTCCCAGATGATGATGAGGATATCGATGAAGATGTCGTAAGTTGACATCATTACCTACCTTCCTGGAGACAATATGAAACTATAAGGACTAAATCAAATTAACAGTGGGTCATCTTTTGCCTCTGTTTGAACAGGCTGAGCAGCTACAGAGTCAAATGGAGCAAGATTATGATATTGGGTAAGCCCTTTATTTCTCCCTCAAGCAGTCAAGCAAACCTACTATTTGAAGAAAAAACAGATAAGAGGGATGTATTTGGTGCTGATTATGGAAAAAACAAGATCAAGTTAACATTTACAGAGGCAGTTTTTGATGATATCATCTTTGACATTTTGGTTGCTAGTTCTTACAATGATTTGCCTATAAGATTAGAATTGAGAGAAGCGTTCTGATTACTGTGTAAGCTTGTGCATAACATGATACTGAGTGGGTGGTGTCAATGGCCTGCAGGTCTACTATTAGAGACAAGATTATTTCTCATGCTGTTTCATGGTTCACGGGGGAGGCTGTTCAGGAGGATGATTTTGAGGACTTAGAAGAGGATGATGAAGATGAAGATGGGGAGGAGGATGAAGAAGAAGAAGAAGATGATGATGATGATGATGATGATGATGATGATGATGATGAGGAGGAGGAAGAGGAAGGAAAGACAAGGAAGAAGGTATGTGTCTAAGATTTCTAAATTTTACTGGGTGTGTAATATTTGAGAATTGTGCGCTTACTTTTGATTTGTTTTATTGTCTGAAGCAGACAGCTGCAACAAAGAAGGTGAGATTTCTACTCACCTACCTGATCTTAATCTGCATGGCCTGATCTTAATCTGCATGGTTAGTCTATATTCTAAATGATGGTTATGCTACTGCAGAAGAGTGGAGGGGATGGTCAACAAATGGATCGGCCAGCGGAGTGCAAGCAGCAGTAAAACTTTTCTGGAATGGAGTATTTTCTGGACTTTTTAGAGTGCAGGTTGGAGGATCTGTTTTCAGGTGTTGGCTAAGTAAACTCATTTGTTCTCATTCCCTGCTGTTGTTTTATGTGGAAAAGACGAGAATGAGGGGTCGGGGAACTGAAGTTTTGGTGTCTTCAGCATTTATACCGCTACCTTTAGTTTATTCTTTTTTACTTTCCTTCTATATGGGTGTGTGAGATTGTTGTTTAGATTATTTGTAGGCCTTTTTGGTTGGGGAAGATTTTTTACTGCCTTTCTAGTGTGTACGCGGATGAACTATTAATTGTTATATTTATATATAATGATTATTGTGCCTTTCTGATTTTTGGATTCGATGCTAGTGTGCTTTCATGGTTCTGAATGTACTGCAAAGACTTGCATGGTTCTTTGGAGCTTCTTTTTGTTGGATTCAGACTCTTTAATTTATGCATGCAAAGATTTTTTTGGGTTGATGTGTTCCTTTGCTATGTTGTAAAGGGCTTCATGGTTCGTGGTGAATGCCTGCATTTATTGTGTCTTGAGAATTTTGTAGTTCCCTTTTGTGCTGTCGGATGGTTGTCCTGTAGTCTGGGAAAAAATAAGAACAAGGCAATGCTCTTTTTTTTCTTTCTTTTTTTAAAGGTCGGGATGTATGTGCTGCTGTACCGGTGTGGGCTAGATTTTGTTAATTGTACTTGTTAGTGTGCTGCAAAGTCTCACGCACTCATTTTGGAGAACTATTGAATCCAATTTGTCCAAGCCAGTCTCTCCCCTCCCAGGCACAGCTACTACATTCTCTTTCATTATTATTCATCCCTTATGACACGGCCTGTTCAGCCGCTCTCCATGTACTTCACCAATTCTTTCGGCATTACTCTTTTAAGGTAATTGTGAATTATATGTCCAATTGTCCACTGTATTGACACGGATTGATCTTATGGTTTAATGGCGACATAAAATAGCTCAAGATGATCTATACGCGACATAAAATAGAATTTTTTTGGCTAGATTCTATCAATCAAACACAAGTCAAAATTAGAAAAATTCTCCGCTGCACGCACCAGAAGAGATTGTCTGTTGGCTCTTTATTTTCTTACCACATACACGGTTGCGTGGACCTTGAAGCTGAAATTATGGGGTACTCTCACTGATGGAGTCCCTGTTATTTCCAAAAAGAGTTTCCAAAAAGAGAAAAAATATGTGAACGGATCTCTTTTTTTTTTTTTTTTTCCTTTTCCCATCCATCCGTAGCCGCCGTAGCTCCCATCTACCGTAATTCCTAAAATTCTTCAAGTTCCCACCATCCGTTCGTTCATAGCAGTCGGCATATCCTCCTCGAAGTCCCTCCCACCGTATCCATCGTTTTTTTTGCCCGTCAAGGGCTCGCTAGTTGCCAAGTAAACGATCATCTCTCTCTCACACGCACGTTCACACACTTTCACATTCTTTTCGCATACAAAATTTGAGAGTTTGTGATACATTTATATGAAACCAATACATGATAATTTTTTGATACATATGGATATGATAAACTTTTTTGATACCGACATATAATTTTTAAAACATAGTATTTCTCAGATACATAGTTTGTGATGAGCTGACACACACCTAATATATTAATCATCTAATGATCTATTACATACCTCCTATTGGTGCAGAAATTGGTCGTCGTCGGAGGTTGCTGGAGTCGAGGCCGCTGAGGTCGCCGTCGGGGATCTACAAAATAAAGTCCCATCCGGAGCCGGTGGGGAGTGGCTCCGGCAGAACCCTCCGACGCTCAAGTCAGTTCTGACCAACAGGAATGGAGTGCTCGAAATGAGTTCCGAAGCTTAGAGAAGAGGAGGAGAGCTTAGAGATCAGAGATATTAGAGTTAGCGTATCTGGAGGGATCCTTTTTATAGTGGAGCTTGATGATGACAGCTGCAGTCGCGTGCTGGCAAGCCGCTCGAGGTTCGACGGAGCCAGTCTCACGGGAAGGCGCCATGTGCGACGGGTTGACGGCGACAGCTGCAGCCGCGTGCTGGCGGGCCGCTCGAGGTTCGATGGAGCCAGTCTCACGGGACGGTGATGGCCACAGCCGCGTGCTAGCAGGCCGCTCGAGGTTCGACGGAGCCAGTCCCACGGGATGGTGACAGCCATCGCCTCCTCATAGCGGATCGCTATCACTTGGGGGACTGACGGTGATGGCCGCAGAGCTTGCGGCGGATGAAGGGTTGAAGGCCTTCGTCGTGTGCCCATTTCGGAGGAGTTCGGGCTCCTGAAGAGGAAGCTTGGAGGGAGTTCGGCTCCCATAGGCGTCTGGCTGGAGGTATGCAGCTAAGGCTCGTCCGCTGGAAATCCAAAGCTCGATCGTTGGAGAGTTCGGTCGAATGTTGGACTTCGGCTGAGGCTCGTCAACTGAGGAGTTCAAGGAGATCGGCCGCTACGCGGTTCGACCGGCTGGAGAGGTTCGGTCCTGACGAGGGGAGTCTGGAGAAGCTCGACGGCTGAACGGGTTGGAATAAGCTTGGCCGTCGGGGTCTCGGGCGAAGCCCGGCTGCTTGGAGTCCAAGGAGCTCGGGCGCCAAGTAGTTCGGCCGGCTGTAGGAGTTCGACTGAGACCCGTCCGTCAAAGCTCTTCCGCAGCTACAAATTGCATTAGGCTGAGCGTCGAGCTAGACTTCGACGGAAGCGGGATTTATCCCCAACACTAGTCCCCCCACTCCCAAGTTCGAAAATCGAAGGAAGGGAGTGCAGGAAAGGCGATTGCCGGAGTCTTCCTCCGAGCTCTGTGCTGGTCTAGGTCGAAGCTCGGGGGGATCTCGCCTCCAGCTGAAGTTGATATCGAGATTGAAGCCCGACGAAGATCCCATTTTCAGCCGGGGTTGACACGGTTGCTTTCTCTAGCCAAGGTCGATGTTGAAGCTCCCCAGCCGAGATTGACATGATAGCTTTCTCTAGTCGAGGTCGATGTTGAAGCTCTCTGGCCGAGGTCGTCACGGGCCTTACCTCTATCCGAGGTTACTCAGACGCTCTGGCCGAGGTTGATGCGGGCGCTCGGGGGAGATCTCATCTCCTACTACCAAAGTTGGCCCGATCCCTCGGGGGAGATCTGATCCATAGCCGAAGTTGTCCATGATCGCTCGGGAGATATCCTATCTCTGGCTGAAACTTCCTCGGGGGAGACCTTATCTCGAGCAGCCGGGATCGAAGTGCGCGCTCGGGGGAGATCTTATCTCAAGCAGCCGGGGTCGAAGTGCGCGCTCGGAGAAAATCTTATCTCCTGCGGTCGAGCTTTCCGCGCTCGGGGGAGATCCTATCTCCTGCGGTCGAGGTCGAAGTGCACGCTCGGGGGAGATCTTATCTCCTACGGCCGAGCTTTCCATGCTCGGGGGAGATCTTATCTCCTGCAGTCGAGCTTCCCCTCGAGGGAGATCTTATCTCCTGCGGCCAAGGTTGAAGTGCACGCTCGGGGGAGAATCTTATCTCCTGCAGTCGAGGTCGAAGTGCGCGCTCGGGGGAGATCTTATCTCCTACGGTCGAGCCTTCCTCGGGGGAGATCTTATCTCCTGCGGCCGAGGTCGAAGTGTGCGCTCAAAGGAGATCTTATCTCCTACGGCCGAACCTTCCTCGAGGGAGATCTTATCTCCTACGATCGAGCCTTCCTCGGGGGAGATCTTATCTCCTACGGCCGAGCTCGAAGTACGCGCTCGGGGGAGATCTTATCTCCTGTGGCCGAGCTTTCCGTGCTCGGGGAGATCTTATCTCCTGCGGCCGAGCTTTCCTCGGGAGAGATCTTATCTCCTGCGGTTGAGGTCGAAGTGCGCGCTCGGGGAGATCTTATCTCCTGCAGTCGAGGTCGAAGTGCGTGCTCGGGGGAGATCTTATCTCCTGCGGCCGAGCTTCCCGCGCTCAGGAGAGATCTTATCTCCTGCGACCGAGGTTGAAGTGCGCGCTCGGGAGAGATCTTATCTCCTGCGGCCGAGCCTTCCTCGGGGAGATCTTATCTCCTGCGGTCGAGGTCGAAGTGCGCGCTCGGAGGAGATCTTATCTCCTGCGGTTGAGCTTCCCGTGCTCGGGGGAGATCTTATCTCCTACGGTCGAGCTCTCCTCGACCCGCCCCCGTTAGCCCGAGGTCCCCCTCCAATTTCCAATATGGCGAATATTTGACAGCTTCATTCCCTGTTACCGTAGTTTCTGCAGCACAGAATAATAATGCGGAAACGAAGCAACTTTACTGAAGGGATATCATTGGTAATACATCCTCAGATTCTCTGAGTTCCAAGGTTGCGGAAGCGTCCTCCCTCCGAGCTCTTTCAGACGATAAGCACCAGGCCGAACGACCTCCACCACTTCGTACGGGCCTTCTCAATTAGGGGCGAGTTTTTTCTGACTCTGAGGCTGAGAGATAGCGGCTCGCCGAAGAACTAAGTCCCCCACTCTGAACGTCTTACTTTTGACTCTGGAGTTGTAATACCGAGCCACCTTCCATCTATAGGCCGCCGTTCGGATGTGAGCTTCCTCCCTTTTTTCTTCCAGCAGGTCGAGGTCGACTCGGAGGTCCTGGGGATTGCGTTGCTCGTTGAAGCCCGTGACTCGTGCAGACGGGAGCTTGAGCTCGATCGGAATAACTGCCTCAGTACCGAAGGCCAAGGCGAAGGATGTTTCTCCAGTGGGCACCCTCTGAGTAGTTCGGTATGCCCAGAGGATATGGTAGAGTTCGTCCACCCAATCCCCTCCTGTCCTGTCGAGCCTCGCTTTGATTCTTTGCAGCAGGGTCCGGTTGGTTATCTCAGCTTCCTCGTTGGCCTGCGGGTGAGCCACCGACGTAAAGTGGTGGAAAATGTTTAGTCCTTCGCAGAACTCGGCGAACTTTGCCCCAGCGAACTGTCGCCCATTGTTGGTTATGAGGGTTCGGGGCAGACTGAACTGGCAAACTAGTGACTTCCAGACGAAGTCTTGTACCTTGACCTCGGTAATCCTCGCGAGTGGTTCGACTTCGACCCACTTAGTGAAGTAGTCGATCACGACCAAGAGGAACTTCCTCTGCCCCGACGCCGTTGGAAAGGGACCGAGTATATCCATCCCCCACTGCGCAAATGGCCAGGGCGAGCTGAGCGGAGTGAGTTCGGATGCAGGCTGCCTCTGTACGCTGGCGTTCTTCTGGCAGCGGTCGCACTTCTTTACGTATTCCACGGAGTCGCAAAATAGGGTCGGCCAGTAGTACCCCTGTCGGAGCAGTTTTTTCGACAGGGACCTGGCTCCTACGTGACTTCCGTAGAGTCCTTCGTGCACATCCCGCAGCATGAGGGTGGCCTCCGAAGGTTGGAGGCATCTTAGCAATGGGAGGGAGTACGACCTCTTATACAACCTGTCTTCGTATAAAATGTAGCGGGAAGCCTGATTTCTGGGCTTCCGAGCTTCTTTCGAATCATAGGGAAGGGCCCCCTCCTTGAGGTATGCAACCAGCGGGTCGATCCAGCTTGGCTCGAACTCCGTCTGCAGGATGACCCAAGGCTCTTCCGAGGTTGGGCACTTTAGGGTCTCCAAAAATACTTCCCTGAGCAGTTCGACCGGAGCAGAAGTGGCCAACTTGGAGAGAAGGTCGGCTCTCGCATTTTTGGCCCTCGGAATATGTCGAACGTCGAAGCTGTCAAAGGCTAGAGTCAAATTCCTCACCTTCCCGAGGTATCTCGCCATGCTTTCCTCCCGTGCCTCGTAACTGTCGCTGACTTGGCTGACCACCAGCTGGAAGTCGTTGTAGACCTGAAGCCGATCTACTTTCAGCTTCCTTGCTATGTTTAATCCGGCTATCAGCGCTTCATATTCGGCCCCATTATTGGTCATCGGGAACTCGAAGCGCAGCGCGTACTCGGCGATGACTCCCTCGGGGCTAACCAAGACCAGCCCTGCACCAGCTCCAGCGGAGTTGGATGAGCCATCCACGTGCAGGGTCCAGGAGCCTACGGGGAGGTTGGCGCTTTCCTCGGTGGGGTTTGGTCATGGCAGCTCGGCTTCGTCTAGGCCTGGCTCCGCTTCGATGTCGATCTCGATCAGCCCTAGCTCGGCCTCGGTCGGAATTGTGCATTCCAGCACGAAGTCCGCCAGTATCTGGGTCTTGATTGACGGCCTGGGCCAGTAGTTGATGTCGAACTCCGTGAGTTCGATCGCCCATTTTGTGATTCTTCCAGAAGCGTTTGCCCGGTGAAGGACTTCTTTTATTGGTTGGTCCGTGAGGACCATTATGGTGTGCTCCTGAAAATAAGGTCGGAGCCGCCTGGCGGCAATTAAGAGAGAGTAAGTTAATTTTTCCAGTCTAGAGTACCTGGTCTCCACGTCCCTCAGGACTCGGCTGATGTAGTAGATCGACCGTTGCGCCTTCGCTTCTTCCCTGACCAGCACCGCCGCCAGGGCCCCGGGGGAGACAGCAAGGTACAGAAATAATTCCTCCCCGAGTTTGGGCTTTGCCAGCAACGGAGGCGAGCCAAGGTAGCTTTTGAGCTCTTCAAATGCCTGTTGGCACTCCACCATCCAGGAGAAGTCCTTCGATCGCTTGAGAATGCGGAAGAAGGGCATGCATCGTTCGGTCGACCTTGACACGAAGCGACTTAGGGACGCCACTTTCTCGGTCAGGCGCTGAACCTCCTTGATCATCCTCGGAGCGGTCATTTCTCGAATGGCTCAGATTTTCTCGGGGTTCACTTCGATTCTTCGTCTCGACACCATGAACCCCAGAAATTTTTTGGAGGTCACACCAAAGGTGCACTTGGCCGGGTTCAGCCTCACCTTATGCCTCCTGAGTGCGCCGAAGGCTTCTTCAAGGTCGGCGAGGTGGTCCGTTAAAGCTCGACTTTTAATGAGCATATCATCTACGTACACCTCCATGTTGTGGCCGATCTGCTCCTTGAAGACCTTATTAACCAAACGTTGGTATGTTGCCCCCGCGTTCTTGAGTCCAAAAGGCATGATCCTGTAGCAGTAAAGACCTCGGTCAGTAATGAAAGCGGTCTTCTCTTCGTCCTCGGGCGCCATGCGTATCTGGTTGTAACCAGAAAAGACGTCCATGAAGGTGAGGAGCTCATGGCCCGAGGTTGCATCCACCAGCTGATCGATCCTAGGTAGAGGGTAGCTGTCCTTTGGGCAAGCCTTGTTCAGCTTCTTGAAGTCGACGCACATCCTCCACTTGTTATTTGCTTTCTTGACAAGAACCACGTTCGAGACCCAGGTCGGATAGCTAACCTCTCGGATGAATTCGACTTTGAGGAGCTTGTCTACTTCTTCGGCGATCGCTTTCTGCCTTTTCGGAGCGTGGTGGCACAGCTTTTCTCTTATAGGCTGGTGCCTCGGATCGACGGCCAGCCAATGTTCCATGAGCTCGGCGTCAATCCCTGGCATATCTGCTGGGGTCCAGGCGAAGACGTCCGCATTTCTTCTGAGGAAAGCGACGAGCTGTTCCCAAACCTCGGCTGCCAGGTTGGAGCCGATCTGCACCACATGCTTCAAGCTTCCGTCATTCAAGGGCACAGAGACGAGGTCCTCGGTGGGCTCGCCCCGCTCCTCAGTGAGGTCGTCGCGGACGTCCAATCCGTCAACAAGACAGGGGTCGGGCTGATCTCCCTTATGCAGGGCGATCGAGTAGCAATACCTCGCCAGAGCCTGGTCTCCTCTGACCTCTCCGATCCCATGGCTCGTCGGAAACTTCATCTTCAAATAATAGGTCGACACTACCGCTCGGAGTGCATTTAGAGCAGGTCGACCGAGGATCGCGTTATAGGTGGACGGAATCCTCACAACTAGAAAGTTGACCCGAGCCTTGGCCTGCTTCGGGCGTCGCCCCGCTGTTACGGTCAATGTTATTTTATCTTCGACTGGTACGGTGTTGCCGACAAACTCTACTAGCGGGGAATTTATCGGCTCCAAGCGGTCGTCGGGCAGGGATATTTTTAAGAAGGCATCGTAGAATAATACATCGGCCGAACTTCCGTTATCTAGCAAAATGCGGCGTACATCGTAGTCAGCGATATTCAAGAAAATTACAACCACGTCATTATGCGAAAATTGAATCCCCCGGCCGTCCTCCTCGTTGAAGGCCATGGGCTCCGCGATCCTCTGCTTCTTCACCGACCTTCTGGGTTTGCTGGTCTTCCCTTCCCGAGGTCCCCCCGAGATAGTATTGATGATGCCAAGGGGCGGCCGACCTTCCTGGTTCTCTCCACCCGGTGGTACCACCCTTGGCCGCTCCCTCACTCTTCGGGCCGCCTTTGCAGGAATCGACTGAGTCTACCTCGTCTGACGAGCTTTTCGATCTCGTCTTGGAGTTGGATGCACTCTTCGGTGTCGTGGCTGTGGTCACGATGATAGAGGCAAAACTTGTTGGGATCACGTTTGCTGGGTCGAGAATGCATCTTGTCTGGCCTCGGAAGCTGTTCCCTGATTTTCATCAGCACTTGGGCCTTCGGAGTATTGAGGGGGGCGTAGTTGTGAAACCTTCGTCTGGGAGAGCTTCGGCGCTGAGGAGAACCTCGGCGTGCTGTTCCATCCGGGCTTCCCCACCTCGAATTCCTCGGGAGAGTTCGGGTCCACCAATGATCGGAAGGAGTCCGAGAGCGCCGTCGAGCTTTACTCCGCTTCCCTTCCTCGGTGGGCCTATCCGGCCCTTTAGCTCGCCGCTTGCCATCGGCTTCGCCATCCCTGGCCTTGAAGGCCTCCTCTGCCCGGGCATATCCTTCAGCCCGAGCTAGCATGTCCGCAAAATCCCTTGGATACTTCTTTTCCAGGGAGAACAATAAGTCGTTCTTCCGAAGGCCGCCCTTGAGGGCGGCCATGGCGACTGATTGGTTCAGGTTTCGGACTTCCAACGTGACAACGTTAAATCGGGTGACGTAGGTCCGAATGGGTCCCCCCTCCTTCTGCTTGATGGCCATCAAGGAATCCGAACCTCGGCGTGGCCACCTACTACTGATGAAGTGGGCTGTGAACTGTTGACTTCTGGTCAAATGATAAGATGGTACTCGGCTTGAGCGCCGAGTACCAGTTCCTGGCAGCTCCTTTAAGGATAGAGGGGAAAGTCCAGCACAATATGGCGTCTGGCGCACCGTGGAGCAGCATCGTCGTCCGGAAGGCTTCCAAGTGGTCGACTAGATCGGTGGTTCCGTCGTAGTTCTCGAACTGTGGGAGCTTGAAGTTCGGCGGGATCGGCTCCTGCATGATTTTCTGCGAAAAAGGGGGGTCAGTGCAAACGTCATTACCACGTGAGGGGAGAGTGTGACGAAGTTCTTCGATTCGCCGGCTCATTTTCAAGAGCCTTTGATCCAGGAGATCTTCACGGTCTCTGATCTCCCAGGCTTTCTGGTGGAATGGGCGCGAGGCTTCACCCTTGGCCGATCCATGATCCGAACAAGGGCTCTCCCTCCTCCACCTCTCCAATCTGGGTATCGAAGGTTGGGATGCCCAGGTCGGTCGCTTTTGGATCGGATCACTTAACTTCGGAGAGTCCTGCGTTGGTTGGGGTGGCACTGGAGCTTGTTGGTGCAGCACTGCCTGCACCACCTCTGTGAGACCACGAACCTACTGGATGAGCTGGTTGAACTGCTCCGTATCCACCGCAGCTATGGACGGGGCCTGAGTCGCCAGGGCTGGAGCAGGAACAGACGGATTCAGACAGGATCGGGCCATGGAGGCCATTGAGCGTCGAGTCGAAACTCTTCTGAGAGGCATCTTCTCCTTGGAAGAGAAAAGGAAGATCTCCGGAGAGGAAAGAGAAGAGTCACCGAGCACTCCTTTAAGAACAAGGGAACCTCGAAGGTTCAAGTGCCCTCCTTCTAGCGCCAATCTATTGGTACAGAAATCGGTCATCATCGGAGGTTGCTGGAGTCGAGGCCGCTGAGGTCACCGTCGGGGACCTGCAAAATAAAGTCCCGTCCGGAGTCGATGGGGGGTGGCTCCGGCAGGACCCTCCGACGTTCAAATCAGCTCTGACCAATAGGAATGGAGTGCTCGGAATGAGTTCCGGAGCTTAGACAAGAGGAGGAGAGCTTAGAGATCAGAGAGATTAGAGTTAGCGTATCTGGAGGGATCCTTTTTATAGTGGAGCTTGATGGTGACAGCCGCAGCCGCGTGCTGGTGGGCCGCTCGAGGTTCGACGGAGCCAGTCTCACGGGAAGGCGTCATGTGCGATGGGTTGATGGCGACAGCTGCGCCGCATGCTAGCGGGCCGCTCGAGGTTCGACGGAGCTAGTCTCACGGGACGATGACGGCCACAGCCGCATGCTGGCGGGCTGCTCGAGGTTCAATGGAGCCAGTCCCACGGGATGGTGACAGCCATCGCCTCCTCATAGTGGGTCGCTATCACTCGGGGGACTGACGGTGATGGCCGCAGAGCTTGCGGCGGATGAAGGATTGAAGGCCTTCGTCGTGTGCCCATTTTGGAGGAGTTCGGGCTCCTGAAGAGGAAGCTTGGAGGGAGTTCGACTCTCATAGGCGTCTGGCTGGAGGTATGCAGCTAAGGCTCGTCCGCTGAGGAGTTCGACCGCTGGAAATTCGAAGCTCGATCGTTGGAGAGTTCGACCGAATGTTGGACTTCGACTGAGGCTCGTCAGCTGAGGAGTTCGAGGAGCTCGGCCGCTACGCGGTTCGGCCGGCTGGAGAGGTTCGGTCCTGACGAGGGGAGTCTGGAGAAGCTCGGCGGCTGAATGGGTTGGAATAAGCTCGGCCGCCCAGGGCTCGGGCGAAGCCCGGCTACTTGGAGTCTAAGGAGCTCGGGCACTATGTAGTTCGGCCGGCTGTAGGAGTTCGGCTGAGACCCATCCGTCGAAGCTCTTCCGCGGCTACAAATTGCATTAGGCTGAGCGTCGAGCTAGACTTCGGCGGGAGCGGGATTTATCCCCAACACCTCCAATAGTATCAAGACATCATTATTAGAATACGTTGTTTACTGATATACAAGTTTATATCTAGCTGATCATATGAAAAGAATATCTGAAGATGGCAAAGAAAAAGAGATTGGCATAGATTTGGAAAGAGAAGAAAAAAAAAGAGAGATATGGCAGCAGCTATGTATAGATGAATGTCTCTTGTAACCATGTATTTTTTTTTTTTTTTGAAAATAATAGAGATGGAAGGGACTCCTATCCCTCACGATCTCTTCAATTTCAGCTTCAAGATCCATATAAATTAAAAAAAAAAAAAAAAAAGGAGAGAAAGAGGGTAGGGGGTGTGCTTCAAATGACCTTTTTCAGTGCATGCACCAAAAATAAAATATTTTATTAATATTTTATTATTATTAATTAATTTGAAGCATTTAATGTGATTTGATACGTTTAATTTGGATTCAACACTTGCAGACTCTAAATAGAAGGCTTTTACAATGCCAATTAATTATATAGGGTTATTCTTTTCTTCTTGCTGCAACACTATATCATCTTTTTATCGACATAGAAAAATGAATTGATCGAATATCATTTATTCAAGTTCATACAATTAAGGTAGAAAAAATGGTAATTTATATCTGATTGTGATCCATCACTATTATCGCTATCAACTTGCAGTCCTACAGCAATCAAAGAGAAGGTACCATCAATGATGTTATAGTTGTTGGTCCAATGTTTCGTTTTCTTATTTTCAATCTTATGATAACTTAGACTAACCTAAATTGGTCTAATGATTGGTTAGACAAGTTTCTACCTTAGTGGTAGACTAGTCTAACCATGAAGCAATACATGCCCGTCTCCTATTTCTTTTTCATCTGTGAAAATGTGCATTGCTTTATGATTGGATCAATCTATCATTGAGCTAGTAGATCTGGTCCAACTAATAACTTCTCTCCAAACCGAGTTAGCTTCGAAAAGGATGAACAAAGAAAGAATTTTAGCCTAGAGTTCAATTTGTATCCTTCGCACAATTCATCTTCTTTCGTGACAGCTGAAGAATGATTGATCTTCTTTAGCGATATCAACCAGTTATGCATAGCTTTCAAAGCCCTCCAGCCCATCTCTTCCATCATGATCTATTAATATAGATCATAAGACAAATATTATGCTTGGAAACCTGTACAAAATGCTGTCTAATGGTTTGTGCTGCCAAAGAAAGGCACTCGTTCGGCCCAAGCCTAATTCGGAATGCAACCACGCCTTCTCGACCGCCAATCACATCCCACCCATCCTCCACGTTTTCTTTGTTTTTTTTTTTTTTTGGTAAAATCCATGTTTTCTTTTGACGGCGGACGAACGGGGGAGGGAAGTCTGATGTCCGCCAGCCGGACTCCCCTACCTCCCCGTATTCTATTTAATCCCACATAGAGCGCGGAGTGCTCTCCCTCCCTCCCTCCCTTCCTTCTCTCTCCGAGTTCTCTTTCGTCTCTCTCTTCCTTTTCTTTCTCTGTCCATCTCGTTCAATCTCTTAATCGCTACCTCTCCCAGCGTTGGTATTTTCGGAGAAGAAGAAGAAAAAGGAAAAAAGAGATAGCAATCCAATTAATCAATAATACCATCTTGTAGGTAAGCCTTCTCTTCTAAGCCAATCTATATTTAGACTTTATAGTAATTGATTTTTGGAGGATTTAGTGGAGGGTTTAGCTTGCGGTCTTCGATTGGATTATAGGAGAAGAAAGGGTTTCGAGTGCTCATGATGCTAATCCTACTGCAGACAGCTCCTGCCCTTGATCATTCAAAAATTTATTTCTTCGAAGAATTTTAATCTAAAATTTTAGAGCTTCATTGTTAACTTATAGTTATAGATCAACAATTACACAAATCTTGAGAATTTTACAATAATTGTTTGATTGGCCAAATAAATCGTTCAATTGATTTGATGTGCAATGATAGACAGAATAGAATATTGAATTAAAAATTGTTTGGAACCTTAATTAGACATTATTTTAATATTGTTTGAGGTAAAGATGTTGTTATTATGCTCCCTTTAAATTTGAAAATTTTTATGATACCCAGTTATGGGTTGAAAATTTAACAAATTAATGAATATCGCTATCCCTTTACGGACTAGAAACGTGGCGATAGCTTAGTCCAAACGTGGGGATAGCTTGTGACCTTTTGTCGTAGTCTGGATTACTTTTATTGGTAGAAATTGTAACATAGATTAGCGAAATAACAGAAATTTATTATTATCAGAATTATATATTTTCTTGCAAATTGTACAATGATAATTATGATTATATTTGATTGTTGGCAAAAGTACTTCATTAATTTATATATGTGGCATGAATATTTTATGGCCATGTATTTCTATTTTCTTGTGTGTGTATAATAATTTACTTTCATATTATCTACTATATGGATATGATGTGCACATGCATGGTGGGATATTTATTGAACTGCTCATACTCTGTCTTAATGATTTTGAAAGCAGCATGACATCTAGATATACTTAGAATTACTTGTTATAGGAGATGTGAAGATATTAGCAGTATTGAAATCTAATTGAATTTTTAGATTTTATTTATTATTTTAGAGTTTATGAAACTTGAATGGTTCAATTTAATAGTTTGTATTCATGGACATTGGTGTTGATAATGAAGGCTTTTATTTTGAGTTTGTGGTCAGAATAATTAGATTATATTTGAGGACTTGATATTTTAAATCTATATTAGTGTCCAAAAAATTAATGCTTATGTTGTCTCCGATATTATAAGTTTTTGTATAAGTTTGGATACCTTTTATATTTCCTGGGATCATATCTTGTAGGATTTGCACCCATTTCACATCTCCAACAATGTGCATGACACATGTTAAAATAGAGCAAAGTGGAAGTAAATGACATTGCTTCTTTTTTTTAATATATATATATATATATATATATATATATATATATATATATATATATATATATATATATATATATATATATATATATATATATACATCCAAGAAGATTTTTTATGTAGCATCCAGCGTTTCCACAGTGAAGATTATTTGTTACTCCCAACTCTCAAATTTCTTTGATAAATACTTGTGCAATTGATCCTAATGACTAAAAATTAAAAGGAAAAAAGATATAATATTATCCCACCATCTTGCTTTGAGCTGAATTTCCAATGCACCATGGTTAGGTTCAAGGTTGGAATTCATTGTTTGACCTTCGGGCAACCAAACTTAGAGTTGTTGGATTCCAACGAGGCGCTCCATTATTTCAAAAACATTGGAAACTCTCTTTGGACTAAACAAACCTTTTTCTATTTAAGAGAATATATTTTTTAAGAGAATATTTTTTTTTTCACATATTTTCTTGCCACCAAATATGTCCTTAGTGTTTTTCTCTTTATTGTACTTTATTAGAAATTCCATAGATTTTACTTTTTCCCAGACTTCTTTTTCCAATAAGTTTCTTTATTTATTTTTTATTAGCACAATATATTTTGTAATTATTATCCTTTTTTTAATTGATTTTTTGTTTACCAACTCTTTCTTCCATGCTAAGTAGAAACCTTACATTTCCTCAAAATAGATGAAACTATTTTTGTTGTTAAAACATCTATCCTTATCCTTCTAGCTTGTTTTTTGGGTCTAGGCGAATTAAGTATGGTTTAAATACCAATTAACAAGTTTGAATTTATGCCTAGAATATATACTTTATATAAAAACAACAATATTGAATTTGAGAAATATTTTATTCTTCTAATTTCTTTTGCTTTTTTTTTTTTTTTACAATACATATCAACTCCTATGTTAATAATTTTCACCATTTTTCTAGAAAATAAAATAATTAAAATCCTATCTTTTGAAAAGGAAAGAGAAAAATAATTAGATTTTAATCACTCTTTTTAAGTATGGTAATATGAGAAGGTACAAGAGGGATTTACTATTCTGGTTAGAATTTAGGCTTTATTACTCTAAAAATTTTGAACTTTTTTGAGTGTTTATTTTGATCCCAAACTTAGATTCATTGCAATCAAGTCATCAAACTTTTAGAATATTGCAATTTTTCTCCGATTGCTATTTTCATTTAATGGCCATGATGGAAATGGTCACGTACTATCATGTGATATATGGTGAAAGTTGATGTGGTATGAAATAGTTGATATGGAATCTATGTAAATTCTTTCTTCCTTCTTTTCCCTTTCTAGCTAGGATTTTCATTTTATTCTTTTCTCTTTACCACTACCTCTAAAATTTTATCACCTCCTACACCACCATCAGTTCCTCTACCTCTACCTTCACCAAATTCAAAAGCCTTCTCTATGACCATCACCATCACGAAGATCGCCTCCACCCCTCCCCCCCCTCCCCCAATGATCCTTGAGAAGCAAGCCACTTTCATGGAGTATATGCTATGGAAGGCAAATCTCTTTTACAAAATAGCATAGCAAAGTTATGAAGCTCCTTAAATTATGTTAAGCCCTCATGCTTGTTTCCTCCCTAAATACCTAGAAAAGGAGGTACAAATGATGGGGGTTTTGGAGAAGATAGTGGTAGAGGGAAATGGAGGAAAATGCGAAGGAGAAACTCTAGCTAGAAGAGGAAGAAAAGGGGGAAGAAAGAGCTTAAACCCTAGCTAGAAGAGGAGAAAAGGGGGAAGGAATTTAAATCTTAGCTAGAAGAGGAGGAAAAGAAAGGAGGAGGAGTTTAGGATTCTATATCATCTAGTTTCATGCCATATCAGCTTCCACTATGTGTCATATAATAGCGCATGACCATTTCCATTACAATCTTTAGGTGGAAGTATTAGTTCATGAAGAAATTACAACATTTTAAAAGTTTAATGATCTAATCGCAATGAATCGAAATTCAGGATAAAAATAAAAACCCTCAAAAAGTTAAAGATTTTTAAAGTAATTAAGCCTAGAATTTATATAAATATGATTTAGAATTTTACATTATTAAATATGTTTTGCATGTCTGGTTGCTAGTTTAACTCAAAACTTCTATCTCACCAAGAGATGCGTGGTGGTGATGGATACTAATTATTGGTTGATACAGCAACAAATTGTTTCATTTGTTCTTGTCCACATTTGATTATTGCGTCAACTTTCTCCAAAGTAGGCCATTTTCAAGCTTTAGCCAAAAACTCCAATTAAAAATTTTGCCTTCATTTTATATCCATAAATTTCGACATGAAAAAGAATTTCCTGGTGTAATCTATTTTATGTTCGATATCATTATTTTCCTGTGTAGATGGGTGATGCGGTGAAAACAAAGTCTAATAACAAAAGAAGTGCTAAAAGGAGCTCACAAGGAGGTGCTAAGCAAGCCATGCAAGCAAATGAGTTCTCTATACATGTCATGTCATGGACCTCAAAGATATTGGAGCTTCAGGTGATGGATTCTAATAGCATCGACCATATCAAGGAAATGATGTGTTCCAAGGAGAAAACACCGAAGGACCGACAAATTCTCATATTTAAAGACCAAGAGCTGGAAGACCACCGAACTTTGGAGCACTACGGTATTACGAAGGGCTCCTGGTTAGATCAGCGCGTGAAGCGTTATGTGGTAGATATTATTCACTAGAAAAATGAAGCATCAATTTTTTTGTTCCATAAAGTTTTTTCCTTCCTTTGGAGAGGAAATATGTGCAAATTTACTATTAACTATTTAAGTGTTAGATTGACTTATTTAAGGGCTGTATTGATTTTTTTTTTTTTTAATCATTTATGGTGTTTTTTGGAGAAATTTTTTGCTATGTTTTAAAGGTTTAAAGGCAATTTTTTTTGTTGGAAAAGAAGGGAGAATGAGCCATGTAGACAAGGGCATCCTTTTTGATAGACCTACAAGAAGACCTCATTGGAAATTTGATCATCTCCTCTCTAATGAGAGGACCTTTGGAAATTGATTTTTTAAAATGGCTTATTACGAGCATACCACGTCACACCATATTGGAGCTCCGCAAATTAAAAACAGTAGTACAATGTATCACATCATGTTTGCTTGTTTGTGATTTATTGGATGCGTGCTCTCGCAAAGATGTAAGACTGAATCTTGCAATTCGTCCATCTTGGGAAGGTTTAGCAGCTTCGGAGCTGGTCTATTACCTTTCTACGATCCAAAATTGCAGCGCACAAGCCCCTACCGCCAAACCAACCTCGGGAAAAATTCACCAAGATGACGGGGCTGGAAGTCTTGAGATAAGTGGTGAAAAAAAGCTATCTAATCCTATCCAATGCTATGCAATCATCAGATTATAGCTGCTTCTCTGCTATCTTATGAGTGGTTAAATAATATTGCTAATTGGATCGCGATACATATGGAAATAATTTTATGGATTACTGCATTGGATGTTTCTTTAGATTTTTTGCAGATTTTTTTTTTTTTTTGATATATACATATATTTTTACTATATTGGTTTAATATATCCAATTTTACCCCAAAAAAAATATATAACTAAAGTAGATTCTATTTGTCAATTTTAGAACATCGCGCCGAAGATCAAGTTCCATGTAGTCTAATTTTCAGGTGGAAGAATAAAAAAAAAAGGAAAAACGAAAGAAAAGACCAAGATGATCCATAGGCCCCGGTATCAGCAGCCATGCTGACTGCCGCTAGGTCTCGAGGAAGGGAGGGAGGAGAGAGAGAGAGAGAGAGAGAGAGAGAGAGAGAAAAGGCGACACGAAATGAATTCTCTTGATAGGAGAATAGAACAAATACTGCCGCTCTTAATTGATCCGATAGGATAAAACTTCACTGTTGATGAAATTGACCTGAGGAAGAATTTAACGTCAGTCCTTCGGCAGTGCACAGGAATATTCTTTCCAAATCTTGAAGTGGATCCTAAATATGACGTGGATTGGTACAGAATCCAGAACGCCGATGTCGATTTATCGCGTATAGCTAGCTTTTAACATTCTAAAAGCGATGGCTTTTAGAACAGTTCCAGCATGGTTTTATTATGATGTACATATCAATACAAATATTTCGATAACAAGATTGTTATCGTAATTATAATATTTATTTGTTCGTTGATGTTTGTGATTTTTTTAGTTATTTATTTCAAAATTCAAATTTTAAATCATTTTTTTTATCTAAAATATTCACATCTCTTGAAACAATTTTCACAACAACACAGATATTTCTCCATTATTTTCTGTTACTTCTTGCTACAGCACATGGTAACAACAATCATTTTAATGAAATAATTCAAAATTTATGAAGTAAATAATGATGTTATAACTGGTTTCAAGTGAGCTCCATTATAACTGAATGATGATTTTATCTAGGACACGTGACTTAATAGATGGTAATTTATAATCCAATCTCCCATAAACAGTCTGTTTTAAAGACATAAAGTGGTCTAAATCATAGGTGGACCAATCCATTTAGATTTCTTTATTGTATCGATCAATAGATTTCGGCTTGTGGCCGATTTAATATATTTTATTTTATTTAATAATTAAATTATAAGATTATATTCTGATATATTTTGTTGGGGATAAATTTCACTTCCACCGAAAGTTCAGTCTGATGCTCAACCTAATGCAACCGGTAGTCACGAAAAAACTTCAGTGAACGAGCTCCGACCGAACTTCTCAGCGGCCGAGCCCCGACCAAACTCCTCAGCGATCAAGCCCCTCCAGTCGGACTCCTACAGGAGTCGAATTTTCTCCGAGGTTCTCCTTCAGTTGGACTCCTACAAAAGCCGAACTCCCTCCGAGGTTCTCCTTCAATCGGACTCCTACAGGAGCCGACCTCATTCCGAATCACTCTTGCAGTCGGACCCCGAACGTATGCTTCCACCAGACGATATGGTCGCCACTACCAGTCTGGCGACACCGTTCTCTCCGTAACAAGCCCCATGCGACCCACGAGCGAACGACATGGCTGCCACTACTAGTCTGGCGATACCGCTCTCTTCATAACAAGCTCCATGTGGCCCATGGTCAGACGACATGGCCGCCACTATGAGTCTGGCGATACCTTTTTCTCCATACCGAATTCCATGCGGCCTCGAGCGGCTCGCTACCAAACAGTATGGTCGTCACCATCATTCAAGCTCCGTCTATAAAATGGACCCTCCAGATATGTTTTCTCTAAGCTCTCCTCTCTCTTCTAAAGCTCTAAGCTCACTTTTCTTTCCTGAGCATACCATTTCTGTTGGTCAGAAGAACTGACTTAATCATCGGAGGGTCCTGTCGAAGCCACCACCACCGACTCCGGATGAGATTTTATTTTGTACGTCACCGATGGTGACCTCGTCCTCCTCTACTCCAGCTCGATTCGGTGTCAACCAAATTCTGCACCAACAGAATTGGTGCTGAAGGAAGGACCTCTACCTCTGAGGTACCCTTGTTCTTAAAGGAGTGCTCAATCGATCCTACCGATCTTCTTCTCTAGGGGTCACCTCCATTCTCTCCCTCAATCCTGTGAAATACCTCAAAAGAAGGTGACTATCCGGAGATCTACCGCTTCTACCGTCAGATCTGGGCATAATCCATCCATCGCCAATACTCTAACCTCTACCTTCACCGACGGTCATGGTAGATCCGAAGCAGTTTAACCTACTGATGCAGCGAGTTCAGGACCTCACCGAGATGGTGCAGGCCATGCAACAGCCCCCGACGGTGACTCCACCAAAAAAACCACCATCAGGATGTCGGAAACCAGCCCCAAGGAAGAACATTTGGGCTAGCATGCCCATCGCCGTTGGAAAGGAAAAATAGAGAGCAGAGGATCCAAGTTCGGATCATGGTTCTCCTCTAGAGGAGACCTTCCCCATCTGTAGTCGGAAGCCCTCCAAGGTCTGCGATTGAGACGACGTCCTCAATCACCAACTACAGAAGATGGACCGATGGATTGAAGAGCTCAGCCACGTCGCCCCGGCTCATCTTGACGACATTCGCACCGATCCTCCTTTCTCCCCCCAAGTTATGCAAGAGTCCGTTCTATCGAACTTCAAGCTCCCTCAATTTAAAAGCTACAATGAAACCTCTGATCCAGTTGATCATTTAGAGGCCTTCCGAACCATGATGCTACTCCATGGTGCACCAGACATCATATTATGTGAGCCTTCCCATCTACCTTAAAGGGAGCAGCGAGAAATTAGTACTCGGCATTGAAGTTAGGTACGATCTTCTCTTTTAACCAGATGAGCCATCAGTTCGTGGCTCACTTCATCAGCACGACGTCCGTGTCGAGATTTGGATTTCCTGATGAATGTTAAGCAGAAAGAGGGGGAATCCATCTGGGCTTATGTCACCCGATTTAATGCTGCAGCATTAGAGGTCCGAGATCTGAATCAGTCTGTTACAATGGCCGCACTTAAGGATGGCCTGGAGAAGAACGATTTGCTATTTTTTCTGAAGAAGAAGTACCCCAGGAACTTTGCCGATCTACTAGCCCGGGCCGAGAGATATGCCCGTGCGGAAGAAGCCTTCAAGTTGAAAGATGAAAAAACCATAGAAAAGCGGCATACGGACAAGTCTAATAGACCCACTATCGATGAAGGGCCGAGTGAAGTTCGGTCGCGCTCATGGACTCCCCCTGAGTGCAAGCGAGGCTGAACTCCCCCTCGAGCTCGTCGCCAAGGAAGCTCTAACAAAAGGGCATAAAGTTCTCTCCCAGAAGATTTCATAAGAAAGCCGAATGAAGCTCGGCCATGCTCACAGGCTCCCCCTAAGTGCAAGCGAGGTCGAACTCCTTCTCGAGCTCATCATCAAGGAAGCTCCGATAGAAGGGCACGAAAAAGTCCTTCCCTCAGAAGCTAGAACCATCAATAAGGGAGGAATAATAAGGAGATCGACCGCCTCCCAACATCATCGACGCTATCTCTAGGGGCTTGATACTTCGGCGGGCTGTCATCTCCCAGCATCAAAGCCAAGAGAAGCTTGCTCTAAATTAAGAAGGCCAGCATAAAATAGAGGAGGTCGTTAACTCTGGGACTTACCACCTGAAAGGCTCGGAGTGACAATGCTCCCACGACCTTGAGACTCGGAGAATCCAAGAATATACTGTCAAAAATTTTTCTTCAGTAAGATTCCTCCGTTTCAACATTATTATTTCTCGGTGTAAAAACTACCTGATGGCAGGGAAGAAGCAAACAATAGTGGCCATGTTAGGAACAGAAGGAGAAACTCGTCCTAACATGAGCAAGTTGAAGACCTCGTTTATTTTAGACGAAATGAAGGGAGAGGCCCTGACAACGGCCCTTATGTGCCCCCACAGTCCGTTAGGAACAGAAGGAGAACCTCGTCCTAACGCGAGCAAAGTCGAAGGCCTCATTCATTTTAGATGAGATGGGATGAGAGGTCCTAACAATGATCCTTATGTGCCGCCATAGTCCATTAGAAATAAGAGGAGAACCTCATCCTAATGCGAGCAAAGTTGAAGGTCTCATTCATTTTAGACGAGATGGGGAAGAGGTCCTGACAATAGCCCTTATGTGCCCCCACAGCCCGTTAGGAATAGGAGAACCTCATCCTAACGTAAGCAAAGTCGAAGACTGGGCTTCAAAGTCTACGTCAACCTCAGCTGCTGGAGATAAGATCTCCCCCAAGCTCCACCTTCAATCTCGATTGCTGGAGATAAGATTTTTCTCGAGTCAGCCTCGACTATAGGAGATAATATCTCTCCCGAGCTTCAACCTCAGCTGCTAGAGATAAGATCTCCTCTGAGCTTCAATCTCGACTACTGGAGATAAGATCTTCCCCGAGCAATTGAGTCAACCTCGGCTGCTGGAAATAAGATCTCCCCCAAGCTTCTATGTCGATAAGAGATAGGATCTCTTTCAACCTCAGCTGCTGAAGATAAGATCTCCCCCGAGCTCCACCTTCAACCTCGGTTACTGGAGATGAGATCTCTCCCGAGTCAGCCTCGACTGCTGAAGATAAGATCTCTCCCAAGCTTCTACGTCGATAGGAGATAAGATCTCCTTCAACCTCGACTGCTGGAGAAAAGATCTCCTCTGAGCTCCACCTTCAACCGTTCGGTTGCTGGAGATGAGATCTCCCTCGAGTCAACCTCGGCTGCTAGAGATAAGATCTCTCCCGAGTGATCAAGTCAACCTCGGCTGCTGGAGATAAGATCTCCTCTAAGCTTAACCTTTGACCTCGGCTGCTAGAGATAAGATCTTCCTCGAGCTTCTATGTCGATAAGAGATAGGATCTTCTTCAACCTCGGTTGCTGGAGATAAGATCTCCTTCGAGCTTCACCTTCAACCTCGGCTACTGGAGATAAGATCTCTCTCGAGTTACCGGGCCAACCTCGACTGCAGGAGATAAGATCTCCCTCGAGTCAGCCTCGACTGTACGAGATAGGATCTCCCCCGAGCTTCAACCTCGGCTGCTGGAGATAAGATCTCCTCCGAGCGACCGACTCAACCTCGGCTGCTGGAGATAAGATCTCCCTCGAGCTTAACCTTTGACCTCGGCTGTAGGAGATAAGATCTCCTCTGAGCTTCAACCTCGGCTGCTGGAGATAAGATCTCTCCCGAGCGACTGGGCCAACCTCGGCTATAGGAGATAAGATCTCTCCCGAGTCAGCCTCGACTGCAGGAGATAGGATCTCCCCCGAGCTTCAACCTCGGCTGCAGGAGATAAGATCTCCTCCGAACTTCAACCTCGCCTACTGAAGATAAGATCTCCCCCGAGCGATCGAGTCAACCTCGGCTGCTGGAGATAATATCTCCTCCGAGCTTAACCTTTGCTCGACTGCAGAAGATAAGATCTTTTCCGAGCTTCAACCTCGGCTGCAGGAGACAAGATCTCCCCCGAGCTTCAACCTTGGCTGATGGAGATAAGATCTCTCCCGAGCGACCGAGTCAACTTCAGCTAGAGATAAGATCTCTCCCGAGTGACCGAGCCAACCTCGACTGCAGGAGATAAGATCTTCCTCGACTTCAATGTCAACTTTGACTGGAGATAAGATCTCTCCCGAGCTTCAACTTCAACGGATGCAGAGCTCGAAAAAAGACTTCGGCAGTCGCATGTTTTGGTACTCCCTTCTTTCGAATTTCAAACTCGAAAGTAGGGGGACTATTGTTGGGGATAAACCCCACTCCCACCGAAAGTCCAGTTTGCTGCTTAGCCTAATGCAACCGATAGTCACGAAAGAATCTCAGCGGACGAGCCCTAGCCGAACTCCTCAGCGATCGAGCCTCGGCCGAACTCCTCAGCAGTCAAGCCCATCCAGTCGGACTCCTACAAAAGCTGAACTCCCTTCTAGGTTCTCCTTCAGTCAGAGTCCTATAGGAGCCGAATTTCCTCCGAGATTCTCCTTCAGTTGAGCTCCTACAGGAGCCGAACTCGCTCTGAGGTTCTCCTTCAGTTGGGCTCCTATAGGAGCCAACCTCATTTCGAATTACTCTTACAATCGGACCCCGAACGCATGCTTCCACCAGACGACATGGTCGCCACTACCAATCTGGTGATACCGCTCTCTCCGTAACAAGCCCCATGCGGCCCATGATCGAACGACATGATCGTCACTACCAGTCTGGCGACACCGCTCTCTCTATAACAAGCCCCATGCGGCCCATGATCGGACAACATGGTCGCCACTACCAATCTGGCGACACCGCTCTCTCCGTAACAAGCCCCATGCGGCCTACGGTCGAACGACATGGCCACCACTTCCAGCCTAGTGACATCTCTCTCTCCGTACCGAATCTCACGCAGCCTCGTGCGGCCTACTACTAGACGGTATGGTCGTCACCATCATTGAAGCTCTGTCTATAAAAGAGACCCTCCAAATATATTTTTTCTAAACTCTTCTCTCATTTTTAAAGTTCTAAGCTCACTTCTCTTTTCTGAGCACTCCATTTTTGTTAGTTAGAAGAGCTGACTTGATCGTCGGAGGATCCTATCGGAACCACCACCATCGATTTCGGATGGAACTTTGTTTGTAGGTCACCGATAGCGACTTCATCCTCCTTTACTTCAGCTCGATCCAACATCAACCAAATTCTGCACCAATATGCTCTATTTAACTTAATTATTTTTTTTAATTTATTAAACATCTATTCAACTTATTTAATTTATTTATCTTAACTTAATCTATTTAAAAAATAACTTACAGGTCAGATTACTTGTCCAATAAATAAGTCGGAATTTAGAGTAAATTTTTAATTAATTTAATAAATAAATTAAATTCAAACTGATAAATTTTTAATTCGATCCGCATTCCAGTTTGGCCTGAGTAAAACGACATGTCTTTACGGGTGCATATTGATGATTTACCCAGGTATAGAATTGGCACCCCAACCTTTTTCTTTTTTTTTTTAAATAAATTAATAAAAAAATTTGTGTTAAACAGGATAGCTGACATCATTCAGTTCTGAAATCATCATCGGGCGATGACGCCATCGGGCGATGACGCCGTCTTGTTGACCTTTGTGTCATTATAGTTTGGTTATAGTTGTGCGCTTTTGTTTATTACATGGTTAGAGATTGGTTTTCCAAGTGGTTGATGTGGCAGCCCACCAGGCAGAACAATTCAGCACTCTCACGTCTGTGAATTCGCCCTCAACTCCTCCCTCAAAGCCCAGAAATTATTGCAAGGATCAGGTCCAAGTGGACCAGGGCGAATCTCGGAGCATATGCACCCTGGATATGCGCGGTGGATAATGTGCAGTCGGTGGTGAAATACAAGGGATGCTTATCAAAAGAAAAAATACAAAAGATAATGTGACGTGTTATCTACCGTGGGATTTGGCGTGATCCGATAATAAATTATACCCGCAGCAACCTGGACTCAGAGGTTAACTACTTCAAGGGCGTTGCTGTGTCCAAATTGCACATGTAGGATTTTACAGACTAGTTTAGGCTCTCGGGTTAAGCAATGTACCGGCATGTCAATACTTAACAGCAGAATCGCATCTCGAATTTATAATTGATACGGCTCATTTGTTTGATTCCCCCCCCCCCCCCACTCTCCCCCTTCTTTTCTTTTCTTTCTTTTTTTTTTTTTTTTTGAATAAATTGCAGCTACGATGTTCCTGTCACGTAGCTTAAGATAAATTTCATCAACGTTAAAATTTCCGTCCAAAATCAGTGCTTCCTCGTCCATGCCGGTTACGATGCAGTAATTATTACCTGAACAAAATTAAGCTCCCACGGGACATTTTTTCCCCGTTATAACAAACCCTTCAAACTACCAACCGAACTGCCAAACATAAAATACCAAGTTGGTGAAAATTCGTACCTATTTTAGTAGATAAAATATTATATTCATAATCATTCCGTATCGGATCAAATCAAACTTTAAAGATGAATCAAATTGGATCAGATATATCTAAACCAAACTCTCTTTTTTTTTTTTTTTTTCCTATTCTCCATCTCTACCATCACCCCACTACCACACACCATCCCATTCCCATCCTATATCCCATAAAATATCATGCTTCTATCAAAATTAAAATCTCAAAACTTCAAAAAACCAACTTACAATTCTTTGGCTTCTACAAAATTTTATATTAATGAGAAATCTACAAAATTTCATATTCATAGGAAAAAACTTCAATCAGAATCTAAAAAATCTTTCCAATCTTCCTCAAATGCTCTTTTTTTTTATAAATCTCCAAAAAATAAAATAAAATAAAATAAAAATTTTTAAAATAGAGAATGAAATTAAAAAAAAAGTAAAAAAAAAAAAAAATCAATCCATGAGAAAACCTTACCTTTCAAATTTTTTCCATCTTTTCTTATTTTCATTGATTTTTTTTTTTATTTTTGATTTTTTATTTTTTCGGTCCTCAAGAGTTACGGTCGTCTTGAAGCAGCCGAATAGAAAACTTAGACGACGGCTAAAATTTTATCGACGGGAAAGATGGCAGATCGGTAAGAGAGAACTCAAAAAGGAAAAAAAAACCACCATCAACCGGGCATCATAGAAGACGGCGAATCGTTGGCGGCAACCGATGGCTCGAGGAGAAAGAGGAGTAATGATGATAGCGGGGAGCAAGAGGACTCCGAGGATAAACCGACGAGGGTTAGAGATAAAATCCATCATGTTTGCACCAAATATCCGGCGGATCAGATCAATTTACCACCCCTATAATACCACATAAATCAAAATTATCCAAAAGCACGGACACATGCCATTAAATTTCCTAGTGGGATCAATACCTTCAGGTCCGGTAAAAAAGATTTCAGTCAACACCATATCAACCTCTCACAGAGATTACGGTCCAGGCGTGGTAGAACAATGATGGCTACGGTGATACTTAAAAAGGATTTAGCATATCCAAGATCATACTAAAATGGAGATCCAGCATCCAATAGGTCACCAAGAGCAAAAACATCACGATGTAATTTTTTTAAAAAAAAAAAAAAAAAAGTTTTCCAGTTCTGCCTTGCTTTTCAGAATGCCTGGTTATCTGTTATTTCCCGCAATGACATTCTACTCAGCAAATTGAAAAGGATATGGCAGAATGAAGGGACCAAGTCCTTTCTCCGGACCAACTCATCAACAAAGTCATGGACCACAGATCGTGTTTACTCCGAGGTCCCTGTTCCATGAGAAGGAACAAATAGGCTGATGCTGGTCCGGTCAGCATCCATAATTGATAGGGCAGGCGGATCAATATGGCTTGTACCTACGTCCACGGTTACCATCATCGCTTTGCCAACTCCCACGAGATCCACTGCTCCGACCACCCCCTAGCTGCATTGCAACCGCAGGTGATCCAGGCTGTTGACTGCACAATGTTTAAATCCAGTGTCATTTTGAGGTTTAATTGCTAAAGACAACCAAAAAGCTGACATTTACAAGCATCAGCAACCAATCGCATTAATGTGCAAAGAGAATTTGATCGATTATGTTGCCGCACTTATAGATCAGTCAGATCATGCAGAAATTTTTATTGCTCATCTGCTTGAAGTAACCTTCTATAGCAATGGTAAGCTTGTGAAACGAAGCCTGATACTTCCACTTACAGGACATATCCAAGACGCCCATCGGGTAAGATCATCGGCACCATTGCCATGCCAGGAGCCGCTCCCCTTCCATAGATCAAAGGCTGGAAGAAAGACACGATGAGCTCTCCGTCAGAAGCAGAACCATGACAACAATTTGAGCCAAAAAGAACGAAAGAAAGAAACTCGAAATACATGTGAGCATGCACAGGCTGCATGGAGAATTTATCCGAACTTAAGATGACCGAAAAACAAACATACCTGGCCAAAACCATGTAGAGTACCATAGGCACTCCCCATCACACCATATCCAACAGGATAATTTGGTAATAGAGCACTTTTCTTTGCATTAGAACTTGCTTCACCTTTATTATCAGCTGGAGGCTTCGCAAGGGAACACTCCAGGACTTGACCTGTTAATATAAAAAAGAATGACCCTAGTAAGCTACATTAGAATTAAAAAACAAACAATGCATGGTAAGATATTGCAAAACTTCTCAGAATAAAAACCACCATCAATTTCATATCTCTCAGTGTTCTGGAGTGCTTTCATGGCCATCGATCTCTCTGCAAAATGGACAAAACCAAATCTATTCTCATGACCAGACTTGGCAGGAGGCAGAACTACTTTTGTAATTTCTCCATGGTGTTCAAAGACCTTTTTCAACTGATCCTGGGTCACCGTCTTGGGCAAGTTTTTCACATAAAGTGCCTTAACCTGTAGAAAAATCAACAGACAGCATGTATCAGAGGAAATGCAAAAAAAATTAGCTGGAACATTTATAAACGAAGGAATGGCTCACTAAAAACAAAGAAAATTCACAATAAACCTGAGAAGTTGAAGTGGAATCGCCACTCTTTGGATCAGCCCAGCTCACAGTAGGAGCATTTGAGTCTAACTTAAATTTTGGAGTCGACATCTTCTTTCTCGAGTATTCTGCACATGCATGGTTGTAGTACTCAATGAATGCAAATCCACGATTGCGGCTTGAGTTTTGTGGATCCTGTGACAGCAGGAAAAAAAAAGACGACTCAAAACCCACAGGTCAATCAGCCAAAGGGGTGACAAAATGAAAGGCACATGTAAAAATGAATTTTCCTTCTGCAGGGGCACCAGAATTTAACGGTGAGTGTATGCACTCGTATATTCATTTGTTCCAAGAAGGAGAAAAGAAAAAAGGGGGGGCACCACCTTCATTAATTCCACTTTAATGACTCCAGGACCAATCTGTGCCACTGCTTTCTTCATATCATCCTCCACCCAATTTCGAGGAACATTGCCGATAAACAACCTATTCCTTGCTTGAGATGTTGAACACTTAATCTTCTTTCCCTGAGACACAATGCATGTGAACAAAGGCATCAATAGTGTATAGTAGAAGAAGAGGCCAATACCTATTAAATCCCATATAATGGCCACATCATGTAAATTTAAATTTCTGAACATCTGCCCCACTTTATTCTTTTACTTAGGTTAAAAACCACCAGTTAAATCGGACTACACCAGCAATGGCAGTCCTCAAAAAATGAGCAGGCAGAAGCTTGCCTCTCTGACCTTTCTACAAATACCAGTAAAGGATCTATGTTCAATAAAATGGAACCTCAAAAAATATTTTTTTAAAAAAAAATTGAGCATGACAACTGCTTTTACTTAAAATTTGTAATTAGAATGTCTGCCTTCCTTTCCCATTGAGTTCAAGAAACAAAGATAAAAGTCAGGATTCACAAATAATCAGTACAATATAAGATGAACAGTGCAACAAAAATCCTCTTCCCTTTCAATTGTCTAGAGTTGCACAATCCACATTTACAATGTAATACACACACACACACACACACACACACACACACTAACAATAGAAGATTAAAGGCAATGATTGTAATATGTCATATATTTACTATAATTTCATTTGTGTCCACATGTTCAAGGTCAACCTGTGGGATATATCAACGACCTTTACATTGATCCTTTGCAATCATCTTTAAAAAGAAAAATAGAAAGAAAAGAAAAAAAAAGCTTCTGTATATGATAACTTGTAACGTATTCATATAAAAATGGGTCCCAGCAAGATAGATGTCATAGCCAATAAAAGCTAAGAAGGACCTACCTTAAAATCAGTATTATTTAGATCTTTAATGGCCATTGAAGCTAACTCCTTTGTTCTGAAGGTAACAAAGGCATAATTTTTACTCTCATCTTTCCCATTCATCATCCTAACCTGTCATCACCATGAGACGATATGAATATACAAGTAAAATAAACTGTGAATATACATACGCTGGCACTAATAGGGAGACAAAAAAACACACCTCCGTGACCTCCCCAACTGATTCACAAAAGCTCTTCAGATCCTCTCCAGATGCATCATTAGGGATACCACCAACATAAACTTCAGATCCATTAGGAGGGAGAGCAAGAAGCTCTGCATGCTTCTCACTTTCATCCTCATCCTTATCCTTCTGTTCACCAAGGTTTGCATCAGCATCTGCTTCATTAGCAGCAGCAGTTGCTTCTTCTTCTTCATCAGCCTCTTCCTCCTCTACTATTTCCTCTTCCACTTCCTCCTCAACTTCTTCATATTCAACCTCTTCTTCCATTGTCTCCTCAGCTTCATCAAGATCCACCTGTTCTCCGGGTTTGACTGGTTCAACAAGTTCTGCTTGCCTTACTGATTCATCAGGTTTGGCAGACGCATCGGCTCTTGGCCTTGGCATCTTCTGTATCTCAAAGAAGCTTGCAAGGCAACTGTGAAGGAAGCACAGAAGCCAAAAGCATTTGGAGGACGAAGTATAGATACATGGAAAGGAGGGAAAAAGTAGAAATGCCAACAAAAGTCGCAGAGTAAGAATATAAATTCAAATCCAGCCATGGAGTATGACTCAAATGGAATTTCAATATGAAAGATTTTCATCATGGGTGATAACAAAAGTGATAATAGAGACAAGCAGGACAGAATTCCAAATGATAACCAAGAAGTTGATGTGAAACGGGTGCCAAAAAAATTGAAAAAGGATTTCTTGGAATATAGATATCAGGCTGAAGCCAAAATACAATTGCTTGTTTAATTGCGTGTCTATCTAAATTCCAGAGAAATAAACAATAAGAAAAAGAAGGGGGAAAAAAAAGAAGTATGAGAAATAAGCAACAAGGCAATTCTCATACAGAAAAAAAAAAAAAAAAACAAAAAACAAAAAACATTACAATGACAGATCTTGAAGCAACATGCTAACTTCCAGCAACACGAATAGGAGTTCTAATAAAATTGACAGCAAACACCTATCATACAAAGCAATTCAAAGTAACACAGAATAGGGATGTGAAGCATAGTATAATACAAAACAAAGGCATTAAGAAGGATCCTGTAGCAAATCATAGATCAGAAAAACATGACTAACCAACATGGCAATGAATACAAACATCTTTAGCCATCATGATGCACATACCCACCTAATATTCCTGAAATAATATGAACTAAAACATATGAATAATTAGGACTTTTAGGTGAATGGATATTGTTGAGACTATCGATTCTGCCTCCCTGATTTAACATCGATATTCCGACATACGGTTGGTATGCCGACAGTGCAACAATGACAACAACTTCCCGACTGATAATTGGTCTTTTCGGCTGTGATTCAAAAAGTGGACCATAGGATGACTATCAATCGGACAACCGATTGATTATTGCCTTACGTCGAACTACCATCGGCACCAAGAAGCAAATGACCGACAGCAAACCGGTTCCAACGCCCGACTTACCATCGGCAAAAAGAAATAAGTAACCGACTATCAATCGGTTTACCTACACTCGGTGACTTTCAATCGGTTTCTCCAACAGACGTGCCAACTTCAACAACTGTGTAACTGCTGACCAATCGGAACATTAGAACCACCGATGGTGTCAACAGCAACACCGACATACAATCAATTTGATATTTACCGACATATGGTCGGTGTATCAAAAACCGCCAGTACAGAAAGTATGTAACGACTATCCCACGATCATATAGTAGGCTATAACTGCTCATAATGGACATTAACTACTCACATAATGTCAGAACAAGCGGGACCCACGATGCCTAACTGTTACGAACGGTTACTAATAATTTGTCTATAAAAAAGAGGTAAACAAATAGCATTAGTAAGACACTTGTGGATTAAACCCTGCCAGATTTTACTTTCTATTTTCCTATTCGACCAAATTCCTCCTCACTAACTTAAGCATCGAAGGGTTCCTACTGGAAACAACTCCGATCAGTGAGGACTTCTTTTGCAGGTATTTTTCTTTAGCAACAGGCGTAACAGGGATTTGGCCGCAACACATAATCTGTTAGGATTTATACATATGACAAATACTAGACAACTTTCTCACGATGAATGTTTTTGGCATTTCTTGAAATAAGTATTTTTAAAAAAATTAAAGTAAAACTGATATAAAAATAATCCTTGGCAGTGCTCAATCAAAAAGGCTTCTCACAGAAAAAGGGAGGAACCCCCTAAAAGAGTTATCTCTGGATTCAATATGTGACTATACGATGTCAAAATGATTTTTTTTTTCTTTTCTATGGCTTTAGGGGAAAACATGGTTGCAAGCGGATCAGATAGTTTTGGATCTGACCAAAACACAACTTTGTCTGAAACCACCCCAAGCTAGAAACACCTAGACCATGTTCCATGTTGCCCTCTTAAATGAAGACAAAAGACCTGTTTCCCAGGTGAATTTTAGATTTTCAGGAAAGAAAAATGCAATCCACCAAATTGGACCTAAAATGATCCAAAATGGAATCGATTAGACACATCAACCCTTCATTTAGACCACAGCAAACCAAAGCCAATATATACATGGGTCAAATCAATGTGAACAACATATAACTGGAATTGGTCATGTCGAGTTTGGGTCCATATGTAAACCCACATCCAGTTTGAGTTGTGTTGAGGTCCAAGTCCAAATTCTGGAGCCAAAACCAATTCCAGTCTGAAAAAACTGGCCAAAACAAATGTTGTGATCAAGTGCCTTTTGGACACACCCATAGAATGCAAATAAGTGGAAAAGATGCTTCCACCAATGAAATTCTTGAAAAGTGCTATCAAACATAAAAGCAACATAACAATAACAAAAGATACTAACATACAAATGGTATCATGTACCTCCATACACCATCAAACAGAGCTTTGAGTTTTGGCATCAAATCAACATTTTCATGAGGAATGATTTCAACCAAGAAAATCCATGTCTCTTAAAAGGAACTACCAAACACACCTTCATATGCCGGTGGGTGAACAACACAACTGATAGGCAGCACCAATAGCCAAATCATGCAAGGCATTAAGTAAATTTTGTACCAAAAATTTCATATATACGGTGTCTAACACAAATACATACCAACACTTCATTGTTCAGACATTCATTACACCATACTAGGTAATGAAATTTCTACATGCCTACAATTAGCTAATTAGCAACACACCTCACCAGTCACACAATCATTATACTAAACCCAAAAACAAAATATCTAAGTGCCCTCAATTAACTGACTACCTGAAAACTTGACATGCATCTTAGCTACTAATGCCATTCAACAGCATCATGCACCGTAGGACAGCTACTTATCCATACTTTCAAATTTCTAGCCATCAAACTTTAATTTACATTATATCTTAGTTAACAATATAAAAATGTCACCAAAAAGTTGTAATATCATCGCCCTAACCATAAAAAGGAAGGGTTTTAGAGCTTCAAGTCTCGGACCACCAAGTTTTGCCTAAAAGAAGTTGAGCCAGTCTCAAGAACATGGACCAATGTTTTTCAACTTATCCAAAGTATAACCTTAACTTCTGAGCTTCTATTTGAAATACCCCATTAAGAGCTGGGCAAGAACGCTGTCAAATAGCTCGACTAAAAGCACAGACAGATAGGAAATACTCTAACGATCCGACGAACTGGAACTAAAATTTAGAAAAGCCAATCAACGAAATAGCAGCGGAACGCGTGGCCAACGATAGATTTCACCAAGAATATTGATAACCCAAGCTTCTTTTTTTAAATCCATCTCCCTAGATATTCATCAAGGAAAAAAAACTATTTTCCATCAAATCATCTAAACCCATCTGAATCGGGAAAATCCCCAAAGAAATCCCTCTTTTACTACAAAATATTGACGCTCAAGCAAACGCGAATGAGTAAAGATTCCATAAAGCTCATGCATTTCACCATCACGAGGTAAAACGAATCGATGAATTCAAGAAACAGATTAAAAGGGAGGCGGGGAAATAGAGATGGAAACAAAGAACGTACCAAGGACTCGAACTCGAGGGATTCCAAGATGATAGAGAGCCTTTTGAGCAAAGAAATCCTCGCCACCCTGTAGCGAGAGAACCCTTAAAAACAAAATTAGGGTTTCAAGATGGGAAAGCTCGACGGGTCATTGGATTTACGACGCGCTCCTTTCGGTCGGTCTAGTTTTGGTCGAAACGTGGCAGACCGGAAAGGTTTATCGTGAACCCGAAGTCCACCATCATCATCAGGCTCAGCCCAAATCGATAACAGGGCTCCACGTCGACAAGTTTTGTTGGACACGGTCCGCTCCGGTCCAGCCAGCCCGTGGTCGGCCCTCATCCTGCCTTGAGTATAAAGCAACAATATACAATATGAACTCGACCATGCCCTCTCCCCGCCCCCACTTCCCCCAACGCCGTCCTCGGGAGTCCCAACCGGATGGATAAAAAATAATAATAATAAATAAAAAATAAAAAACGGAGGCATACAAATATATTAGATCATTGGATGACGTGGTATCTCGATAGCAATACCATTAGCTAGGTATTTTTCAATGAATGAATTATTTTATTAAATTTATTCATTACTTTTAAACTCGGGCCCTATTAATGGTGTCAAAGCATGATTCCAAAAACTTTTGCAACATGCCGTGGCCATTTCAGAATCCGTTCTTTATTTATATTTTTATATTTTTTAAAATTAAAAAATTATTTATTTTTGGATAGTATTTATCTATAAAATAAGAAAAAAATTTATCCATAAGTAAAATAGATATTTAATTTTATATTTAAAATACCTCACCTTTATTTCTAACATCCCTATCATTCAATGTTCAATAATTTTATCTACTGTTTTTAAATCTAAAAAGCATAAAAAATATTATAAAAAAATATAAATAAATTTTAATAATTTATCTAAAAAAATTATAATGCAAAAGAATATGAATAACATATTTTTAAGCATATAAATTATTTTTTTATTTAAATATTATCTAAAAAATATTTATCTGAAAAAATATAAATTTTTAGATAAATTTCTTTCCTATAAAAGAATGGATCCTTAGTGATACTCTACATCTATGTTTGGAGAATCATAAATGCATCGTATAATACTAACCGCTTCTCTAAGGCTTCCACTCTTGGAGTACATATTGAGAAGTCCATTTCTTACCGACGACTAATAATCCATTGGGCCTTGAGTGGTTTGGCCCTAAAGCTTTATAGGCTTGGAATTGGGCCAAATCGGCCAACTTTAGCCCTCTATTTGATATGAATGATAGATTGAAGAAAGGATGGATTGAGAAAAAAAGATAGATGAGGGAGAGGATAGATGAAAGATCCATCAATCCTTTTATATATTTAGTAAAATATGGAAAGATGGATAGAAGCGATTTTCTCCTCTATTTGATATAAGAGGAATAAAAAGAAGAATGAATGATATTTATATAATATTTTTACTAAATTATCATTTTAAAAAATATTATTATTATCAATTTATAGCATTAATTTATACTAAATAAGTAAACAATATATAAACTTATAATCATTATAATCTATAATTATATAAAAAATCATATAAATATTTAATTTTAATTTAATTTAATAAATAATTTTATAATTAAAATATTAATGAATTAATTATATAAATAAATAAATAATTTATAATTTAATTTAATAATTAATTAATATTATGTATATAATTAATTTAAATAATAAATAAAAATAAAAAAAATTAAAGATAATTTTAGTTATTTAATCATAATTATCTAAATTATGTACTAAAATTAAAATAATTAGTAATAAAATTTAATAGTATATGATTAATAGTATAAATAAAAATATACAAAAATAATATGAATGAAAAAGCGAAGAAATATTATAGTTTTGTCAAAAAATTAATAAGAGATAATTTTATCAATGCAAAATCCATCCATCAATGCTCCATCCATTCTTATTTGCATCCTCCCAATTTGGGAGAATATAAATTAGTGGATCAGGATGGATAGAGAATCCCTTCCCATAACTTTTTGAATCAAATAGTGGATAGAGATCATCCATTCTTCCAATCTCATCCATTTTTTCTTTCATGACCCCAACCAAACATAGGGTAGATGAGACCATGAGCTATTGGATCGAGTTTGACCTTAAATACAAAATCTATATTTTTTGGGCCTCCAGTATGGACCCAGATAAGGCCCAAAATGAACAGGTCTGGACCTAGCCCAAACTCAAGGCCTAAAAGAGGTTCAAAACTTAAGTACCTGTTTATAAACTGCTTAGAAAATAGAAATGCCATTTCTAATTATGTTATGAATTTGTATTTTTGGTAAATATATATATGTGATCAATATAAAGCTACAATATTTCATCAAAAAAATTATAAAGCTACAGCATGAAAACTTGAAAAATTAAAGCTTCCATCAGCCTCGAGCCAACCCAAACAGATAATTCAGGCTGGGCCAATTGAGTTCAGGTTAAGCCTGAGCGTTCAGGCCAGGATTTTTCAAACCTAAGCCCAGATCGAAGTCCCAAATAATTTTGGAACAGGCTTGGATAGAAGAGTGGCTCGGCCTGTTTCCAGCCCTAACCCTGCGGATAACTCTGCACACGACGATAGAACGGCGGTAATTATGGCCGAAAAGGGTTGACATGCCTCCCGCACTCCAACTTGCCACGTTAGCTGTGAAAATTCACGTTTTTTTTCACTTCATCGCACAAACGAACGAAATCAACACATTCCAGCCTCAACAGTTTGCCAGGTTTGTGCAGCCTGCTAGCACTCATCATTCCCATAGGACAGTTTGCACGATGATAACTAAAGCTTTGAACTTCCCCAGTCAGGGTCATTTCCTTCTGACAACCGAACGGCCTTAATTGAAAATTTCACCCAGGTAAAAACAAAGACTTTTGGAAGTCGAAAGCTATAAAACATTTATTAACACTGTGACATAGAACATCTCCATCTCATGACAGAAACAAGCCTTCCCATTTGCCATGAGAATTAGAAGCAAAGAACAAGATGGTTATAAACAAACATCATGCATGATGCTCCATAAATTGCACTGCATCTTGCCAGAAAGTCACATCTCAGGCATAAGCAAAACGATGCTTCAAATTAGTATCGTCTCCTTTCCAACAAACATCCGCACACAACATCAAGAAGCAATAGCCCCCAATCTCCCTCGCTACCACTCTCAAAGTTCAGAGAAAAGAACAACAAAGCAGCCCCTATCAATTGATTGTTCCGAATCACTTCATTTTCGGAATCAGTTTTAGTACATTTGTCAAATTGTCTCTTCGTTAGCTATTCAAAAACAAGACATTGTATAGTGTTTCAGCAGGATATTCTCTCCGCCTGCACCTGCTTCACCAATCAATGATTCTAACGTCATTCAAATTTACTTCTTAAAGCCTTGACCTGCTTCAAGAATCCCTGCAAGAAAAAGCAGATGCCACCTGAGCCAATCATCAAGTCCATGACCAATCCCAAAAAGGAGAGTCAATGTTATAACTAGCAACTAAAGACCACCAGGAGACTAATCAAAGAAAGACCACCACTAGAAGTCCTAAACTATAATAAAATAACACAGGACCACATCTTATGGAAAAAAAAGAGCATCGCTGGACAAAATTCAGATATATATCATAAGATGGAAAATCCAGATATATATTATGAGATGGATTATTTATATTATATTACATCACAATACGGTTCATCACGTCATGACTATAACTTATACAATAGATCCAGCCATGTGAATATCCAAATTTACACAGCAGGAAGTAGCCTATCATCAAAGTTCAGTAACAATTCATTTTTATTTATCAAGTATCAATTATGCCAGCTCACACAATATTGTTTCACTGTTTTGCTATAAAAAAAACAGATTTCTAAAGCCACAAACTTGTGAAAGATTTACAAGTTTGGATCACAAAGAAATGAGAACAAGTATAGAAAAGAGTTGGTTTATCTCTTAATTAAATGCAATTAACATAAATTTTCACATTACTCACTTTTGTATCGACAAAGTGATAAATCAACTCTAACAATGCCATGCCTCCATTACTCCAATCCCAGCCTGATCAGTGAACTGACATCATAT
Organism: Cocos nucifera; assembly: GCA_006176705.1. Lineage (NCBI taxonomy): Eukaryota > Viridiplantae > Streptophyta > Magnoliopsida > Arecales > Arecaceae > Cocos > Cocos nucifera. Next base: position 345,034 of record QRFJ01000386.1, read on the forward strand.
TATGACCTTATACTTTCCCTTCTGCCCTAGAAAACAAAAACCATGCCAGCCACAGCTTTATAAATCAGACTCAACCACCACCATATATTAAATCATCAATTTGCTTAGCAATTGCTTCAACTAACAATACCGCATATAAATGGAACCCCGAGCATATAAATACATATCTACTTTCACACGAAAAGTAGTAAACAATGTTCTTGCAGGTAAAGAAAACCACTCCATTTGCTTCGTTTACACAGGCAGAGTGATTGTTACTGTATTACTTCCAGATGTGCACATATTTAGCTAAATAATGTTAAACATTATTGAAAAATGTTATACCTCCTTCAAAGCTTTGGAAATAGTTTCCAATCTGAAAGGCCCATCAAAGTGGTTTCATCTTTTAGTTACATCTACCTCTATAGCATGCTTGTTATCTTCCTGTCCCTCATTTATACCTATTGAGGCCCCTCATTCAAAAAGATGCAAAGGGCACTTAACAGTTAGAACAATGGTAGACCAGAGACATATCCCTTAATTACATCAGCTTCTTAATAGCCATACTTCGTATTATATATACATATATCTCATATGTTCCATTGTTCTAAGAAAACTGGTGAGATTAAAAGGGATCTTTTAGAGAGACGCTTGAGCACAGACTAAATATGATCAAAGCAAAAGAAAAAGGCTAACTCAAACACTCATGCCTATGGGACTGAAACCTTTCATTGCTTTTGAAAAGTGGTTCTGAGATGGCATTAAGCATGGCTTTATAGATAAGGACCAATGAAGTTAAGAAATTAAGCATATACGAGCACTGCCTATCATTGGTCAGGACTATGCAGCAGAACATGCCCGGTCCTTCAACTTGTAAAAGTTTCAAGACCAATGGGAAGAGAGCTTTCAGTCAAGGGAATATCTAGATTGGTTAACTACTACCGGCTCACTTTTCCCTGGGATTGTTTTGATCCTGGTCTATAAAATAGGCATTACTGCAGTGGTGGCTGTATCCTCTACGGATAGAAGAGTACCATTGCAGGATGCAATCTTCCAGAAAAATATAATCAAGATAAAATTTCTGATTCACCCCTTCACTTCTACCCGCCTCTTATGGGCTTTGACTAGTAGTGCATGGTTATCCAAAACATTACTCTTAAAGACTTGGACAGCCCCAAATACTAATTTATATGGAATGGAGTTCTTTGTTTGACAATCTTAAAAGAACAGATGAAATAGCAAAGTAGCAAGGAGATGTAATTTTAGAATTGCTTGAGCAATGCGTGTTTATGAAGAATCAGAAATTGAACATCTTTCCAGGGAAACAAATTTACCATCATACGTGATTACCATACATGTATTTGGGAAACAAATTCGTGTTGGTTGCCCAAATAGAGGAAACAGTTTGAGGAACATTTTATGGAGATGCTTCTCCATATCTGGAGCAATCACAAGGCCTTAAGACCTAGGACCGGACATGGCAGAAGTAGGCTTGGATTCAGTATTTTAAGCTTTTAGTAATAGGAAAGTTAAAAATCTTTCATGTAAGGCTTTATGTATATTCTATAAATTACTTTTTCTTCTAGTAAACTTAAACTGAAGGAATATTTGGATCTCTTCTGCTTCTTAAGATGATATATCTTCAGAACTGGAGGTTAAGGAATGTTAGACCACAATGGGAACAACAACACAAAGGTTCACAGACTCAAAGGCTGGAGATATCTTCCAATCTCAGAGATATTAGTTTCCTGAGGAGAGAGAAAGACTGACTTAATCATGTCTCAAAATAAAGATACCTCCTGATTCATATATTGCTATCTGTATACCTTATTCCTTTTGCATTTTGATAACAGAAATTTGTTACTGATGTGATGAAAATCATTTCCTTGAATATTATGTTCTCCAGAAATTTTCTCATCACCATTATCATGGAAAATCACTTCAGCTTTTCATTATTTGCTACCAAGTACCAAATGGTGAGTTTATAGCAAAATAGTCATTAGAAAATTGGGTTGGGACTGGGAATCTAACTGGAATATCAGAGCGCATATATCTGTATTTTCTTATTCATGCACACATATGATTGCACATACGCATGCATTTCCATTGTATATTTTTAAAAGGAAAAACTCCACTCATGTTATTCAGCATCATTAGTTCCATATTTTAGTATCATAATCAACTAAAATAATGTGTTTTGGACAGTGAGAAAATTGGGAAACAGGAAAGATATCACCACATCAAGCATCTGGCTAGCATACTAAATACCAAATGGACGCCAGCTTGTATGCCATGAGCTCTATATAAGGACAGCATCATACATTTCAAAAGAGTTGAAAAGTAAAATATTCATACAGCCATTAAGTCCCTGATTCAGGAGTTTTTTGTAGGACATACCTTGCAATCTTAATATTTCTGAACCAGAGCATCAGAGTAAGCATCATAGGAACCATTGCTAAACAAAGGTGCTCCAATGAGTGGCCACTGATAACATATCTTGTTACACCGTAAACCCTTTTATCCGCAATGGCCACAAATCTCGCAAGAAGGTAAAACCCTGCATGAATTGACAGCACCACAACTGTAAGTTAAAAAGGACATCAAGTATACAAGGTGCAGTGGTGCACATATTTGATATCCCATCTACATCACAAGCAATATGATGTTCAACAAGAATATAATCATGTGCAGTTATGCATCAGATATAAGCACATAACAGTAAAACATGACAGAAAACCATCATTATAAAAGAAAGCGAAAGGCAGTATTCACAACAAAAATCATTCAACACTACCAGTCAACTGCAGATTCATATAATAATCAGGAGGGTGGCTTGTCACAAAGTCATTGTCTAAGACCTTTAAACAAAATGCCCTTGAATTTAAGTTGGCCTTTTTGGACATATTTTAATAAAATATCGACAATGCCATACTGAATAAAAGGCAATTATTTAAGCAAGCAATATCTGGATGCTTAAACATGAATAACATGATTTATCCAATCAACATAGGCCCATCACAAGGATGTACTTCAACACAAGAATTCAGAAACCGGTACCGGTTCCTGATCGGTATAGTATGGTACGGTACCGTGCCATACCGGCCGATATGCCATGATGTATCAATTTTTTTCCGACTCAATTTTTATTCTAATTTTTTTTATAATTTTAAATTAAATAAAGATTATATAATAATTCTAAGTTCTAACATCCCAAAAAAATAAAAAAAAAAAATCTAAAACAATGCATTAAATATATTTAATGTACAGGTCTCCAAGATATAAAAAAAATAATTTACTAATCTCAAAATATCTACTGATCTAAAATCTTGTCGAGTACCTGTGATGTTCGTGGATATTTGAATCATTCTCATACTTCAGAGGAACATCAGTCTATCCCCTTATCCAACTAGCACGATAGTCCTAAATATTCATCCCATAAGGTAACCTCCCAGGATTGTAAGACATCTCAGATCTCTTGCTCAAACTCTGGTTCTAAGAGATATCCTTGGAATGATGGTATGGCTATAAAGAGACCCATCCAAATATGTTAGCAGCAAAATCCGATTCATAAGAAGTTCCAGACTACATAAGATTGTAGTCACTGAAAGATGATGTCTCGGATGCATCATATCCATATCCATATAGATCATAAGCTGCCTGTAGGTGATAGGATCCATAATATGAGGATAATCCAGATATATCCATGGATCTTACGTCACGTGCTAAATCATCTGCAGCTGCATCGTGTGCTGGACGATCTCTGAAAGACCGTCGTCTATATGAAATAATATCCTCACGGCCTCTATCAGCTCCTGCACCGTGGTCCCTATCTTGTATGGCATGTGTAAACTAAGATTCAACGGTGAATCAAATACCGCTCTACGACTGCGTCTTATGAACAACAGTTTCTTATCCTCCAGCCCCTCCCTGGTCATCAGATCCGTCACTACTATCATCACTCATCCTGATCTCCGAATCTGAGCCAGCTAACTCCTGCACTCTCGAGAATGCTGCAATTATCTTTCCTTTTACTTTATCCTTTTTCTTACTTTGTTGTGTCTGAGAGGATGGATCTCTTCTTCCTGCTTGAGATGGCCGGCTTTGTCTCAAAAATTCTCACTCAAACATTTGGAAGGATGTCTCGAACATAGAGTCATGTAATGAATGACTTCTCTATGTGCCCTCAGGCTGTGGCTGATCAACTGAAACCCTATATAGAATATTTGTATCTGTCCATTGCTCCTGATCCATCCTGATCTTCCTAGCTACTAAACTGGCTGGTCGTGGAGGAGATCCCAGCTCATCAAGCTCTGGCTCCTGCTACTAGCCTGCAAGCCATCCAATTATCGGATTCTCGTCCCCATCAGCATAATCACCCAACATCAGATCCATGTACTTCAGCTATACTGCATCTTGAGTACATTTTAACCTCAACCTTAGATTATAATGAACATATATAAGATCGTTGAGGCACTTCCGTGTCAGATGGTTCCTCTGTTTACTATGGATAATGATAAAAATCAACCAATTCACTCACAGCCACTAGACGAGACTGTCTGAGAAAGAATGCAGATAGCTACAGCTTTCAAATTTTCTGCAGACTGTCCAAAATGAATCCACTATTCAACTGCAAAAAATATTAACAAAAATTATTTATCATATTTCATGATATTCGTAGGTATATAAAGTCAGCAAAGTCTTCTCATTATTGATATGTAATTTATCTGGATTCATTTTCTTTTTGCTTACGACAGCCGATGAGACTCCAAAGCTGTCTGTTCCCTCTCTAAACTATTTCAACCGTGAAAAATATATTTGTTATATTAACAAATATACAGTTGATTACAGGCTGAATTTGGTTAAAATATTAAATACTCATATCTCATCCTCTCTAACATACCTCTTGCAAACATATTGATACAATTTCTGGATCATCCATCATCTTATATATCACATTACGAAGAGCAGTAAGAAGCTCATTATCTATATCTATCCCAAGAATGGTGTACTGAAATCTTAGATTCAAATAATATGCTGTAGATAAATTTCATAAATGAATGAGTAGATTCATACAAGTAGAAGAAAAATTTTCAGTGGACTCTTCGATTTGTGCTTACCGGCTAGATGCAAATTCCTACCCATCTGATAGTCCCAGCGGCGCTCGATAATGTTGATATATTCCTGGCTATGTTTTGGATCTACCTCACTGATCTATTTCTTTGCCCTCTCCATCATGTGATACAAAAATCCCATTTGGGGGTATCTTTCACTGTCCACGGCACGAAGCACCTCATATAATGGCTTGATAACCTTCACTATCTTATCAGCCCGTTGACCAAATGACTGACTAGTCACTAAGTTCTCCACACGACTTTTCTTAGTACCGGCTCTTGCATATCTACTCTCCTGCCACTCAACACTGACAAACATCTGACGCAATATTATTTTCTTCTCCAGAAGGCTATCAAGTGCTATGTAGTTTGTAGCAAACCGGATGACACCCGATCTCAAAATCTCTCCCCCGGTATATGTCCGCATCAATGACAAGACCCATATATGATTGTAGATGAATCTAGTAATAATCTAAAATGAGTCCACTGCCTGCTGCATCCTACGAAGTTTTTCAATATCCATCAACATGAGATCAATGCAATATGCAACACATGAGATCCAGTAAATATGTGGTCGCTGCTCCATCAATAATTCTCCAGCGGTCTTATATTGCGATCCATTATCTATGATGACCTGCACGACATTCTACTCTCCTACTGAATCAATTACCTCCTTCGTCAATCAAAGGATATACGTAGCGTCGTGCACCTTATCTGAAGTATCAATTGATTTGTGAAAAATATTTTTCCATCATAATAAATCAAAAAATTGATGATGCTCCGCCTGGTAGAACCGGTCCAACCATCACACATCACCGCCAATCCGTATGTAGGCCATTTATTCTTGTAAGAAGAAATCCATTTCTGTAGCTCCTTTTTGTTATCATCAAGAAACTGACCATAAATATCTTTCGATGCTGGGGGATCTACACTCGGACCAGCTGTCTGCATGGCTGAAATGGCAGACCAATAGTAGGTATTATCTGCTGCATTTACTGGAATGTGGCTAAAATAAAACCATGATTCAATAGCTCGCCACATGACTTTTTTCTTATTCTTCTTCTACAGACTATCAATCCTCTATTGTTTTGAATCTTTGCTGGAAAAAGCATGTGGATCCAAATCATGAATGGTGACTCCTGCTGGCACGTCCCTGGAGGATGTTCTCTTACTACCAAATGCTCCCAGTATCGATGAAATACTGTGCCTGCCTCTATTGGATATCTCCCTGACTGAGGTGGTCCTTCTAAACTAGGATTCTCCCTCAATAGCCGTAGAGCCGAATCTCGATTCATAGTATGACGGTCCAAATCATTCTTTACATCTGGCCATCTCCTCCATACGGTACTGATCATCCATACTCATCCAAATGGTAGCTTCCATCTGTGCCTCCTCATCATCTGAAGTGGAGGCCTGCTCTAACTCTCTAGAGTGATAAGAAGGTAGCTCTTCAGCTCGACAGTCCACCTCTGCTCTCTTCTGCTTGGCCTTCTCCTTCATTGATTTAAAATCAGCAAGATGTTTCTTCATCAGCTGTCGGACCTCCTGCAGATATTTTCAATATATGGCCACATCGAGATAACCACCAGCCAAATGCTGCTTCAATCTAGTCACCCCTCCTTCATTAAACTCTGTGTTGCACCATTTGCATCTCCAATTTTGCCGAGCCGAGAGCATCTCGCCATACTTTTAACCAATATCACGCTTTGTATCCTTCTTTTTACTCATTTCTATAAGTTTAATAAAACATATCATTTTAATATTGCCTATAAAAATTAAAATTTTTCATCAAAAGATCTTATATTTTTTATTATTTAAGTAATTAAAAAATATAAAAAAATTTTAAAAATTCTAAAAAATTTATTTAAGCTTAGATCCAAGTAGAAACATGTTATAGACTCTACATATATTCTTCTAAGCCTATTAACATATATTAAATACTATTTATTTTTTTATTTTATTTAAAATTAAATCTAGGTTACTATGCATATGAAACATTAAAAACTTTAAAATTGAACATAAAATTTATACTATACATAGCTTCAGTTATCGTAAATAATATTATGAATTTATAATTTTTTTATTATTTTTTTAATTTTTATTCTAAAAATATATTTTTTAAAAATATAATTAACGAAAATTAATGATTTTAGCATAACTACATAGGACTTTCAAAGGTCTATAATATATAATGAAATCATACCAAAATTATAAATTTTAGCATGATTTTTTCTTATTTTTTTACTTCTTACCTTTTTTTTGACACAAACTCTTAAAAATAAAATATTTACTAATAGAATACTAAATTTTCTTACTTTCGGTCGAAAACCGATGTCTCCTTGAGGTTGTGACATTTTTTTTGATTTTTTTTTTTTTGGGGGGGGCTTTGTTCATACTCTTAGCATCTTGAGAGTCCGAGATCACGCTCCCGGACTCTCAGGCTCTGAGAGTCTAAGGCAAAGAGAAAGAGGCAAGGGCCATTATTGGCTGACCCATCCCATCCCACAAATAAAAGAATAAACCCCCCACCCCCCTTATCCCCTTGTCGGTACGGCTCGATTCAGAGCCAAACCAAGCCAAACCACCCGATTCCAGGCGGTTTGATGCCGAATCGTACCGAACCAAGCGGTTCGATGTGTTTTTCAGAAAAAAATGCCGAACCGAACCAATTTCCCGCTAGTCCGCCTTAGTTCGGACTATACCGAGCGGTTCGGCCCGGTACGGCATTCCATGCTTCAACATTTGTTCCTTTCTATGACCAGCACTTCTGGAATATGGTGTCTGTAGATAATTTTCACGACTTCCATCCAATTCTTTTCTAGACTTTATTTATTCCAACCCACCAATCTGTGTTTGAAATTTATGCCTCAAAATATGCATTTAGACTATAATTCAGCACTCAAAACCATAGTTTGCTATACTGCCCGGTATGGCACATACCGTACCATACTAATCACATACCAATACATTGTCTCGTACCATACTGACACTCGGTACACTATCTCATATTGTACCAACACTCAGTATGCTGTCTTATATCATACCGAACTACGTACCGATACTATAATAGGATGGTACTAATACGAGGTCCGATACCAAGAGGACGAATGTTGGTCAAAACCATTACAAATAGTCTCTCTCTCTCAATTAAAATTTTATCAGGGTCATGCCCAAAAAATACCCACAGCAAATTCTTCACTTCCGTGTACCACAATCAACACATCCAACAATACAATTTAGATACAGATTTCTATGGTATTTGACAGTTGTATGCCAATCCAAAGGTACCTTCCACTAAATCCACCCAGCTTTTGTATTGTTAGAGAAAGTCTCACATGTCTTCCCATCTGTACGCAAGGTAGATCCAAGCCTCCAATGTAGGGGAAAGCAACAACAAGGCCTCCAGGGTCAGGTTTACAATATATTTCCACATTAGGGTAATTACACAAAGAAAGATGTGCCATGACTGTTAACAGCACTAAATCAAGGCATACTCCAAAATATGGTATCCCTACATGAAATATTCCTTTCATGACAAGGTGCCAATCTGAGCTAGGTCAATACCTCCAATATGTACAGACTAGATAATACCATGTGCCTAAGTGCAGTGATTGTTTCATTCTTCAATACTGTAAAAGCCATGATAATTTTGAAATAAAGGGCTTAACAAAGTTCAATAGAAAGTGTATAAAAGTGTATATACACATACATATAGACACATAGACATTTAAATCTTAAAGAAAAATAACACATCATTTTACAAATCCAATATTGACATGTGCACATACAGACATTGTAGAATTGCACATCATGATATCATATAGAAAACCAACAGATAGATATAAATTGCTTGAAGATTGGACAATGGAACTTGTCTCAAAAATGAACCATCCAACAGAAACAAAAGAGAAAAATCATGATGTAATTGAAAAGAAATTCAAGTTTACAAGAAGATGATTTAAAAAGATTGGCAGTGGAAAGCAGGACCACATGTTATTTACAATAGCAAGGTTCCAAGACAATGTATGCTGTATGTTATGGATGCATAACAATGAAAAAAGAAGGCATAGGGTTCTAGAAATAAGTTGGTGGGATCTAAGAACAGAAAAGGCAGCACTTTTTGATGATAAATTGTTGAACAAGATAAGTGGAAGCATGGGACTTGAAATCATACCAAATAATTTGTGGGATTGGATACTTGACTACATTACGGGTTTACTTATGAGTTCTTAGACGATCTGAAAGTAGACAGGAGATGCTATGGAAGTACCGATATGCCTGACAATGCATTGTTACATATAAGCTTATTAGGTGTTCTCACTATTCAAATTTCATAAGACCTCCCACCTTCAAACTGCTTTCTATTTCATGTATTAGTTGATTTATTCCAACATAACCATCAAAATTAAATGTAGAATGAGAAACCAACAATCAAGAAAAGTAATCATCAATATGCCTAACAAATCTAGAATGAGAAACCAACAATCAAGAAAGGTGATTATCAATATGCCTAACAATTCGTTATGACTACGCACAGTCTTCTTAGGTGCTCTCACTTTTCAAATTTTGTAGGACCACACTATCCCATCTCACACACCACTTTCCAAAGCACTCCTTTGCTGTAGAATGCATGCAGCACCTAGTATTGAGGATTCAGCATACTGCAGAACCAATAAAATCACATGCAGATTTTAACTTTAGTACTTACAGTATAACAATATCCTTCTCTGGATATACTAAACCATGTATAGTCTTGTCTTTCTTAATATGATCCCTTGAGAAGCATGGTAATCACCTTCAAAAATTCATCAGATACCTACTATATGTTCTCTCAATCCTATCAGAGCTTTTTCTCCAAAATCCATTTAAAAGATTCATTCTGAACTTTAACGTTAGTCAATGAAAATAAAAGATAAAACCAATGCACATTTTTAGGTCTATAAAGCACAGAACTGATTTACAGAGGCAGAACCATGGTCAGCATTAGGAGATGGTGAAGGAAATTGGCATTTCAAGATTTTCAATAAAATAAGACATTAATTTAATGGAACTAATATTGGACAAATTTACTTGATGATGACGACAAAAACATGTCTCGAGTTGACTGAGAGGTTAATTTGTAAATTTTAGCTGTAAACAAACAAAATATGACAATTTTGTACTGAGAAAGATCAGCAATTTCAAGCTTCACCACCAAGCCCAGTAATTTCACCTCTTTTGGTGAACAATGAAACTAACCCTCTAACTAAATATAATTTTGTTACTAAATGATTTTTCCTTCTTTAGCATTAGAGTCTTGTGGGTGAAAATCATGGTGTCTTCAGTAAGCCTGGATTACCAGGGCATCACACGAATAAATGTAGGAGGAAAGCGAGGATTTTTTTTTTCTTTATTTTTTTATGCAACAAACAGATTTCTTTTTTTTATATATGATATATACAAACTTTATGGAGGAAAAGATAAGCCAGCAATGCAGTTAAAGGTATAGAATTCAACCTGTTGCCCAGAACCAATATCTTGAATGTGTATACTTTGGTGGGAACAAGAATACCATTGCAGGAATTGCAACACATGGAACAAAATAGAACATCATGCAGAGACGAAGATCATCAAAGGTTCTGCAACCAGCTAAGATAGCACATCCAACAGAAATCTTTGTTAGACATTCTTTGAGCATTTTTGAATTCACACAGGAACTAGAATTCAAACTAAGAGTAAAATTTAATCACCTTTCACATGCAATGCTGACCAGAACAAGCATTAGGAGGGAAAACAAACATGTAATCCCCATCCGCTCATCATATCTCTCTATGAGTAAGTTAGATAGGACTGAAGAGGCTGAAATCATCATCTGCATCACATAATTTCAAAGAATATAGCTAGTTAAAAAGTTGTGAACTCACAAGGTTGAAGTTAATGAATCAGCAACAAAAGCTTAAGCATCTAAGATTCCTACAATATCCTTGTGTTCCCAATCATCACATAAATTTATAAAATTTGTTACTTTTTATTTTTATTAATGAATTGTTTAACTTTAATAATCTTAATCTTGCTAGAATTGCATGGCTTGTGTTACCAAATAAATAAAAGCAAAGGCATAGAGAATAAGAGGTATCTTAACATGTTTTAAGAAAGAAATAATAGAAATCAAAATCTGCATCTAAGGGACATGAAGAGATGCAGCAGTTAGGGCATATTGAAACATAGGAAGAATATAAGATAGGATGCACAACAGAAGGTGGGCTCTCAACAATAATCAGTATGACACATCCTTAAAGAGATTGAATGATTAAGAATTAAGGAAGTCACTGATAGGTGTGCAAACCCAAGTCACATGAATTCAACCCAAGGTTCATTGTTTTGGTATCGGACCCCATACTAGTAACATTCTATTATAGTGTTGGTACATGGTACAGTATGAGATGGTAAAACATTCTAAGTGTCGGTATGGTATGAGACTACAGTCCAATATGTCTGGTGCGGTATGATTGAATAGTATGGCAAACCTTGATTCAAACTGCATGACCCAAAAGCCCAAAAGATCTAGATACTCGAGATGCAGATCACAAAGTAACCAAAATTTTAAATTTTCAGCTCAAAATATAATAAAGAAATGGGAACTCAACATGTCATGAGATATGTATAAGAAAAGGTGGGATCTTCATGGTGATAAATATAATACCATGTTAAGAGGACAGAATTTTTTAGAACAAGCAAGTTGCTGAAGGTCATCTACACGAAATCAGATGAAAAATAAACTGTTGGCATTGGTACAGCCTAAAAAGGTCAAAAGATACGGAGATAAAGACTTAAAATACACATGGAAGCATGAGGGATACGATTCCAAGATTTGTCGGGTTCTTTTGCTTGACGTTCCAAATGCATCAGTTCCAATTTCCCTGACCAATTGGCTAAAACACTGACAATCCAAACACAAATCCGATTACTTAAATCATCTCATAAACAAACACAAGATAAACAGCAACCCAAGAAAAAAGATATCCACTGCGTAAGAAAGAATCCAGGTTTCAATCCAAAGTCTGACAATCCAATTGGAAAGAGAAAACATATGATGCAGAACAAAAGAAAGCAATGAACGAAGAAATACCGGTAATCGGTCCCAAATAACCCGTTCGTCGTCTGGCTTCAGATGATAATAAGCAGATCCAAAAGCCGCCGCCGCTGCCCCAGCATAATACAATGCCCAGCCCCAGACCTCCCCTTTTAAGCTACCAACCCAAAGACCCCATCCATCAAAACAACAAGAAAAAAAGCCAAAAAAAAAATTACAAATCTATGAAAGCGAGAAGAAAAGAGCAAAACCTGATGCCGAAACAGCTGCCGGAGAGGCAGAGGACGAGGCCGGGCACGCCGATAAGCAAGAAGGGAAAGCTCGTCAGCACGTTCAGAGTATTGGGAACTCCTGATACAATAATAGAATAGGCCAAAAAAAAAAAAGGGGGGAAAGAAATTAAGAATGAAGAAATCAATAAAGAGAGGTATAGAAAGGAGGTCCGGAGAAGTTGGGGAAGCGAGCGGACCCAAGAAGTTGCGCATGTCGGCGAAGAGGTGGAGGGAGGGCGAGTGGGGGATTCTCGGGGTGGCGAGCATGACGAAGAGGAAGAGCAAGAGGGCACCGCCCCACACACGGACCCGGTTCTCTCTCTTCACCAACTCGAACTGCATCATCGCCCTCCTCGGCCTTTCTCTCTCCTTCCCCCTCCGATCTTCCTTTCGTTTTCTCGTTTCTGGGCTCGAGCCGAAGGGTAAAGGGCAAATCGCTAGTCAGATTGTGGGCTGAGGGACGGCAAACAAAATTTGCCGTTATAACATGAAAGGATATGTTCATCATGTGGGCACGCGCACACATCTTACGGAACAAATCAGGCGACCAATCCACTTAGACGAAGAATATGTGTGCTCACATTGTGGGCCCAACTGCCATGCTGCAACACGTGGGCTTTCAATTAAAAAAGAGAATTAATTATGTTTTTTTTGTCGAATAAATCTCTAAATTTCAAAAAGCTCAAATTTAGTTCTCATAATTTTACAATGGTTTAATATCATCCTCCCTCCCCATTCCTACTTTCTCATATTGAAAATCCCTATTGGCATTAACCGATGATTATATGACTAACTATATAGCATAAATCATTTAGATGTATGATTGACCGACGAAGATATGGTATATAGATGATAACATAACATATAATGACATAATATATAAATGACGATATGATATATATTACAGAATTTTCTATCTTAAAATATATAATCCCCAAGTATCACATCATCATTTATATATCATAAATTATATTTTTGGTCCTCTAACTTTTATAAAAATTTTACATAATCATTATAGCTTAAAAAAATTTAGTTAGGTCCTTAATTTTTCACTATGATTTAATGTAGCCTTTCCAATCAATTCTAACCATAGTTTCTAACAACAAAAATTCTCAGAAATCTCCAATTAGGACCCATATGCCTCCCTTCCTCCTCTTTGGCCTCTCCCTTGTCTTAGGTACTCAACACCCTTCTCCTCCTCCATTCTTGAGATCACCACCCTCCCCAACCCCCAACAAAAATGCCTCCATATTGCATGCACCAGGTGCGATTCAACCACAAAATTCCATAGTGGATAACACTCTACACTAGATCTTATGTTTCACTAATTCTTGATTGCACCTCATCCATCGTTAAATATGCTCCAAGATTTGCCTTGGTTCACTTCCACCTGGTGCATAATTTCTCCCCCCCAACACACATCCCTTCTCCTCCTTCTCCAGCCTTCACAACAAACATGCCCTCCACCCTTGTGACAACACAATCCTATGCCTCCTCCTTACATGGCCGTCCTTTTCCGCTTCACTTTTACTATAGCACTGTACCTATTATGCCTTGACCTCTTCCATCGTCTAGCCTGCTATCACCTCCTCCCACTCAAGCCTACAATCATGCGGCCTTCCTCCGCCTTACTTTTTCTATCTCTTGTCCCACTAGCAAGAAAAAGGGTAGCAAAGTATAATAATAGAAAGAAAGAAAGAGGAATAGGAGGAGAAATACCATATAATTATGAGCTCAAGTTGGAAAAGATGACAGCATGCTTAAGCGACAAAGGCAAAGACTCAATAGAAGAGGTAAGAGCAGAGTGGGTGTAGTGCCATAATGAAGGTGGAGTAGGAGGATGGCCATGCGAGGAAGAGATGAGAGGGCTAGGTCATCATAAGGGTGGAGACCTTGGTCATAGCTGAGGGTAGAGGAGGAGGAGAAGGGAATGGCGGGGTTGGATCATCTTGATGATAGAGAAGAATGGGAGAATCAGTTGGAAAGGCTTTATTAAATTATAGTTGAAAAATTAAGAGACATAATTAGGAATTTCAAACTACAAGGATCATGTAAATATATCTATAAAATTTAGAGTACCAAAAATATAATTTATAGTTCATGAGTGATGATGTAATATTCAATAATTAAAAAGTTTTTAGTAAAAAATTTCACAGCATGTACCATATCATCATTCATAAATCATATCATTAAAATAAAATTTTTAACTGTTATGCTACATCACCATTCATATATTTCAAATTAGTCCATCACATAATCATCCATTTAAATAGTTTTCGCCGCTTAATCATCGAATAATGCTAGTAGGAGGGATTTCTGGTGAGAGAAAGTAGTCAGAGAAGAAAGATATCATTAGAATGGTTATAAAATAATATGAGTCAAATTTGAGCTTTTTGAAGTTTAGAGACTTACTAAAAAACCAACCTAAATTTGAAAAACCACTAATTGGAAAGAAAAGAAAAAAAATGAAGCATGCATCTTATGAGCATAGGCCTCATCGTGTAACTACATATTCCTAATTAGTTGCATAAAAGAATCTAGACCGTGCAAGTAATATATTTTTTTTGGTAGAAAGACCATGCAAGTAATTGAAGCACAACATAATGAAGTAAAGGTGGAAGGGTGAATAGTTTTCTTCCTCCGTATCCTCCATATAATTCTTAGGATGATTTAATAAAACCTCCCCATGACCTTGAAGTCATGGATATGATCCGAATGCTAAGAACTTTCCATTATGCCATACGTATACCAAAAGGAACACCAATTCAAATCAGTATCCAAAATTCCAGCCCAGATGTATGAAATCTCAAGAGGTTTTACCAGCCCAGATCCTTTTCAACGCTTGAAGTACATAAATTATTGCAGTTATCCCTATCATCATCTTCTCTATATACAATTGGCTCAATTAAATAGAATAATAATTTTAACAAAAAATTTAGGAGTCTAGCTCACCCATTGCCAATCCTATGCTTAGAAATCTTTATCCTAAATACACTATTATGAAAATAGTAAAAGACTGACGCTATAAATGATATTTTACGATGCTAATAAGCATCGAAAATAAGATCCACGATGCTTTAAAAAGCATCGCGAAAGCGTCGCGTATGTAAGTGTGAAGAAGAAAAACCTTGACGCTTTTTAAAAGCATCGCAATATTTTCTAACAACGCTTTATAGCATCATAAATTTAAATTTTATCGATGTTTTTTAGTATCGTTAATGATAATGCATTCTGCACTCTACCGAGACGCTTATAGAAGCATTACCAGTTAAGTCACTAGCGATGCTTATAAGTATCGTTAATTAGTTCTATTAACGATGCTTATAAGCACCATTAATTTTTTTAATAGAAAAAAAAAATATATATTTTATATATAGAAAAAAAATAATATAAAAATTTTTGTACAAAATTATATCAATTATTAAAACATAAACCTGTACAATTACCACCATTCACACCAAAAGTAAACATCAATAGCAAATTTAATCAAAAAATATTATTTTATATAAATAAAAATAAAGTACTAATTGTCCATTATAATCAAGAGTTCAACAAACTAAAAGCATATAGAAAATATAAGACTATAATAAAAATAAAATGATGTCAGTCTGCAGACGGATGGTCGTTACTGTCTCAACGTGATGTGCTGCCGTCTCGATGGGTGCTTGATATACCAAGAGCCTACAAGAAATATATAAAAAGTTTGATTTATAAATCTATAAATAAAAATATATAAAATATTAAATTAATATAAAAATATATATTTAATAATATGTATTTATCTGAGATGAACCATACATCTCTAACAAAGATGTAAGTCGATCAATCTATCCCCTTATGACCTATATCTCGGCATGGCTCTGTCACATCCCCTCCATCTCAGCAGCACGACTCTGTTTAATCTCTTGTATCTCCGCCTCAAGTCCATGGATGCGTGAATCCTGAGCATCTGCTGCAGCATGCTGCGTATATCTACTCACCTCAGATAACTGAGTGGGGGTGACTCCTACTCCATAACCCCTCACTCGATCGTAGCGCTCTGATTCCATCAATTCTGTAAATACCTCGACCTCGATACGGTTCTACTGCATAGATACTACGGACTCATCCTCACGCTCCGTAATGAGAGATGTAGCCCTCTCCTATATTTATTTTGAAAACAAGAGTTATACATTAATAACTAACAAAATTAAACTAAAATTATTGTACAAAATAGAATATTAATAATGCCATACATATAAATCTCTCGACTCACCCCAAACAAAATTACCATCCTGATGAGTATGAGTCATCCGATAAAACTCCACTTTACCTGGTTTCTCTCATGCTCATCTACCTACATAAATAATTTCAATTTTAAGCAAATAGTTATAACAATTTTAAAAAAAAAAGAGGATATAGACATGGTCCACGATACATAATGATATTAGCTATATAAATATTTTAACATAAAAATTATAAGTTAATTATAAAAGTTTAAGAAACATACAAACTTCTATCGGAGTCGTGCATAACTCTTCGACCTCGATGTATGAAGAACAGACTAAGCTGCTCGTGCAGCTCTACCAATAGCAGAATAAGTCTATAAAATAAAGTAAAGAAGGACATTATATGAATAATATATAATATATAATATAAATTAATATTTTTATAAAATATTTAAAAAAAAGATAATGAATTAATAATATACTTGTGCCCTTTTGGAGAACCAATAATGAACTAGCTCCATGCACTAATGAGGGGGTACATTAGGAGGATAATTCCTAGCAACCTCCTCCTCTGTCATACCCTATCTCATATAGTCCCTTTTCAATTGTGCTCTATATTCTTTCCATTTGCGGTTGAGAGATTTCATTACAAAATCATGAGTTGATGGAGGGAGAATAAACTTACTCTACAAAAAAAGTTAAATAAAATAAATTATATAAATGATTAATAATTAATATATAGTATGAACATCAGTTCATTATCCCTATAATTCGGAGGATTTCAACTTTGTACGTTGAAAGCATATCATTCCATTTTGCATAATCCAACGGACATAGCTGAGGCCTCCGAGCAAAAGTCCCCAAAAATGAAGTCAATAAGCAGGCAGCTTGCTTAACTGACTGATCTAGCTGATTGCACTCCACAATAATTCTCTTATCCTCATGCATCTGCCATACATCTCGTACTACTGTGAGTCCACGTCTGGAGCGTACTCTTCCAGATTTGTCTACAAAAAATACATAAAAATAACGATATCATAAATATACATAAAATAAAATAAAAATAAATAACATGAAAGATAATGTATACCCTAAATGTGTATCTCATCATCTGGCTGATAAATAGGAGGATCGTGCTGTGCTGATGATGAAGAAAGACAGGGCTTGAAATGCCATGCAGCTGAACTAAACTCAGGCTGTTGTGCTGAAGAAGACGTACCGGCCTCTGTCTGTGAAAACTGAAACTCCGCACCAGCATATCATCCCATGTAGTGCATGATGTCACCTAGCATTTATATAAATAAAAGATAGAATCAATTAATATATAAAGTAAAATAATATAATAATTAATACAAATTATATACATCATAAATAATTATTACCAATAACAATCAAACAGTAGTGTTTTCTTTAAATTCTATCCTAACCAACATCGTCGTAGCATTTAAATCATCAGCTGGCATAAAATTATAGAGCATACATTATGTATAAGTGTCATCGTCATCATCCTCCACTTGGTTTTCCATATCATATAAGTCTCTAAATTTTGTTTTGATAACAATAAACCAATCTTTATCTTTTGCGTCTTGTACACAAAATATTTGACGAGCTTGAGATGAAAAAATAAATGGGTCATCCTTCAATAACACACCAATGTGTATCAATCTTAAAAAATTTATAAGTGTAAATCCATTTGCATCTTGTTTCAAGCCTCTTGGTGAGTTTATATCCATCCAATCACATCTAAACAATACTACTTTAAATTTTTCTTAATAATCCAACTCATAGATATCTTTAAATGCACCATAATAGGATTTTTCATCCACTTCCATCATAACACCACTATTCTATGTTTTTCTAAATTTCTCCCATTCTCTAGTATAAAATTTAAAGCTATTAATTATAAAACCATTATATCTATTCATAATCTTATTAGATTCTCGAGCAAGAGCCTATTAGTTCATTTGAATTATTTTTCTCCATCATCTTTGATACCTAAAAAAATGATATGAAGTGTTGTTAAGTTATCTGATATTAAATATGTATCAAAAATTAGGATATCTCATAATTAAATATAAATCAAATCTGATTCGAAAGCCACACAGAAAATAACTCGATCAACCATCGCTGTTCAATCCTTACATTAGAATGAATGTTATGGTTGGCTCGTCATCATTAGATGTATGTATAGACTCCTCAACATGCATACGTTCTGTATGTGTACATCCATCAAACATTCCAACCGTTTCTATATACTACTGGATTCTCCTAAATTTTGAACACCAAGTCCAAAAGCATCTATGATCAAATTTCTTATATCATCATCTCTTGCAGAATTGTCTTGTAGGCTAGTGGATCCAAAATGAGTTAGGGGTTGGTTACATGATGATGGCAACATAAATTTTTCATGAAAAATTTAGTCGGTATAACCTCTTTAAAAACTATTTCAAACCAAATGTTCTTCAACAATTTGTGGATCTAAAGAAGAACTATTTACACATTTCCGATGTGAATATAAAATCTTTCCATTCAAACTACTTTTCTCCATACCAAATTTAATAAGGTCATAAACTCCATCTAAATATTCTTTACTATTCCTTGGTTTATTTATCCAACTTTTGTCCATTATAGGATAAAAATGATTGAACTTACAACTTATCTAAAAATAAGAAAAATTATACAATCTATATTAATGCAATGAGTAAAAAATATCAATTATTTCATAAAATTCAAAAAAATAACAGTTATTATAGTTTATTATAAAACTTGAAGACTTAAAAATACATCTAGATATGATATGATTTACATAGTAAATGCTTACTATCATCAACTAATAGATAAAGAATATCCTATTTCATTCAAAAAATGTATTAATTCTATAGGTCAATTACAACAATCAAACGATATGCAACAAGAGCCAAAAAAAAAATTTCGATAGCATTTTTTCTTAGTTCTTCCATATAGGAAGAACAAAAGAAAAATACCGTTTGAAATTTTTTTCGAACCCTCAGTATACTATTTGATTATTATAATGACCTATAGAATTACTCATATTTTTCAAACTATCCATACTGGACAATCAATTAAATAATGTACATAATTTTTTTATCTGTATAAAAATAAATAAATATATGGATACAATAGAATATGTAAATTAATCAAAAGATGGGTCTATGATTCCATGCAATATATTTTTTTTAAAATTAATTCATAATTAACATTGCCTAGCATCTTCCATTGGCCTGAGCGCATAGGGCTGGATGCCTTCGACGCTAACTAGGATCAAAGACCCAAGCGTGCAAGGTCGAGACCCAAGTCTCGTGCATGTTAATTAAATATTGTACACTATGTCATAAACTTTTAACAACTCAGTTAGATAATTATCCGATGGCAATCAAATAATAAAGAATCAACAAAATAAATTCTTAGGATTAGCATGCATTCTAACCAAATCATTGTTAAATAAATCCTCACTAAAGGCTCAAAGGATCAACAAAATTAATCTTTTTAAAACATTCAAAATTTTTATATACAAAAAAATAAACAATCTCTTTCCTAAAATCAGTATAGCCATCAAAAGCTAAGACATCACAATCAAATCTAGAAATAATTAATAAAAATAATTAAAATATTATCTAAATTCTCTAACTACTATGTACACTTCCAAATAATGCCATACACAAAGAATAATCTTCCAATCTAAAAAATAAAATATTATTAGAGAAATAAATTATTTACAATGAATAATAATATGAGAAAATACTAGATGATATTATTTTCGTCAAATACCTGCATTCAATAAAAAATATGATAGTCGATAATTAATATATACTTTATCTATTTTAAATTATCTAAAATATATTTTAAAAATAATTTTTAAATTATATATCAAAGGTCGGAGAGTGAGGGGCGTGGAGGAGCACCGGTGGCTAGAAGGGAGGCGATGCAATCAGAGAACAAGGGGGCCAAGGAGCACGGCCCGCTGGGAGGGCCAGGGATGGGTGTCGATTGGGTCAGTGGCCAGGCCGGGGGGGCAGTAGGTGCGGCGTCGGGGAGGGGGGCGACGTCGGGGAAGGGATGGTGGGTGGTCGGATCGGGGAGGAGGATCGGGGGGTCTTTTGGGCTTGTGCAGATGGCCACCGGGAGGGAAGGAGGGCCGTGGATGGTCTCAAGGACGGTGTACGATGTGGACGGCATGGGTGCGGCGTGGACGGATGCAAGCAGAGGGGAAGAGGACCAAGGAGCACGGCCCACTGGGAGGGCCGAGGAGGGTTGTCGACTGGGTCAGTGGCCGAGCCGGGGGGCAGGGGTGTGGCATCGGGAGGTGGGCGACGTCGAGGAGGGGGATGGTGGATGCGGCCGGGTCGGGGAGAGAATATTGGGTCTTTTGGGCTTGCGCAGACGGCCACCGGAGGGGAGGAGGGCCGATGGGTGGTCTTCGAGGAGGGTGAATGGCGTGGGTGTGGTGGATGGACGGATGCAGAGCAGAGAGGAAGGGGGCCAAGGAGCACGGCCCGCTGGGAGGGCCGGGGATGGGTGTCGACTGGGTCTTGGTTGAGCCGGGGGCAGTGGGGTGCGGCATCGAGGAGGTGGGTGATATCGGGGAGGGGGATGGTGGATGCGGTCGGGTCGAGGAGGGGGATCGGGGGGGTCTTTTGGGCTGGTGCAGATGGCCGTCGAGAGGGGAGGAGGGCTGGTGGGGTGGTCTTGAGGATGGCGAACGGCATGGACGGTGCAGCTGCGGCAGCAGAGGGGAGCGGTGGACGGCGGTGCGGCGTGGACAACGGGTGTGGCACCGACGGCAGAGAATCGACGGAGATGGAGGCCGAGAGTGGGAAGGGGATTAGGGCACGAGAGAATGGAAGGAAAGGGTGGGGGGGCAGCGGTGGATAGGTTAGGGCATGGGAGAATCGGGAGTGGATTAAGCGAACCTAACGACACTTTTTAGCGCCATTAAATAATGGCGCAAAAAAAGCATCGATAATTTCTTAATTTAATGATGCTTTTTCTAAAAGCATCGACGTTGATAATGTTGAAATTTTATGATGCTTTTATGCGCCGTTAAAAATACGATGCTTTTTAAAAGCGTCGGGAGAAAATGGTCATTAATTCTATGTTTTCCTGTAGTGATGCCATTGCCAGATTTTATATGGCTTGTCACTAGCCTGATGTTACGCATCAACATGTATGGTACACTTGAACACTCATCCAAGAACAATAAATTGCAAAATTTCCATAAAGATTTAATTTCTTTTCCTAGAGCACTGCTTTGGGTCCAAATACTACTGTAAGTAAACTAAAAGAGACTTTAAAACAAGTTATAAGCAGTTTCTACAAGATGCATCTAATTAAGTCTTTCTACTGGATGTAAGCTACTTTCTTCTATATATATATATATGAAACCTTAATGCTAATTAACTTCTTTAATATCATATATAATCTAGTCAACTAACAAATGGCTTATGGCTGCCACGATTCTACTAGGCATGGTCCACAAGCGAGGATGTAAATATACTCTGGCCCGGTGATAAGAGTGCTTTAGGATCATACTTCCTCTTCATCTCAACAAACATGTTCCATTTGGGACCGAAATGCTTCATCCAATCTTCCTGAGATCCGTAATGGGGCAAGTACTGTTTATATTTGATGCCTTTCTGATCGCAGAACCGTAATATCTCCATATTTTGATTTTCCAAATACTCCCAATTGTCCATTGCAGCAGACCATAGCAAACCTACGGAGTAGAAGACATCTTCATCAGGGACCACAGACGACATACTCCCGTCCCACCTGTAACATATGCAATCCATATAATAATTAGCAAACCATATTAATTCATCCAAGGATCATTAGTCGTTAAGTAGTTCACGTACTTGTTCTTTTTCATAGCATAGATAAGAATTGGACCCATTGACTTGTTGTGCTCCAGTATACCCATGAAGACTCCATTATTAAAGTCTTGTATACTAGACTTGGGTACAAATATAGTAAGCCATGGGTGAGGAGCATCCCAAAGGCCCACTGATCGGAGTTTCAACTCCCCATCATGAACTCTGTGGAGAAATCGCTCATAGGAGACGTCGTTTGTGAATGCAAACCTTGGAACAAAGCTCAGCTCTTCAAGCAACAATTCAAGTTCCTGTCAGTATGTCTAAATTCTCAGTAGCTTGAAAACTCTGCAGCTAATCTAAAAAGTCAGCGCACCATTTCAGCACACGAACTAAAATAAAATGTCGGACACGTCCTTTTTTTAACTGATCAAATCGGTCAAACGCTTCTTAATTTGTTCACAGGCATCCAATGAACAGATGAAAATGACATTCCAACTAACCATTTGTTCACACTTTTACAGCTTCTTTAACAACCTCAAGTTTCCAAAGCTTATCTACTTTTGCCGGAGTTCAATATCGATCTATCAAACATGATGCTGGTAGGCCTACGTACTTACCCGTCCAAAAATGTTATGGAATGCTACATTTCATAGCACGCATTTGAACCCATAAGAAGATCCTCCAAAATGAAGGCTTGTGTTCCTAACAATGGATTAAGAAATGTAAGTACACTTAAGAAGTAGTGAATGGTCGAATGTATATATGAAGGTTATGAACGAAACAGTCTGGAGAACAGGTTACGTACTATTCGTGAAAAGGCTCATACATAGTATCAGACTACATCTAGACGACCGTCACAAAGAGAGAGAGAGAGAGACCTAGACATACGAAGTTCTGTATAAAAAACCCAGATATTAAAGATAGTCTCAGAACAAACTTTGGGCTGCTCAGGCTGGTGCAGTTAAATGAAATGAGCGCCCATCTCAACTGCAACTTAATTACAAACGTCAAGTCTGGTTCATTTCATAACAAACCAATTCCTGAACGAACACATTATCCAATTGATGACAAGCTAATCGAGACTCCTCGCGTTTGGCTCCTTTATGAGTCAGAACCTTATAAGAGCCTTGAGCTTGTTTTTTTTTTTTTTCCCTGGTCAAACGAATTGAAACCTGGCTGTTTACGAACAGCGCAATTCATCTATATATAGGCTATAATCCTGAGAAAAGAGATTAAGAGAAAGGGAGAAGAGTTCCAAGTACCATATATGCATGCCAGTCGTAGCGAAGCATGCACGTTGTCAGAGATCGTATGAACCAAATAATGTTTTAAGGGAGACCAATGACCAATCCAGAGATAGAGGAGATGGACCACAGAGCTTTCCTTGGTTCCCAGCTCTGGTAAGAGACGCAAAAGATCTTTTGGGGTTAGAATCACGCGACTCCTATGAAAAATATGATGATGGGCACAAGTCAGCAAACTGGTGGGTTTTCTTCTTCATTTTATTTCTTTTTTTTTTTTCACCTGATCCACCACGGATGAAGATGATGCCGTGACCAAGTTGTAGTACATGGCCCCTTCCAAGCAGTAAACGAGGCCGTGCTGCGCTCCCAACCCGGCGATCCTCTCCGAGTCCCTCCCCGAGAAGGAGGAAGACTTCCAGCTCCCGATAAGGCTTCCATCCGCCACCGGAACCGATCCCTCCACGTAGTCGAACCCAGCTCCCTCGGACATCATTATCAGGCGCTCTTGGTCCCTCGTGAACGCGCCAAAATCGGCGTAGATTAATCGCACCCACCGCACCCTCTGTGGTGCCGGCTCCAGGGAGATCCGTGCCCGGGTTATGATCCCAAACTGGCCCAGCCCTCCTAATACGGCATAGAATAGCTCCGAGTTGTGGTCGCCGGAGCATGTGACCATCTCCCCCTTCCCTGTTCCTCATGCAAGCCAACAACCAAACACTAGCTCTCTTTATTTTCTCAGATATATAAGGTGCACTTTAATTTTCTTGTCTTATCATTAACGTACATAACTCTTCATATAGGTATGGTAACCCCACTTGATATATATATATATATATATATATATTAATTTGGAGATCATGCAGTAACGGTCGTAATCAGGATATAGATGTCAGTACCGGTGACGACGTCCAGTTCATACACGTTGGAGATCTGCGGGCCGTACGGGTCGGAAAGCCTGGCCACTCACGCCGGCGTTAGAGAGGGTGCCACTGACGGTCAAGTAGAGGTAGTCGGTCCATGAGCACGGTGCAACACCGTGCTGCAGCGCCGCATGCAGCACGCCGATCCAAAGTTGCTCGCCGCCGGCATCGACATAACGAAACGAGGAGTCATCGTTCGAGTGCACGATTATCCGATCGGTAAGACCATGGCGGAGCGATGCCATGTGTATGACCACTCCGTTAGGAGCGAAGGCTTGGCCTTTGACGGAGTGGCCGTGGCCTCGGGGGGCTATGGTGAACGGGTGGGACGTGGAGAGGAGAATTGCACCAGCGCGGCAATGTCATGGGGGGACGAAGGGTTAAAAACAGCGGCAGGGGTGGCTTGGGAGAGGCGGCCGAAGTCGGTAGAGACTGACTCGGTAGAGTTAGGATCGATGCGGATTTTGGTAAGAAGGTCTGGGGGCAGGGACCCAGGCCAGGGCCTTAGCTGGTTGACCATGGACATGAGGCTAGTTTTGAGGAAGATGACTAGAAGGAAGGATGAGATAGAGCTGGTCCCTAGCAAGGCCAAGGCCATCGGTAATTGGTTACAATTGGTTACAAATAAGAGTGGTGCTGAAAGTGGTGGCTTGAGTCGATGAAAAGAGATCGTGGGAGGAGCTGCGACTCATATATATATATATATATATATATGGGGATTTTAATAGCCGGTCTATTTATGGACCGTACCCAATGGGTATTTAATGTTTCTAAAAAAATAATAAAATATTTAGATTAAGATGATATTAAAGACAAAAATTATTGTGAAGGATATAATAGGTATAATTATTTTTATAAAAATAAAAATTTTGCCTTTAATATCCTCTTGATTAAGATGTTTTGCTATTTCCAAAGAACATTAAATGCTCCTTACTAAGTGCCCTTAGGGCACTCGTTAGCAAAATCCTAATTTTTAGTTTCTACACAGCATTTTTTTAACAATTGGTCCATCATTAAATGCTCATATAATTTTTAATCTAAAGGACAAAAATATCCACCATATCATTAAATGCTCAGATCATTGATATGTCAATTATTATAGACAAAAATACCATCATAGCTTATTAGACCAAAATATCCTCCATATTTATTTAACTGCATACCGCATTAATTTAACTATGTATTATGTTTAGTTAACTATGCACTATATTAATTTAACTATATATAATTTTTATTTAACTATATATAATATTTATTTAATTATGTATCATATTAATTTAACTATATATAGTATTTATTTAATAATATATACTATTCATTTAACTATATATAATATTTAATTAACTGTATACTATATTTAGTTAGCTGTGTATGGTATTCATTTAACCATGTGCAGTATTCATTTAACTATGTACCATATTAATTTAACTGTATACTATATTTAGTTAACTATATACTATATTAATTTAACTATGTATAATTTTTATTTAACTATATACATTATTTATTTAACTATGCAGTGTTTATTTAATTAAGTGTTATGTTAATTTAACTATGTATAGTATTTATTTAATTATGTATAATATTTAATTAACTATATACTATATTTAATTAATGGTATACAGTATTCATTTAACTATATGTGTTATTCATTTAACTATATACTATATTAATTTAACTATCTACTATATTTATTTAACTGTATATAATATTAATTTAATTTTATATAATTTTATTTAATTCTGTACCGTATTCATTTAACTGTGTGTCATATTAATTTAACTATATATAGTGTTTATCTAACTGTGTAGATTGTTCATTTAATTGTGTACACTGTTTATTTAACTGCATACTATATTTAGTTATCTATATACAATATTAATTTAACTATGTACTACAGTAATTTAACTGTGTACTATATTTAGTTAATTATTACTATAAAAAAATAGGATTTTAGCGATTAAAAAATCGATCATTAAAAATCAAAAATTGATCGCTAATAATTTAGCGATCTATTTTGCGATAAAAAATTTTTAATCGCAAAAAGGCTGGTTGAAAATATTTTTCAATTAATTTTTTCAATCGTAAAATCTAGCGATCGATTTATCGATAAAAAAATATTAAAATTATTAAAATTAAAAACTTGTGACTGATTTTTCAATCAAAAAATCAGTTGCTAATTTTCAAAAAAAATATAAAAAATAAATAATTTAATTTCTAAAAATTAAAAATTTATAAAATATGGTTTCTAATTTCTAAAAAAATTATTTTTTTAATTTTTAAATCGATCATAAATTTGATCATAAATTTTTTGAAAAATATTTTTTTAAAAAAATTAATCACAAAATCGATCGTTCAATTAATTAAAAAATATTAAACTATAAATTTAAATAAGAATCGATCGAAAATTTGATCGATTCTTGCCGAGATTGATGAATTTCATTACATCGTATCGTTAAGGAAGATAGTTGACTACATACTGATGATGGCCACATCGACTATCAAATTTTAAAAGATCATATCGAAATCATTAATGAAAATGGCTAATCCTCATTGAGCTAAGCGGGATTAGTTGCCAAACTTCGAAAAATGTAGATGGAATCAGGGAATGATGAATTGGGAGAGGGCAGAATTTCCAATTATTTTTTTTCTTTATGGCTCCAATTTTATCTTATAAATAAAAAAAATCAAGAAACTCTAGAAAAAATATGCAATACATTGCATCACTCTCTTTTTTATTTGTTTCATAATTTTTTTTATTTGAACGTCGGAGCTAATTTTGATGAATGTCTTCCTCCAACGACTCCGACGTGAATCGGAATCTCACGGCTTCAGCACCTATAAATTTGTCATTAGGCCGTCCATCTACGCCTGCCTCTTAATTGCATGGACGATGCTGAGGTATCAACGTTGCATGGTAGCTGATGTAGTTGTGGTGCTGGAGGTGACGCCTTGCCGTAGTCCTTTTTAAAAGACTAACGGCCGGTGACAATAGGTATGATAGAGATCCTTGTACGGATTGGAGCCCACATCCTCACGAGTCCCTCTCAACCCATCTCTCTCCACCACGGGGGTGTCTTAACGACCTTACCTTCTTTCCTCGATTTGAGGCTTTTGCTTTCGATCTTACCGATAATACCGCCCTCATCGCCCGTCGGTCGATTTTGCTGGCGCCCCCCGTGGCCCGTCGGGTCATTGGTAGATAGATAGGAGGCAGGGAGCGAGCGAGAAAATTTTAGATAGACGAAATATCCGAAAAATTTTGTAACCATCTTAATACATCATGTATCGAGCATTTCAATATATTATTATTACTATTTTTTATCGGATTTTTCAACTCAAAATACTAATATGATATTTTTTTATTAATTTTATCTACAACGCACGTGATAGACTAAGTTTATACAAAAATTCTTCGTCACGAGGGACGCCCAAGTCTCGATCCTAGGTTATAACAACTGCCCGATTCCAAGAAGTCCATGATACCATCCCCCTCGCCACCGATGTCGCATATAGGATGGGTATAGAAGCAATCCCCAATGCTATGTGCTAGGGTGCATGCTCCTAAAGGGTAGAATTTTACCGGACAACACTCGAAAGATAATTTAGAGGGGCTTTCAGAGTCATCCGATGTCATAGCATTGCTCTAATCTAATGCAGCAGAATGATCTAGCTAATGGGCTAATTTTCTGTCTACTCTAAATGTTTTTTTTTTTTTTTGGTAAGAACGCATGTAGTTTATTTAATCTACCTTCATTGTCCAAAGGTTTTGGAATACCCTCCGGCTCAATTGGTCACAATGCAAAAAGAGAACATCGGCCTACCCCGCAGAACGTGTGACCCGATGGGCCTGAAGAGAGGAGCCCATGCTTCATCCAAACTTCTAATTTAAAGCCATAATAATTCCGGCCCACCAAGAGCAGAGTTATTTAATCGAGGTCAAACAACGCGAGGATGTCCCGCCTCTCATTTCCAATGTAGACCAAACATTTCCTGATGTTATTAGAAGAACAAATCATTTTGCGTGCCAGTTTACCAAGCCGGGGGGTTTAGTGTGAATTTTGCTGTTGGTATATGAGAGATGCACATTTGTTGTCGTTCTATAATCTTGGCGAAAAATGTTTTATTGATTACGTGTGAGTGTGCATCAGAAGGTTGAATCCAATTCAAACGAACAATGTCTTTAAGTTCGTGCTTGTTGGAAGCTGGCGTGTTATTGTAAGCAATAAGAGATCCTTTTTCAAGGTAAATTGATCAGCGTGCCCCATCCAAATAGCTCTAGAATTTCTTCTCTAGCATCTCGCAAGCGTTACAAGCCACATGACTGATGTCATTTGCTCACTTCTACGACAAGAATCCTCATTGCATCGATAAAATTATAATTCAGACAACTGTTAAGTTATATTGGATTGTTTACTAATTGAAAGGGTTGTCAGCCAGGCACCTCCAAATGTGATATGATCATGAAGTGCAAAGAATGAGAGAGAGACGGACAGAGCAATCATCAGCAACCAGCAATCAGAACAAAGGTGATCAAAGTATTAACTTATCCTATCCTCTACAATATCATCATGCTAGATTTAAGGACCATTCTTTTGTAAGTAAATATCATGAAAAAAAGTTGATCTATTATTCTATTGATCAACTTACCGATGTTCTTAGATTTTTTTTAGATGAAGAAGTTATTTTTTTTTGAATAACTTTTGCCCATGAAATGAAGGAAAATCTTACCTATCTAGGAGATGGCTAAATTATTTTCCCATCAACCAGAGATGTAAGCATTTAATTTTATACCTAAAATATCTCATCTTTTTTTTCAATCTCCTCATCATTCAATAGTTGATAACTCAGTCATCCATTTCCATAATTTCTTTCTTTTTTTTTTTATCTCTTTACTAAAGTCATTCCCATATTCTTCCTATGGGACTATGCGTTTGCCTCGTATGATTGGTGTTCCACTTCTATTCGCTTGTTCTCCCTTCAAGTAAAATTTGATAAGTTTTTTAAAGGAGGAAGGACCACAAAGAGTGACGAAGCTTTCATGATATCTGTTATAGCATATAAATCACCTTTCTATCATTGATCGATATGTGGCAAGCATTTTTATAAAAGTTTGAATAAAGAAAAGGTTACATCTTTGCTACTAAGAGGAATTCAAAAATAGAAAGGATGATTATGGCAAATTTAAGTCTAAATAAAGAGATAATGGCTCATAATGAGGGAATAATATCTTATTCCTTAGTTTCCAGCTCTAACTTCAATGGATCTTTTCTCCACACCTATATAAACAGGGCTAAGGGATCCTTAAAAAAGCAGACTCTAGAGGAAGAAACTTCCGCAACTTAAAGCTCTCATGGTGAGAGACTCATAAGCCATCATCCATTATACATTCTTTTTTCCTTCTTGCAAGTCAATAGATGATGAGAAGGCCGAGTAAGTTCAATCTCACCAGAAGGCCAAGTGAATCGACCTCACCAAAAAGTCGAGGAAGTCGATCTCACCAGAAGATCGAGTAAATTCCAGAAAGCCGAGTAAGTCGATCTCTCCATAAGGCTGAATAAGCCGACCTCACTAGAAAGCCAAGTAAGTTCAACCTCATCCGAAGGCCGAGTAAGTTGACCTTCTTAGAAGGCCAAGTAAGTCGATCTCACCAAAAGATCGAGTAAGTTCGACCTTCCCAGAAGGCCGAATAAGCAGATCTCACGAGAAAGTCGAATAAGTTTGACTCATCAGAAGGCTAAGTAAATCGACCTCACCAAAAGATCGAGTAAGTTCGAGCTCATCAGAAGACCAAATGAGTCGATCTCGTTAGAAAATCAAGTAAGTCGAACTTATCAGAAGGTCGAAGTAAAAAAAAGATAAAAATCATCTAAAATCAGATCAACTAGAAAATGATAATATTTTATATTAAATTCTTTATTATAATCTCATTATTCCCATTCTTCCAAAATTCCGATATGATTTAAGCATCGGAGGATCCGATCAGAGCCAATTCGATAGGCTCTTTCATTCTTTTGATATAGAGATCCATGACTCCAAAATAGACCGTATTTCGTCATCGTGGATCAAACAATCACCCTCCAAGTGGTCTTAGCCAAACTAAATTTTGGCAGCAATAATATTCTATTATAATTTATTTTTTATTTCACAATCATGACATTGGGCATCAAGTAATTATAACTCTGCATTATTTTTTTTAAAAAAAATCATTTTTCCTTTTTGTTTGTCATCAGCTCTTTGCAGAATTGCAATACTTAACCAGCATAACAATAATAAGAATCTCAATTTTATGTATTAGTAGATAGTTCACTTCTTAGACTCCAGTACTGCTCAAGGCAGTAGGAATACAAGTTCAGTATAATGAGTCAACATATTATCCTATCTGCAATTATATGGTCTATGGCAAAGAAAGATCCAAATATGCAAATCTATAGGTTAAAATAATTCATCTTACTTCGAACATTTAGATCGCAAATCCATGAAACAAAATGCTTCTCAGATTTGGATATTACCTTCGAAACATTAGGAGCTGTTGAGGATAAATCCCACTCCCGCCGAAGTCTAAATGCTTAATCTAATGCAACCAGTAGCCACAGAAGAGCTTCAGCAGACGGGCTTTAGCCGAACCCTCAGCAGCCGAGCTTCTTCTAACCCGTTCAGTCGATCGAACTACTTAGCGGCCGAACTTCTTCTAACTCCCCAATCGTCGAGCTTCAGTCAAACTTTCGCAAGAGCCGAACTCTCTCCACATCGTTACAGTCAGACGCGTGTGGGAGCCGAATTTCCTCCAACAACTGAGCTTCTACGGAAGCCGGACTTCCTGCGGACTTCTCCAGCGGTCGAGCTTCTACGGAAGCCGGACTCCCTGCGGACTTCTCCAGCAGTCGGGCTTCTACGGAAGCTGGACTCCCTGCGGACTTCTTCAGCGGATGGATTTTTCAATGGCCGAACTTCCATAAAAGTCGAACTTCTTATGACGGATTCCTGCAGGCGATCCCGCTACGGTTACACGATAATAACGATCGGCATTTATCGAGTCAATAACGATCGGCATTTATCAAGTCAATAACGATCGGTATTTATCAAGTCAATAACGATCGACATTGATCAGGATAGTTACAACAATCATTAATCAAGACGGTTACAACAAGCTCCCTCTATAAAAAGAACCATCCAAATATACTTACGTCAGGTTCTGAAAACCCTTCTCTCCTCCTCTAAACTCTACCGAACTCCACACTGAGCACTCTATTCCTATTGACTGAAGCTGACTTGATCGTCGGAGGGTCCTGCCAGAGCCACCCCCCACCGACTTCGGATGAAATTTTATTTTGCAGGTCTCCGACGACGACCCCATCTGCCTCCACTCCAGCAAATTTCGTTGACTACCAAATTCTACGTCAACAGATTGGCGCTAGAAGGAGGGCTTGAACCTTCGACCTTATGTTCAACAGACCAGCGGATCCGAAGGATCGATGAAGAGATGGAGGATCGTGGAGCCGGTGGCCTTCACCGAGGAGGACGGTCAGGAAATTCAATTTTCACATAATGATGCGGTTGTAATTTTCTTGAATATTGCTGACTACGATGTACGCCGCATTCTCGTAGATAATGGAAGCTCAGCCAATGTATTGTTTTACGATGCCTTCTCAAAAATGTCCCTGCCCGACGACCGATTGGGGTCGATGAATTCTCCGCTGGTAGAATTTGCTGGCAACGCCGTATCAGTCGAAGGCATAATAACGTTGACCGTAGCGGCAGGACAGCGTCCAAAGCTGGCCAAAGCTCGAGTCGACTTCTTAGTCGTAAGGACCCCGTCCGCCTATAATGCGATCCTTGGCCGACCTAGTCTAAATACACTCCGGACGGTAGTGTCAACCTATTATTTGAAGATGAAGTTTTCGACGAGTCATGGGATCGGAGAAGTCAGAGGAGATCAGGCTTTGGCGAGGTATTGCTATTCGATCATCCTGCATAAGAGAGATCAGCCCGACACTTATCTTGTTGATAGACTGGACGTCCGCGACAACCTCACTGAGGAGCGGGGCGAGCCTGTGGAGGACCTCATCTCTGTGCCCTTGAATGACGGAAACTCAGAGCACGTGGTGTAGATCGGCTCCAACTTAGCGGCCGAGGTTCGGAAGCAACTCATCGCTTTCCTCAGAAGAAATGTGGACGTCTTCGCCTGGACCCCAGCGGATATGTCGGGGATCGACACCGAGGTCATGGAACATTGGCTGGCCATCGATATGAGGCATCGATCGATAAGAAAAAAGCTGCACCACCACGCTCCGGAGAGACAGAAAGCGATCGCCGAAGAAGTAGACAAGCTCCTCAAAATCGGACTCATCCGAGAGGTTAACTATCCTACCTGGGTCTCGAACGTGGTTCTTGTCAAGAAAGCAAATAACAAGTGGATGATGTGCGTCAACTTCAAGAAGTTGAACAAGGCTTGCCCGAAGGATAGCTATCCCGTACCCAGGATCGACCAGCTGGTGGACGCAACCACGGGCCATGAGCTCCTCACCTTTATGGACGCCTTTTTTGGTTACAACCAAATATGCATGGTGCCTGAGGATGAAGAGAAGACCGCCTTCATTACCAACCGAGGTCTTTATTACTACAAGGTCATACCTTTTGGACTCAAGAACGCAGGGGCAATATACCAGCGTTTGGTTAATAAGGTCTTCAAGGAGCAGATCGGCCGCAACATGGAGGTGTACGTAGATGATATGCTCGTCAAAAGCTGAGCTTCAACAGACCACTTGGCCAACCTTGAAGAGACCTTCGGTGCACTCAGGAAGCATAAGATGAAGTTGAACCTAACCCAATGCGCCTTTGGTGTAACCTCTGAAAAATTTCTCGGGTTCATAGTGTCGAGATGCGGAATCGAGGCAAACTTCTAGAAAATTTGAGCCATTCGAGAAATGACCACTCCAAAGATGATCAAGGAAGTTCAGCGTCTGACCGAAAAGGTGGCATCCCTAAATCGCTTCGTCTCAAGGTCGGTCGAATGATGCATGCCCTTCTTCGAGGTTTTCAAGCGACCGAAGGACTTCTGCTGGATGGCAGAGTGCCAACAGGCATTCGAGGAGCTCAAAAACTACCTCGGTATGCCCCCATTGCTGGCAAAGCCCGAACCTGAGAAAGAATTGCTCCTATATCTAGCTGTCTCCTCGGTGGCCCTGGTGGCAGTCCTCGTTAGGAAAGAAGCAAAGACGCAGCGACTGATCTACTACGTGAGCCGAGTCCTGAGGGACGTGGAGACCAGGTACTCTAGGTTAGAAAAACTGACTTACTATCTCATAATTACTGTCAGGAGGCTCCGACCTTACTTTCAGAAGCACACCATAACGGTTCTCACGGACCAACCAATAAAAGCAGTTCTCCACCGAGCAGACGCTTTCGGAAGAATCGCAAAATGGGCAATCGAGCTCACAGAGTTCGACATCAACTATCAGTCCAGGCCATCGATCAAGGCCCAGATACTGACGAATTTTGTGATAGAATGCACCATTCCAGTTGAAGCTGAGCTTGAATCGAGCGGAACCAGCACCAGAGCGAGGCCAAACTTCGACGAAGCCGAGCTATTGCAGCTGATCCTTCCCGAAGAGAGCGTCGACCTCCCTAAAGATTCCTGGGCTCTACACGTGGATGGTTCATCCAACTCCATTGGAGCTGGTGCGAGGCTGGTCTTGGTCAGCTCCGAAGGAGTTGTCGTCGAGTACGTGCTGCGTCTTGAGTTCCCTGCGATCAACAATGGGGCCGAATATGAAGTGCTGATCGCCGAATTAAAGATAGCAAGAGAATTAAAAATAGATCGGCTTCAAGTCTACAACGATTCCCAACTGATGGTTGGTCAAGTCGGCGGTGGCTACGAGGCACGGGAGGAAAGTATGGTGAGGTACCTCGAAAAAGTGAAGAATTTGATCCCGACCTTCGACAGTTTCGACATTCAGTACATCCCGAGGGCGAAAAATGCAAGAGCCGATCTTCTTTCCAAGTTGGCCGCTTCAACGCCGACCGAACTGCCCAAAGAAGTATTTTTGGAAACTTTGAAGTGTCCGACCACAGAGGAATCTCAGGCCATCCTGCAGACAGAATTTGAACCCAGCTGGATCGACCCGTTGATCGCTTACCTTCAAGAGGGGGTCCTTCTCCGCGATCGAAAAGAAGCTCGAAAGCTCAGGAATCAGGCTTCCCGCTACGTCTTATACGAAGGCAGATTGTATAAGAGGTCGTACTTCCTCCCGTTGCTGAGATGTCTCCAACCCTCAGAGGTCGACCTCGCGCTACGGAATGTGCACGAGGGACTCTGCGAAAGTCACGTAGGAGCCAGGTCCCTGTCGCAAAAACTACTCCGACAGGGGTACTACTGGCCGACTTTATTTTGCGATTTCGTGAAATATATAAAGATGTGCGACCGCTGTCAGAAGAACGCCAGCGTGCAGAGGCAGCCAGCATCCGAACTCACTCCACTCAGTTTATCCCGGTCGTTTGCACAGTGGGGAATGGATATACTCGGCTCCTTCCCAACGGCGTCTGGGCAGCGAAAGTTCCTCTTGATCGCGATCGACTACTTCACGAAGTGGGTCGAAGCCGAACCACTCGCGAAGATTACCGAGACCAAGGTGCAGGACTTCGTCTGAAAGTCACTAGTCTGTCGGTTTGGCCTACCCCAAAATCTCATAATCGACAATGGGCGTCAGTTCATCGGGACGAGGTTTGTCGAGTTCTGCGAAGGACTAAACATCTCCCACCGCTTCACATCGATGGCTCACCTGCAGGCCAATGGGGAAGCTAAGATAACCAACCGGACCTTGCTGCAAGAAATCAAAGCGAGACTCGATAGGGCAAAAGGGGTCTAGGTGGACGAACTCTACCATGTCCTCTAGGCATACTGAATTACTCAGAGGGTGCCAACTGGAGAAACACCCTTCGCCTTAGCCTTCGGCACTTAGGTAGTTATCCCAGTCGAGCTTAAGCTTCCTTCTGCATGAGTCATGGGCTTCAATGAACGGCACAACCCCCAGGACCTTAGAGTCAACCTCGATCTTCTGAAAGAAAAGAGAGAGGAAGTCCGCATCCGGATGGCAGCCTACAAACAGAAGGTGGCTCGGTATTATAACTCCAGGGTTAAAAGCAAGACGTTCAGAGTGGGGGACTTAGTGCTTCGGTGAGCCGCTGTCGCTCAGCCTCAGAGTCAAGGAAAGCTCGCCCCAAACTGGAAAGGTCCATATGAGGTAATGGAAGTCATTCGATCCGAAACTTATTGTCTGAAGGAACTTGAAGGGATAGTGCTTTTCCGACCATGGAACTCAGAAAATCTGAGCATGTATTATCAGTAAACTTCCTTTAAAAACTCTTTTGCTCTGCATTATTAATTTCTGGCATAAGGATTACGGGATGACAGGAAAGAAATGAGTAAATAGTCTGGAACAGGAGGAGAACCTCGTCCTAACGTGAGCAGGTCAAAGACCTCTAAACCTCGGCTGCAGGAGACAAGGTCTCCCCCAGGTCAACATCGGCCATGGGAAATAATACCTTACCAAAGTCGAAGGCCTCGTTCACAAAAGACGAGATGGGGGGAGAGGCACGGACGACGATCCGCATGTACCCCCACAGTCCGTTAGGAACAAGAGGAGGATCTTGTCCTAACGCGAGCAAAGTCGAAGGCCTCGTTCACAAAGGATGAGATGGAGGAAGAGGCGCGACGACGGTCCGCATGTACCCCCATAGCCCGTTAGGAACAGGAGGAGGACCTTGTCCTAACGCGAGCAAAGTCGAAGGCCTCGTTCACAAAGAACGAGATGGGGAGGAGAGGCACGGACGACGGTCCGCATGTGCCCCCACAGCCCGTTAGGAACAGAAGGAGGACCTCGTCCTAACGCGAGCAAAGTCAAAGACCTCGTTCACAAAGGATGAGATAGGGGGAGAGGCGCGGACGACGGTCTGCATGTGCCCCCATAGCCCGTTAGGAATAGAAGGATGATCTCGTCCTAATGCGAGCAAAATCGAAGGCCTCGTTCACAAAGGACGAGATGGAGGGAGAGGCACGGACGACGGTCCGCATGTGCCCCCACAGTCCGTTAGGAACAGGAGGAGAACCTCGTCCTAACGCGAGCAAAGTCGAAGGCCTCGTTCACAAAGGATGAGATGGGGGGAGAGACGCGGACGACGGTCCGCATGTGCCCCCACAGCCCGTTAGGAATAGGAGGATGACCTCGTCCTAATGGGAGCAAAATCGAAGATCTCGTTCACTTTAGATGAGATGGAGGAAGATGGACGATGGTCCGAATGTGCCCCCATAGCCCATTAGGAACAAAAGGAGAACCTCGTCCTAACGCGAGCAAAGTCGAAGTTAGGAAAAGAAGGAGAACCTCATCCTAATCCGAGCGATTCGGCCAACCTCGATCGGAGAGCTTCAACTTTCACTTTGGCAGAGATAAGATCGAAGATAACCTCATCTTGAGATGAGATCTCCTCCGAGCTTCGACATGGACCAGCACGAGACTCAGAGGAAGACTTCGGCAGTCGTCATTCCTGCACTCTCTTTCTTTGATTTTTGAACTCGGAAGTGGAAGGCTGGTGTTGGGGATAAATCCCACTCCCGCCAAAGTCTAGATGCTTAGCCTAATGCAACCAATAGCCGTAGAAGAGCTTCAGCAGACGGACTTTAGCCGAACCCCCAGCGGCCGAGCTTCTTCTAACCCGTTCAACCGGAACTACTTAGCGGTCGAACTCCTTCCGACTCCCCAATCGCCGAGCTTCAGTCAGACTCCCGCAAGAGCCAAACTCTCTCCGCATCGTTACAGCCAGGCGCGTGCGGAAGCCGAATTCCCTCCAACGATCGAGCTTCTACGGAAGCCGGACTTCCTGCGGACTTCTTCAGCGGATGGACTTCTCAATGGCCGAACTTTCATGAAAGCCAAACTTCTTATGACAGATTCCTACAGACGATTCCGCTACGATTACACGATAATAACGATCGACATTTATCGAGTCAATAACGATCGGCATTTATCAAGTCAATAACGATCGGCATTGATCAGGACAGTTATGACAATCATTAATCAAGACGGTTACAACAAGCTCCCTCTATAAAAAGGACCCTCCGTATACACTTACGCCAGGTTCTGAAAACCCTTCTCTCCTCCTCTAAACTCTACCAAACTCCATACTGAGCACTCTATTCCTGTTGACTAGAGCTGACTTAATCGTCGGAGGGTCCAACCGGAGCCACCCTCCACTGACTTCGAACGAAATTTTGTTTTGCAGGTCTCCGACGGCGACTCCATCCGTCTCTACTCCAATAAATTTTGATGACTATCAGATTCTACATCAACAAGAGCGAAATGAATGGATTGGGTATTAAAGTAGAATTTGACATTATTTAGCTGGTAGGGGAGGGACCGAGGGAGGCCCACATGCAATCATGAACCTTTCATTCTAACATATTGGTGCACATTTTCTTATCAATCGGAGTTGATTCTAAAGTTAATACAGTTCCATCAACCGCAGCTGTTAGGCCAAAAAAAATTTGCAATCCTTCTTTTCATTAAGTATGACATGATAGCGATAAACATGACTGTAGTAATAGGAAAAATGAAGATTTCCACGATATAACTCTTGAATTGATCTACCATTTACGTAGCTTTTTCCGTACCAAATTCTGCCCCCTACCCCATCTCAAGTGAAAAAAAAAATGCTTATGGGTGTTAGGTTAATCAACTCTCCTACCCGACGGTTGCGAACGGTTATTATTATATTTATTTATAAAAAAAATATAAATCAAATATATTGGTAAGAAAATTTTGAATTAAATACTATCTAATTTTATTTTGATCATCCTGTTCTGTTTCGGGGATTGGCCGCAACGACGGGGAACAATGGAATCCCTCCACTCAAAGCAAGTCGTATTAAATCCTAAAATGGAAACCAGAAGCCCTCCGTTCATTCATCCTCATGCTGGTATCGTATTCCCCACGTCAACAAGTTTCATTCCTTTGCCACTGCAATCAATAAAGTTAGGGCCAACGCGAAGGAAACAAAGAACCGCAGGACAACTTTACACACCCCATAAATAACTACAAGGAAGGCTACAGCTGATTCACAGGCGGAGCAACAAGAAATTCCAGTGCTAGAGGTCGAACAGACCAAAATCGTAATCGCTCGCTGTTGCATCTGCGCATGAAAGCAGAGAATCGGACTAGGCGAATCCCTCCTTGTAGCGGCGGAAGAGTTCCTCGGTCTGGGCGTTCTTGAAGGCGCTGCAGCCGATGATGTAGACCCAGATGAGAGCGACGGCGGTGACGATGAGGACGATATTGGCCTTCCTCCACTCCTGCCGCAGGTTGCCCAGCAGCCCCGCCTTGCAGGAGGTGCACGCGTAGCACAGCTGGCTCTGGTCGTTGCTCCAGGCCGAGCAATCCATGTCCGCCATCGTGTTGCTCGGGTTTATCCACACCGTCGGATTCACGTACCCGTATCCACACACCGTCGGTGGTTTGCAGCACCCGGACTGCATCCATACATGATTAAAAAAAAATAATAAAGCGTATTAATGAAAGCTATGCAGCAAGGGACCGAACAACCCCTGTTTCGACAACGGTAGCCCCCTCCACCAACTGCCAGCTAACCACCACCAACCATGGCAATCAATGTAATTTACTCAGAAACGAAGCCCTTTTTCCTTGCCTAACCAGCCACCAATACTGTTTGGAAAGGGAAAGGGGAAAGGGATCTGGGTCGCAATTACTACTTGCCTGGAGAGGAGAGAGATGGGTCTGGAAGTACTGGTCGGCGGTGAGGTAGGGCTGGTCGCGGCCCAGCTTCTGGCACACGTCGGAGGCGCTGAGGCAGGAGCGGATCTGGTCCCAGTGGTCGGAATCGGTGACGTGGTCGCGGAGCCAGGAGGAGAAGCCGGAGAGGCGGTACTCGCTATAGGCGCGGCCAGGGACGGGGTAGGAGCCGTCGGGCCGGGTGACGACGAAGGCGAAGACGAGGAAGATGAGGAGGAGGACTATGAGGACGGCCATGCAGAAGAGGTAGGCGGCGAGGAGGCCCTGGCGGTTCCAGTAGGCACCCACGAAGCCGGCGAGGGAGACCAGGAGGATGAGGATACCCAGGATGATGACCGGCCACCGGGCCAGCCGGACGCACTCGTTGTCCTGCTTCGACGCCAGCCAGATCCCCACGCCGATGATCGGCACCGAGCACAGCAGCCCCACGAAGTTGAGCACCGCCGTTATGTTGTTGCTTACCCCCATCTCAGCTCCCTGAACCCTGTCGCAGGAGTGGTTTGGAGTTCTATGGAGAAGAACCGAGTTAGCGATGCCCTGGGGCACTGGTGGGTGGTTGGGAATCTGGGACGGACTGGGAGGGGCTTATCTCTCTCTCTCTCCCCTATTATTCTTTTGTTCTTTTTAGGATTCCTCTTGTTGGGATAATCTATTAATCTGACCTCAACTTGGGGTGCAATACAATCGAGTCAAATCGGGCAGTCTATTAAACTCGATCCGATTCAAAATATTCGAACTCAGCGGTCGACACAAAATTGATTAAACTTTAATATCTTAAATTTAAATTTAATTTGATGAATAAAAAAGATAAATTTTGAGAATGATTTGAGGGGAGTTAAATATCAACTAAGTTATAATCAAGTTCGAATTTAAGTCTTAACCTATTAATAATATAATATAAATATATATTATAAATAAAAATAATATTATTAAAAATATAAAAATTTTAATAGGTTTTTGAACTTTT
Source organism: Cocos nucifera (assembly GCA_006176705.1). NCBI lineage: Eukaryota > Viridiplantae > Streptophyta > Magnoliopsida > Arecales > Arecaceae > Cocos > Cocos nucifera. The sequence continues at coordinate 385,439 of QRFJ01000386.1, forward strand.
AAATTAAATATTTTGCTATACGAGTTGGATTCAAAAAATTATTTGAGTTACTTGAAATCGACTCTTCTATTATCGAGCTCACGAGTAGATCGTCTTAGTGATTTAATAAATTTTAAAAATTATTTATTAAAAAAATATATATATTTAATTGATGAAAAAATTATTCCAAAAAAACATCAAAAGAAAATATTATATTTAGTACAACATAATTTTATATAGAAATAATATCAAACTTTCAACAATATTTTTGATAAATAATTTAAATAATAATATTTTTTCTCAATCTATTTATCGATCATTTATGGCATGCTTACATATATCGTGCCAATAATCAATATTTCTGATATTGAAATATATATTTATATAAATTAATAAAATTTTTTAAATTTATCATAATATTAAAATAATTTTTTATTATAAATAAATTTTAGTACAGTTTAATATAAAATAAATATATTAATTGATAAATAATTTATTGATAATTAATAAATATTTTGTTAATAATTAATATTTATTTATACATATATTAATATATTAAATATATATTATTATTTATAATAATGTCCATCAATAAATAAATATATTGATATAATATTAATATAATACACATATAATAATATAATTATTATTATTAATTATATAATATAATTAATATAATATAAATTAGGGTATTTCATCATGAAATGATAATTTAGATTATGTGCACTCGGTAATCCCGTATAGAAAAACAAACATCTCCCCTCTAGTATTTATTTTATCTTCTCTTCTAAAAATAGGCATACCACCCCTCTAGCATGTGATTCCTGACGAAACGGGCCGCCAATGGTTTGGGATCGGATCCCCTGCGGTGAACAAAAAGCGCCGCAGGGAGCGGTACATTGGTGGACGCATGCCACCGCATCTATTTGGACAGCTTCTAAAAATAAAAAGTTTCCCTTATCGCATGGCTCCCTCTATTATTCTTCGCCCTCTTCCTTCCCCTCTGAAAAATAAAAGGCATCAGCTTTCCCACCATGAACACCAACATCTTCCTCTCCGACCATGACGACGTGAACCTTTATGGGTTCAGATCTTGAGCACCATTAATTACGAGCTCCATGAGCTGAGCCCTCCACCTCTATCACCCTCTGCCGTGCTCCTACTAAGCGTGGAAAAGGAAGAGGATAGAGAACAATGGGGAAGCCATGGCCACAGGGAAAGAGAAACCCTTAATTTTTTAGAGAGAGCAAGAAGTTACGTTTTGTTTCACGATATCAAGTTACTCCAGGTTACTTGCCATTTTAGAAACCATCCAATTAAAAATAGATGAGAGGGCACGCGGTCACCAATGCACTCCAGGTTACTTGCGATGTTAGAAACCGTCCGACCAAAAATAAACGAGGTGCTATGCACTCACCAATGCACCACCTACCATGGTGCTTTTCGTGCACCCCGGAGGATCCGAACTCCAATGGTTTTCAGTTTCCCACCGGAGGATGTCTAAAGCTGCGGATTTCCACAGTATCTTTTGTTTACTTGTTCGTCTGGCAAAGTTAATCGAGGTACTTCTCCTTGTTTGACACCTTCGTTGAGCCGCAGATAGATTCTACCAGACCTGGGTGCAGGATATAAATGGGACTCAACTTAGCAGCCCATTCAACTGAATCTCGATCAGGTCACCGGTAGAATTTAGAAGTACTGGGTTTGGTCCGAAGAAGGTTCTGCTGCGGCTCCGAAATCATCATAACCCCTCGTTCTGTACTTCCGGAATCCAAACCACTTCGCCTCCGGTGGCACTGGCCGTGTCTCACGAAATCTGCTTCTTGGGTCAGTGGTTGCTTATAATCACATGCAATGGCTGGACCGGGAGGTTTTGTTTATATTTGATTGAACGGCGGTGGTTAAGGTGCAGAATTCTTAGACAATTGGACGGCGTGGTGGTGGGCCGCGATTTCGAGTATCACTAGTGGAAATTTGGTTGGGATAATTTAATATTAAAAATATTACCAATTTTTTAATAAAATATTGAATAAATAATTCCAAGGGTATGATAGAGTAAATGGGCATCCCTAGTCCAAAAGACTTTCCTTGATAAGAACATGAAACACTGTTCAATAATAGACCGCTGTGATTGCTCTCCATGTGTATAGATCATAAGTCTATATCTCTGCAATGCCAAAAAAAAGAAAAAAGGCAAAGTAAAGCATCTTCTTTTGAGCCATGCAACCAACATTTCCAACTCTAATAGGGCGAGTAAAAATGAAAAAGATAGGAAGAATCAAGACGCCTTATGGTTTTAAACGGATGCTTTAAGAAGGAAAGAAGCGTGTGAAAGGATTGCTACGCATGACCAGCCCATAAGATGATCGATGGAACCAATACCGATTGTTTCTGAAGTTCTTATTAAATATATTCGGAGATATGCGTCCATACGGAATTTGATAATTCTGAGAATTTGTTTCCGTACCAGGTTTGATCACAAGGCCATCTGTTTTTCTTCCATCGCTATTTCTATCATTCCTCTTGCATAAGATTTGTTGGCACATTTGTCTCGAATCGTGTCAGGACCCGAGCCCGGGGTCATGATCGGCACATAGGATGGACTAGCCAACCTAGCAAGCCTAATAAAAATATCAAATAGAATAAATCAAATATATAAATTTTATTAAAAATTTGATAAAATTTTTTCTAAAAATTAAATATTTTTAAAAATACAATTACCTCCTTAACCCAGCATATTCTTACATACATATACATACAGTCATTTTAATTAAGTAAACACAGTGAAAACTAGATCCTACCTGTTGATAATGAAGCACATCTAGAGTTTATATACAACCAAAATATATCAAAAGAAATACAACTACAGGATAGCAAAAGTAGATGCCCATATACACAAGTGCTGGGCTTACAAAAAAAAAAATGACTGCTCTTGTCAAGTTGAAGAATCTGGATCCTTCTCAATATTAGTATAGCTGAACTAGGATACTCCAACTTTTAAAGCTACAAATAAAAGAAGTTAGAGATAATGAGACCTAAATCCCAGTGAGTGATGATAAACCTTTAACAAAAATAGAACAAGCTTAGGCACGAGTGCTTTAGAATCTAGAGCACCTTGACGACTTTCCTAAAACATAAATATGATAATATTTCCAGTCAAGTAGGATAACAGAATAAGTACAAAATAAAAAAAATAATATTTCTTTAATAACTACAAATCGAATGATCTTCTAAACAATGATTAATGAATAGATTAAGTATAATATACTAAATTTTAGAGTAATCATATATCCAACACAAGAAGAAAGATCGTTAATTCAGAACCAAATAGTTACTTGCTCATCTAAGACTTTACTAAAACTGCACGTGTGTATCAATACGTCGGACTAATACCATTCTTATTAGCTAAAAAAAAAAAATTGGCTATGTTGTCCAAACACGTCGAGCTAGCACCATCTTTGCCAGTTAGAAAAAATAAAATCGACTATGTCGTCCAAACACGTCGGGCTAGCACCACTCTTGCCAGCTAAGAAAAACAAAATCAGCTATGTCGACCCAAATACGCTGGGCTAGCACTATCCTTGCCAGCTAGGATATCCAAAATATGGTGCACCAAGGCTAACGCCAACTATCTCTAATTATAGTGTTCTATTAAAGTTTCCTTCCATAAAATTTTCTATGGGCAATTCTCTTCAAAATAAATACTAAATACCTTCTCGAACATTAAGAAATGATATTTTAAAAGCTAAAAAAAAAATCAAAGTATTACTAATCAACATGAAATCTTATCTCGAATCAGATATACACCTATATCCATATCTTTAAACAATATTTCAACAAAATTCATTTTTTATTTTTCAAGCTTACATAAAAGTATATGTATAAGTTGAAGAATAACCAAAATTAGCTTCTTTCCAAAGTTAATCTTTTTTTCATAATAAAACATAATAAGAAAAATACTAAAGTTAGGTATAAAATGAAGAAAAATATGCAGGGTTTCATACATAGATTTCAAAATTTTTTCGAAATTAAAACAGCGGAAGACATAGATTAAACAGTTTAATCTATAATATGCATGTAATCAGATTACAAAATCCTACATCAAGGATCTATAACATGTCATGATGCAAGTATAAATCTGAAATTAAATTAATCATAAGTGGTATTGATCATATCAATACCTAAATCTAGAACAATTCTAGATCTAATCCTAGATCATATCTAGGTTACCAAGAGATCAGATCTCTTATCTTTGCACGGATTGTGAACTCTACGGTTGATTTTTGTTGTAGCTTTTAGAGTCGCATATGCGTCCAGCCTCTATAGGTGATCCATACGAATCTGCAACATAGATTGAAGGTTCGTCGAACGAAGATCCGCTTGAAGTACTAGCTTTTCGCAAATTTTTTCCGATGGTTAATCAAATATATATTCTTCGGATCTCTTGGACACTCCAAGAGATGAAGAACATGAGGAGGAATAAGAAAAAAATTCAAACCTTAGATCTTCTATAAATCAGAAAATAAAATTAAGAAAAAATAAGTCCTAAAAGAAGACAAATCTTCTCCTTCAGGACATCAATGATTGATGTCCTGAAAACATCTCTATGCTAGGATAAGAGGAGACCTTTTTCTCTAGATTTTTTCTATGTTTCTAGATCTAACATCTCTGATTTTTACTCTTAAAATTTCTTAGAAAAATAAGAAGAAAAAGGATTCTCAAAGAAATCCTAAGAGAAGACCTTTCTTCTCTTCTCCTTCTCTCATCAGGACATGATCAGATCATGTCCAAAGATAATCACTATGCTTCAACGTCTTAAAGCATGGATCCCCATGCCATCTCACTTTCTCTCTCTCAAATTTTTATCATATAAAAATCATAAATAAAATAGGAAGAGAGAAACACAAAAGAAAAATACAAGAAAAGACAATCTTCTATTACCTTATCTTCATCAAGACATCAAAGTTTGATGTCCAAAAGAAAGGGTCTTCTCTAAGATTGTTGGCACCTCAAGTCTCCATGCCCCTCCTCATTTTTCTCTGGTTTTTGCCATGGAAAATTCCTAAGATTCTACATGTCAAAGCTCCACAAAAAGTGGCACCTCCTTATATATCTTTGACTAGGTCAAGACCTAGTCAAATAAGGCAACTAGTAAGGAGTTTGGGGGGGGGGGCGTCCAACTCTTGGATGCCTCCCCAATAATTCTGGACGTGAGAACCAAATATTCTATGCACACAAGGGAGAAACAAAGGGCGGACAAAAATTATGGCATGGAAAAAGTGGGTGCACAAGAGGGAAAAGAGTTTAGGTCAAAGTGGGCTCTTCCAAGTAGGAAACAAATCCTAACTTCCTTCTAGTTTTGAACAAATCATAACAAACTCAAAAACAACCAGATATATGGGGCATGGAAGGCCTCTTAGGCATGGAAATTCTCGCATAAAAATCAAGAATTAAAAGATGTGGGCGTGGGCTCTTAGGTGTAAGAGAAAGAGAGAGAGTCCCAGTCTAACTGGAACTCCTCTTATTTGACTAAGTCAAAATAGGTTTGGATTTAATTTAAATCATATTTAAAATATATTAAATGCAACCCAATTAAGGATGATCCTAGTCTAACTAAGAATCTAATTAAATTAGATTAAATCAAGATTTAAATCTGATTTAAATTCTAAGTCAATTACGTGCACCCAAGTCCTAGTCAAATAAGGAGTTGTTCTTTCTTACAATTGACTTATCTAATCAACTAACTAAACTTAATCTAATTAAGTCCAAACCAATTCTAATTGAATCTAATTCAATTAGACTTAATCTCAATCTGATTGCTCAATCAAATTGAGTCAATTAGCAATCCAATTACTAATCAATCCTCCTGTAACACTTGCATTAGATCAAGCATCAATCGTATTGATAGTTTGATCTTGAAACGATTCTCAATCATCGATTAACCATCTGATCAGATTATAAGCTTTAATGTGTGTGACCTCATAGGTTTGAATCTAAGCTAGTAGTACAAAAATCAATTTTTATACCAATCAAAATGATCATCTAGCAATGATACCCGACATCCGGATAGGTCGAATGTATGCAAAGCAATATTCTTAGAATCCTAGCCTATGGTTATCGTATAATTCATCTCTATGATCAATAATGCTCAAGACGATTTTGAGTATGCTGTCAACACTCATACAAGTCATCTTTATTGTGTTTCAAAATTTTGCAAATCCCGTGACATCTCGTGAGGATTACCTAAGTCTAGATTTTGCTAAATTAAAATACAACGAGACATTAATTCTCTTTCTGAAGCTAATCAGGAGTGGTCAATCTCATCTTGACTTACACATCGACTTTACAAGTACTTGACTATATCCAAAATTTTTTTGAATCTATATTAGAAATATAGGTAGTCCGACACCAAAGTACAGTGAGTTACTTGCAAGTCATCGTAGTGATCTCAGATTGGAGGAATAGTTATATCCATTGGCCTTAGCTAGTTGCTCTTGATAGTAGAGTGTTATATTGATCATGTTCAGTGTAGATGTACTCTTATATCTTATCTGAATGCCATATCAGTATCTCCATACCACTTGGTTACGAGGACAACCAACGCATATAGCATACAGCGACCTACACTCGATAAGTTATCGTTCTTATTAATAACTTATCATTTGATCGTGAACAATTTAAGAACTATCCAATAAATTCTTCTTTATCGATTGATTGTGGTTCTAAGATCTTCATTATAATTTAGAAGTTCATTTAAGAAAGATAAAACTTTTATGATGAATCAACCAAATAACTATTATTATTAGATAATTTATATACTAATTTCAATCATCTATCACTTAGATGATTAGCTTTAGGATATATTTTCCAACATAAAAATCACTTACCTCCTGCTAGCTATTGTTCTACTTTGGTACTTGATTCCCTTAAGCACCCTTTAAGAACCTTTTCCCATTTCTCAATCGATTAAACACTTGCTGCTCTGAAAATAGATTTTCTTCTTCTCCAAAACAACAGCTTCCTTCTTCAATCTAACTTACCACCAATTCATCTCTTTCTAACTAACTTCTCTTTGATGGCTAACTAATGACAAAACTCTCTCTACTTTCTTCCTTTCTTTGGTTTCTCTGAAAAACGTGGATAATCAAACAACAATAAAGAAATCGGTGGCTTTAAGGTTTAGAAAATATAAACTAGAAAGAGTCTTGATAGGTGTCATTTCATACGGATTCCATCTAATTTCCTACTAAACAATTATTGCTCTAAGATATTTTCAACTATTAGTTAGTGTCCTCAAGTTGCTCGCTCATTTTTTGAAAAATTATTTTAAAATTATAACTTAAAACTCTCTCGATTAAAGCCTACTCCTAAAAATTTTCATGATTAGGATCGATACCTCTAAACAATGTGTTGACACCCCACACAAGTCAGCCCCTAGATCAACCTTTTTTCTCAATATAGGTCGTCCCCCAGGTCGACCCTTCAGAAAAAAGTGTCTATACCTATTAGGGGCGAGTCAACTCCTTGTGCTGCCATAGATCTTTCTGCAACTATCTCTCTATTTTTTTAAGACAGTATCAACACCTCTTTGAAGAAGTGTCGATCTCTTCCTCTAGATTTTAGATATTGCTTTTAATCATCAATTTATGCTTTAAATCACTAATATTTCTTTGAATATTTTTCAAGATATTGCTTTTAATCATCAATTCTAGGTGATTTATTTTACTTTTCATTAACTTTAAAATATAAATATAAATAAAAAAATATCTTCCTATTTAGATCAATTAAAATATCAAAAAATTAAAATTTTTAAGAATAAGATATCAAAACTTAAGTTCTAGTTCAATTTTTTTCAAATCCAAAATTTTTAAATTTTTTTTTTGAGAATAAATAGGTTAAAGGATCTTAAAATTTATTAAAAATTATTTTATGATCCACCAATATCTAAAGACCAATTATTATTAATTTTAATTTTAAGAAAATATATATTTTATATAGCCCTCAATATAGGTACTAGTTTCCAGACTTAAAAATTTTTCAGAACTCGCAATAGTAGATAGTCATAACTTATGCTTAAATAGCTTTAACAAACTTTGGTAAGATAAGTTTAATTCAAAGTAATTTATAATTAAGATTAAGTGGTTCAAATATATCATAAATAAATTACTATACCACCATACACAAACACAAATCTTTTAATTTATTATTTTGCTAGTTTGGGATATTACATTTCTCTCTCCTTAAAATAAATTTCATCCTCAAAATTTATACTTTCTACCTTAAGTAACTTTCATATTCTAATTATAATATTACTTAAATGCTCATTGATCTACCAATATATACTTTTGAAAGAATGCAATGCTTAACTCAAGTAAGAAACATAAGAATGCATATCACTTATTTCAAAAACTATCAACATTGTAAGCATACTCATTTAATTCATGCTCATTAACCAAATACTCAATTTATCAAGATATAGAGTTACTAACAATTCATAACAGCATAAGAAATTCCATCTCAATTAAATTTTGATTGAATTCTTATCCTCCAACTTATTTAAGTAAACAAATTCAATTTAAAATATTTAAATCATACCTATCCTTCACCTTATGGGTAACCTACATCCTTTTTTACATTCTCTTGAGTGAAACTTCTACATAGTTAGATCAGCAAAATTATTATAGTTATGCATGTTTGTTTTTGCATTGATTTCTATATGCAATCCATCTTGAAATAAGCAATATTTTTTTTGTTCATAATACTAGAATAAAATATGACAACTCTATAAATTTAGCTTCATACTCAGCTACTGATATTCTTCCCTGATCAATCAGATTAAAAACTCACTCATCTTTTGATCCAGATACATTACTGAGTAATACTGTTGATAAAATTTCTTTCTGAAATCATTCCAAGAAATAACATACCCTTGTGGTTGCCTCTCTACATAGGGTTCCCATCAATGTATAGCCCGACCTTCTAAAAGAAAGATAGCAATGCTCACTTTTTGATCATCAGTACTTTTCATCAACATAAATATTCTTTTCATTTTTTGAATCTAGTTCTCTACCTTCATTGGGTTTGTAATATCCAAAAGTTCTACTACCCCAAATTTTCTAGCTCTCTCAAAATTTTTTTTCACATCAATACTTTGAGACTGAATACTAGGAGTAGAATTCATTACAACAATAACAGCTTGGGTAATTATATCCACCAATTTTCTCTATCCAAAAATAAGTGCCTCGATCATGAAAATGGCTGGCCTTATTAACATAATCATAATCCTACTAAAGGATACTTGCTCCATTAACCACAAGAAAATCTAAAGTTCTAATACTAACTTTGTCATGATCTATCCGAGTCCGAGATCATGACCGATGCATAGGATGGATTAGCCAACCTAGCAAGCCTAATGAAGATACCAAATAGGATAAATCAAATATATAAATTCTATCAAAAATTTGATAAATTTTTTTCTAAAAATTAGACATTTCCAAGGTATAATTAATTGCTTAACCCAGCAAATTTTTATGTACATATACATATAATTATTTCAATTAAGTAAATACAATGGAAGCTAGATCCTATCTGTAGATAATGGAGCACATCTAAAGTTTATATACAACCAAAATATGTTAAAAGGAACATGATTGCAGGGTAGCAAAAGTAGATATCTATAAATACAAGTGCTGGGCTCACAAAAAAAAATGACTGCTTTTATCAAGCTGAAAAATCTAGATCCTTCTCTGAAGAAAATAGTGCAAGATTTATCATGCTACTTTCAAAAAATATTTTAAAAATAGCAATGATGCAATAAAAAATAATTAATTTAATTAATTATCTACTGATGATATCAGATTATTTAATCATATACATTAGGATTTAAACATAATATACATGCATACATCAATAGATCTGAAAATAAAATTATGTAATAAATTATTTATTATATCTACGTATTCAGAATATAATATCTTTTCGTGGATAATCGATCACCATAATCTAAGTCTATCGAATAATACTTTATTATCATGTCATAATTGTACATGTGTCCGGCCTCTACGGTTGATCCATACGGAGCTCCTGATCTCGATCAACCCCACTAGAGTGCTAGCTCCTCATTGGAGCCTTCGATGGCTGATCATGATCGATCTGATTGATTGTATACTTTCTAATTTTTTAGATATTTTAAAAAATTAAAATATAAATATTTAAGGATGATGAAGATGTATTTCAAATTTTATGACGATCCGATGCACTCGATCTCTCCATCCGAACCTAAATTCCCAAATCTAGGATTTCACTCGGTCCAAAAATTCTGATACACTAAAAATCCTATCACACCCTCTCTATATGGAGTTTTTCTATGAAATAAATTTTTATGAAAAGATAACTTTTAGATCTACAATCCTTATTTAGATTATATCTAAAAATAAGATATCCTTAGAGATAAAAATTATAAGAGAAGAGAGGCATAAATGAAGAGAAAAGTGTTATAGGATCCTATTCACCTTCACTCTAAGATTTTTTTTTCATCCAAAATTAATGCCCAAATATTCTAAAATTTTTACCACATAATTCAAACCCCTTCTCCTACATGCACAAAAATTATCATAATTTATTGACATAAATAGCATAGGAAAATTATATAAAAAATAATAAGGATCGAGTGGTTGAGAGGTTTTAACCACTCACTTGATTTCAAAAATCAAATGAGCCTCTTATCCTTATCCAACGCCCCCTCCCTTGTGTTTAATACGCAGAAGGACTCTTCTTCTATGTGCATATTTTTATTTCTCAAAAAATATTCGATAAACAAAAGGAAGGATAGGGAAAGCAGAGTGGAAAAGTAAAAAATGGTGGGCGCGTAGGAGAATTTGAATTCAAACTTCATTTAACTTGGTCCTAATTGGTTTCAACCAAACCAATTAATTTAGACTCAATTAAACCAGATTAAACCCAACCAAATTAGGCTTAGCCTAATTTAATAAAATTTTAATTAAATTAAAAATTAATTAGATCTACATCCTAATCAAATCAGGGTCAAAACTTCCATAGCGATTATGTCATCTCATGACCTAATCGGGTTAAATCCAATTGAATTAAATTCTATCAAACTTAATCAAATCCTCATCGCTCAATCAAATTGAGCTAATTAGCAATCAAATTACTAATTAATTCTCTAAAAAATATCTGAGTCCAAGTCGAATAGATTACTGGGCAACAGAATCTTATCAACATGAAACTCTTGAAGAATCCTAAATCAGTGAAACTCTTGAACCCAGTATCCCAAACGAATTAAACTCGTGATCATAGAATTTTAGACTAGTAGAACTCTTGATCAGAGAGTTCCAGATGAGTAGAACTCAGAATCCTAGTTCAGTAGGACTCTTGGTCATAGAGTCCTAGTCCAGTGAAATTCTTGACCATAGTATCCTAAATTATCAGGACTCATGATTAGAGAGTCTCAGACAAGGACTCAAAGTTTCAGTCCAGTAGGACTCTTGGTCATAGAGTCTCAATCCAGTAGGACTCTTTGACCATAGAGTTTCAGACCAATGAGACTCTTGATCAGAGAGTCTCAAACAAATCGGACTCAGAGTTCCAGTCTAGTAGGACTCTTGGTCACAGAGTCTCAGTCCAGTGAAACTCTTGACCATAGAGTCTCAGACAAATGAAACTCTTGATCAACCATCAGATCAAGTAGAAACTCCTAATATATATGATCCCGCAGGTCCGAACCTAAGTCGATAGTATAGAAACCAATTTCTAAACTAATTGAAGTGACCATCTAGCAATGATACCCGACGTCGGATAGATCGAATAATTACAATCGCAACATTCAAAACCTACGCGAATATGGTTACCGTATAATTCATCCCTATGACCTCTATGTAATAGATGACTCAGGGTTAGACTGTCAACCATAGAAAATACATCCATGTCGGGTCTCAAAGCAATTAGTCCCGTGACTCCTCACTAAGACTATCCTAACCAAGGTTTTGCTAAATTAAAATATAATTGAACACAGCTCTTAAAATCAAGAGTGGTCAATTCTATCTTGATACACGCATCAACTCCATAAGTACTTGACTGTGCCCAAAAATTTTTTATCACTAAATTAGAAATTCAGATAGTCCGACACCAAAATATAGTGAGTTGCTTGGAAGTCATAATGGTGATCTCAGATCGAAGGGATATTTATACCCATATTCCATCGAAGCTAATCTTGATAGGAAAAAAGCTTCAGAGTTGATTACGTTCAGTACAGATGTATCCATATATCTCACTTGCATGCCATATCAATGTCTCAACACTCCTTGATTATGAGGACAATCAACTTATATGGTACACAATGATCTATACTTGATAAACATTATCATCCTAAGTAACAACGTATCATTTGGTTGGTAACTATTTAAGGACTAAATGATAAATCATCCTTTGTCGAATCTAAATAGTCCCAAGAACTTCATCACAATATAAAAGTTTATTAGAAGACAACAAAATTTATGATGAAAAATATTAAAATAATTTTTATTAATTTATAATGCATGTAAAATTATAAATATATGTCCCAACCATCAACAGACTGATGATTGACTGTGGGACACATTTTTAATAATCTTTCACTTGGACTAAAGCCAATCGATGTAGTATCTAATACCTATCTTCGACTTAAAGTCATCGAACTCCTTCACCGCAACAGCTTTAGTGAATGGGTCGGTCAGATTTTTCTTTTCGTCGATCTTCTGAAGGTCGACGTCACTTCATTCCACAATCTCTCGAACAAAATGATAGCGATGCAGAATATGCTTCATCCGTTGGTGTGCCTTTGATTCTTTCGTCTGAGCAATAGCTCTAGAGTTGTTGCAGTATAGCAGAATTGGACCATCAAAGGAGGATGCTACTTACACTAATTTTAGGTAGACATCAGACACATCACTAATTCTAGGATGTTTACTGAAGGATTGAACCACGTTAACAGACATAGAAAGTAAATAAATTTTATTATTCAATTATTCAATCAAAATTGTAACACCATTCAAAATGATATTACAAATTTTTTTTATTGATATTTTAAAATCATTCATAGCCAAAAGGCCTACAGAAATGACATTCAATAAGAAAGTTGGACAATAATGACATTCGTTAAGAATAACTTTATTTGAATTGATTACAAGGTTCATGATTCTTAAAGCTAGAATTGAAACTTATCTTCTATCTCCAACATTCAGAAATTTTTCGTCTTGATCAAATTTCCTACTGACCTGCAAGCCCTACATAGAATTACAAATATGATAAAAACTTTCAGTATTTAATACCCAAGCAGTAGAATCAAATAAGAAAAAATTGCAAGATGTTATCATATAATTACCTTGCCCAGCAACCACTTACTTCTTCCTCAACCTGTTCGGATCCAGGAAGACAATGTATAGAGGATAGTTTCTCTTTCAATGCCCCTGCTTCTTGTAGAAGAAGCACTCTGCCTGGCTCTGATTAGGCTTGCACTTCTTGGTCTGATCCTGTGCAGTCATCCTAGCATGCGGCCGCATCTTGTTATTTTTCTTCTTATTATTCTTTTTTTTTTTTTTAAAGGATCGACGATCAGAAAAAGACCCTCCCACTACATTCACCGTCTTCTTATGGAGTTGGTGATCTTTTTTAAAGTTCTGCATCAACCCTAACAAGCCGTGGTAGTTCACTGGTAGGCTTTGTCATTCTAAAATGAGTTAGGAAGGAGAGGAAGAACTTGGGCAAAGAATTAAGGATCGCATCCTTACCAAGCTGCTCATGCAGGAGAAAACCTAACTTGCTAAGGCGCTCAATCATCTCGATTATGTACAATACATGATCGATGACTGAAGCCCCATCCCTTATCCGAGCGTTGAAAATGGTATAACTTATTTTATGCCTTTCAATGTCGTTCGACGTACCAAAAGAGTTGTTCAATATTTGAAGCATCTCCTGTGGCTGGGCATTTTTAAACCTATGGCTAAACTCGTCATTCATTGCCATCAGTATTATACATCAAACAGTGGTGCGGTCATTGAGCCACTTTAGATAAGTATCTTGAACTGCTTTTCTAGCATTCGGGGTTAGCTTTTCAGGTGCTCGATCCATTACCACATAAAAAATCCGCTCATGCTCATGGATGATTTTCAACTTACGATACTAGCTATCATAGTTGGGTCCCATTAATTTGTCATGATCTAACAATGATCGGAGCGATAAGTTATGGCCATGTCTACACAAAAAAAAAATCAAATCTAATTAGTATATGAATTATTAATCCTAAAAATTTGGACTCAGTCTAAAGATTCTTTCATTATTTTATACGAATTGATAGCCTCTACCTCCAATTTGAAGAATTACTCTAATTTCTTAGTAGGTACTAGAATCTACATAGACTACACATGAGCCTAACTTTGGTTGGTCAACCCATATGCACCTATGGATAGATTTAAAATCAATTATTTCTCTAAACAACTTCTAGTAACATTGATTTTACTCCATAGATCTAATCAATAGGCTTTGGCCTCTACTGAAAAAGATTCGGTTAGGTCCAACCATTAACATGACCACATTTGATCTTATCTAACTAATAAATGATTAGACCCAACTTTGGTCGATCAACCTAACCACCATTAGAAAGACTTAACCAAATTATCATTTTATGAATGATAATTTCATTAGTCAATAATCACCAAGCCTTTGGACCTCCAATGATCATTATACTAATGAACCCATTATTACTCAACTTAATGGGAGGCTATGATTTAGTTATCTATATAACTATTTTATTTTTAAGGATCTAATAATTTTATAGAATTTAGTTAACCAATTTTAAAAAATTCAGCGAGCCAATTTCGATCCTCTCACTAACTTCACTAAGTCAAAAAAGAATCTAATCTAAGCTGACATTAGGAGCACCTAAATCAGTCAGACTGATTTACCTAATAGATATGGATGAGTCCAAATTACTAAGTGATCTAATCAAAATCTAACTCACCAGAATGGCCAGATAAGCAAGATTAGTGAAAGAGATATACCATTAACTCATCAAAGATCGAATTAGTGTGAGTAGCTTCCAATTAAAAATCACTGATCAAATTGCCAAATTTATCTTAGACACCATTCGATTCATTAGTTTTAATTTGATCAATCTAGTAATTTTGAATTTGACTGCGTAGTCTTGAATTAAGTCCATTTGATCCTTATTAAAGGCATGGACTTGACCAACTACAACTATTGTAATTGAGTCTATAGAATTTTTGATTTGATCTAAATTAGTATTTAATTAAATTTGATCAATTACTCTAAATTAGTCTATCTTTTAACTAACCTTAGGTCTAACCTAATTTATGGACCTAATTCAGCTAAATTTATAATTCTAGATACTAAATATTATACTTAATTTTTAATTAAGTTTATGGGCTGAGGGTTAGAGTTCGGTATTTTAAAAATATTTTTAATTTTAAATTTTTTTTTACAACTTAGCATTGTTCACTAATTGAGTCGACTCATTTTAAAATTAAATCATCTCAATTTACAAAAAATACTAGTTATAGGATTTAATCTAAAACTATGTACACTACATAATCATGAAATCATGAATCAAACTTTATCTAATTATGTATTCATAATTATAAATTAGATTAAAGTCTAATATAATTAAATCATAAAAATATTAGATTAAATTTAGTAATTTCATGATTAACGATATAGATCAGCAACGTATCGGGATAACCTTTTCACTGTAGGAGGTAAACCCTACAGTAGGACATCCTGCAGTCCGTGCGATCTGAATTTTAATTTTTTTAGATTTAATTATTTTAATTATTAAATTAATATTTAGATTAAATCTAAATTATTAATCTAAATATGCAAGCATATCATGTTTAAAGAATCTTGCTCTGATATCAATTGAAGAAAATAGTGCAGGATTTATCATGCTACTTTTGAAAAATATTTTAAAAATAGCAATGATATAGTAAAAAATAATTAATCTAATTAATTATCTACTGATCATATCAGATTATTTAATCCTATACATTAGGATCTAAACATAATATGCATGCATACATCAATAGATCTAAAAATAAAACTATGTAATAAACTATTAACTACATCTACGTATTTAGAGATAGTCGATCACTATAATCTGAGTCCACTGAATAATGCTCTAGTATCATGTCATAGCCGTACACATGTCCGACCTCTACGGTTGGTTCACACAGAGCTCCTGATCCCGATCAGCCCCACTGGAGTGCTAGCTCCTCGTCAGGGCCTTCGATGGTTGATCACGATCGATCCGATTGATTATATATTTTTTGATTTTTTAGATATTTTAAAAAATTTGAACATAAATATTAGAGGATGATGAAGATGTGTTTCAAATTTGGTAGCGATCTGATGCTCACAGCACTCGATCTCTCCATCCGAACCTAGATTCCCAAATATAGGATTTCACTCGGCCCAAAAATACTGACACACTAAAAACCCTATCACACCCTTTCTATATGGAGTTTTTCTATGAAATAAGTTTTTATGAAAAGATAACTTTTAGATCTATAATATCTATTTAGATCATATCTAAAAATAGGATATCCTTAGAGGTAAAAATCATAAGAGAAGAGAGACATAAAGGAAAAGAAAAGTACTATAGGATCCTATTCACCTTCACTTTAAGATTTGTTTTGCCTAGAACTGATGTCCAAATACTCTAAAATTTTTACCACATAATTCTACCACCTTTTTTGGCACACAAAAAAATTCTCATAATTTATTGACATGAATACCATGAGAAAATTATATAGAAAATGATAAGAATTGAGTGACTGAGAGGTTTTAACCACTCACTTGATTTCAAAAATTAAATGAGCCTCTTATCCTTATGCAATGCCCCCTTTCTTATGTTTAACATGTAGAGGGACTCTTCTTCTATGCATATATTTTTATTTCTCAAAAAATATTTGACAAATAAAAGGAAGGACATGGAAAATAGAGTGAAAAAGTCAAAAATGGTGGGCGCATGAGAGAATTTGAATTCAAACTTCATTTGACTTAGTCCTAATTGATTCCAACCAAATCAATTAATCTAGACTCAATTAAACTAGGTTAAACTCAACCAAATTAGGCTTAGCTTAATTTAATAAAATTTTAATCAAATTAAAAATTAATTAGATCTACATTCTGATTAAATCAGGATCAAAACTTTCATAGCGATTAGGTCATCTCATGACCTGATCGGATCAAATCCAATCGAATCAAGTTTAATCAGACTTAATCAAATTCTCATCGTTCAATCAAATTGAGCAATCAATAATTAAATTACTAATTAATCCTCCAAAAAATATCTGAGTCTAAGTCGAATGGGTTACTGGGCAACAGAGTCTTATCAACATGAAACTCCTGAAGAGTTCTAAATCAGTGGGACTCTTGAACCTAATATCCCAAATGAATCAAACTCACGATCATAGAGTCTCAGACTAGTAGAACTCTTGATCAGAGAGTTCCAAACGAGTAGGACTCAGAGTTTCAGTCCAGTAGGACTCTTGGTCACAGAATTTCAGTCCAATGAGATTCTTGACCATAGTATCCTAGATTATCAAGACTCATGATCAGAGAGTCTCAGATAAGTAGAACCTAGAGCTCTTGATCACAGAGTTTCAATCCAGTGACCCTTTTTATCCATAGCATTCCAGACCAATGGAACTCTTGATTAGAGAGTTCCAGATAAGTCGGACTCAGAGTTTCAGTCCAGTAGGACTCTTGATCATAGAGTCCCAATCCAGTGGAACTCTTGACCATAAAGTCCTAGACTAATGGAACTCTTAATTAGCCATCAGATCAGGTAGAAACTTCTAATGTGTGTGACATATAAATTAATTTTTATATTAATCGAAGTGATCATCTAGCAATAGTATCCGACGTTCGGATAGATTGAATAATCGCAATCGTAATATTCAGAACTATTGGTACAGAATCTGGTTGACGTCGGATCGAGCTGAAGTTGAAAAAAAAGAGGTCACCATCAGTGATCTACAAAATAAAGTTCCATTCAGAGTCGATGGTGGTGGCTCCGATATGATCCTTCGACGATCAAGTCAGCTCTTCTGACCAACAAAAATGGAGTGCTCAGACAAGAATTTAGCAGAATTTTGGAAAGAAGAAGAGAGCTTAGAAAAAACGTATCTAGAGGATTCTTTTTATAGATGGAGCCTGGAGCAGACTGATAGTGACTGTCATAGCCGTTCGATAATTGGTCGCTCGAGATCATGTAGGATTTGCTATGAAGAGAGGCATCGTCTGTAGCAGATTGATAGTGACAGTCGTAACTATCTGATAGCTGGTCACTCAAGACCACGTGAGATTTATTATGAACAAGGGCACCGTCTGTAGCAGACTGATAGTGATAGTCGCAGCCGTCCGATACTGAGTCGCTCGGAGCTACGTGAAGGGGTGAAGAGCTTTGATGTATGTCAATTTTAGAGAAGTTCGAACTTCTAAAGAAAATATGGCTAGAGAGGATCATCCGAAAGGAATACTACTTAAAATCTAGAAGTAATCTGCTAAAAAAATCTGGATGAAGTTTGACTGATGAAGAAGTCCAGAAGAAGTCCGATTGGTGAAGAAGTTCGATTGAAGAAGTTCTATTGATAGAGAAGTTCGGTTGAAAGAAAAGTTTAGAAGAAATTCGACTCCTAAATGAATTTGACTGAAGGAGAAGTTCGAAAGAAGTTTGGCTCCTAGAGAAATTTGATCGAAGGAGAAGTTCGGAGGAAGTTCGGCTTCTGAAAAAATCTGATTGAAGAAGAAATCCGGAGGGAGTTCGGCTCTCGAAGGAATCCGACTGAAGGAGAAGTTTGAAAGGAGTTGGGCTCTTGGAGGAATTCAACTGAAGAAGAAATTCAAAAGAAGTTTGGTTCTTGAAGAAATCTGATTGAAGAAGAAATTCGAAAGGAGTTTGGTGATGTGTGTTAATCTATAGCTATGGCAAGTGCACCAGTCGATCAAGTAATAAATTAAGTGAGTAGAGTATCATCCCTAGCGGATTGAAAAATAAGTACTGAAAAGCTCTTTCCTATGCTTTATTTAGAAGGTCAATTTATGAGAATAAAAAATAAAAAATAAAATAAAAAATAATTAAAATTATAAAAAAAATAGAGAGAGTGTAATTATTGGGATTTTAAACTTAAGGGCAATAGGTTACTAAAACAATCGGTTCACCAACTCAGTCAGTGCAATATTCAGATTATTAGGTTAATTTTATTTCATGTGACGGTGGAGTCTCCTAGTATATTCACTATCCTTTGATTCAGGCGTAGCAAAACTATCATTTATTAATTATCCTTTGGTCCAGGTGTAATTTAAATAAATATCAATGCATTAAATTTTGTAAAATCCTCTAATTAAAATACGCTGCATTCAAAGCGCACTAAAATTCCTATATGTATATGAATTCTAATTCGATTCATAATATAAGGTATATAATCAAAAAGCAATAACATAGATGTACTTGATCCATATCATCTATGTTTATCAGATCAATTAGAAGATGGCCAGTAATCTAAAAGCATTAAGATCAGATTTATATACTCCTTATGAATAAAATTTAAAATTAAAAATAAATCATACTTAATATTACATCAAAAGAGTGGCTACACCTTAGTCTTAGTAAAAAAAATTTAGTTCATAATAATAAGTTCAAAAGCAGCAAGTAAAATAAAAAGCATAAAAAAATTAGACTGTTTATTTGCTGAAATTGATTGTCCGTTGTTCTTGGTGTAGAAAACTCAATGAAGAAGAAGAAAAGCCCCTTGATCGATGTCCTGATTGTCAAAAGAAAAAAAGAAGAAAGAAAAATAATAAAAAAAAGAAAGCTCTTTCTCTTTTCTCTCTCTTAAAACTCTCTCATTCAAAACTCTTCCCTCCAAACTCTCTCTCTCTCTCTCTCTCTCTCGACAGCAACAATATCTTTAAATAGGCTAAGGAGAAGAGTTTCTATCAAAATCTCTAAAAAAATCCTAGAAGAATTGGGTTTAAAACTTCTAACACAACTCAGATTGAAATCTGAATCATTCTGACCGTTGGATGATGATCAAACGGGCTAAAAACTACTCAAAAATTTATTTAAAAACTCAAATCAAGTCAGAATTTGTTTGGATCGTTGGATCAGCCTTGAAAATCGAATCTGGGCTGTCAGATCGCGCACAGGAGAGCTTCAGACATTAGTTAAAAATTGGGATGAACCTCAATTATTGAATCTCGATCAGGAGCTATATCCATCGTTCGTCAGCGTGAGCCCGACGGATCAGGCAAAATTCTCAGAATATCCTCTGTAGATCATGCACGAGCCCGATGTTGCATGGATGATAAGTATCACAAATTCACCAATAAAAGTATTAATTTATTAATTAATTTATATTAATTTTTAAGAATTATTAATCAATTTATATATAATTTTTGAAAAATTTATATTTTTAGAATTAAAAAATTAATTAAAAATAATAAAAATTAAAAAAATAAAATTTTATTATCAATGGAAAGAGCTCATTTTTTTGATCATAACAAAATAAATTTTAAGTAAAATGAAGCTAAAACGAAAAAGATATGAATTTTTAAAAGATATAAAATAAATAAAAATTAAATAAAAAAAAGAAAATGTTTCAATCGGCTTCGTAAGCCAAGCCACCAAGCCAAGCCAAACCATCAAAGTCGACTCAGTCATTGAAGCCATCAGTCGATCTACGATCCAGGCATGGATCGCCAGCTCAGTAGAAACCGACGAATCATAAATTACCATGTAGCGGACCTAGACCCTTAAAGGGTCTACAGAAATTTATCGCGACTCACAGAATATTTTGGTCTTTTCACCTAGCGACAAGAGTGTTGATTGGCTGTGGTGTGTAGTGCGGCCAGTCCACGTGGTGCATGGGAACAGTAATTGCACGATCGGAAGGCTGCGGTTGATTGCGGTCAAGATCGGACGGCGGTGGTGATTTCCAGGCTTGATTCAAATTCTATTAGCAATCTGGCACGATCCGATGGCCAGAAAACCAAGAGATGAAGATCCAACGGTTCAAAATGCTCTTGGCAGTGATCAAGACTCCCGACGCATGATTTGCGGCCAGATTTCCTCCATCAACGCGCGATCGGATGGCCAGAATTTAATCCGACCTGATCTAGGCTGATATGCATCCGATTTTGATGATTTTTGAACCGTTGGATTCCTATTGAATGGCTAGATTTCACCAGATTTACCAGAGTCATATCAGAGCTGATTTGATTCAAATTTTATCCAAATTTCTTTATATTTTGATGATTATAAAGGCTATTAGTCCCATATTGCCTTTAAAAAAAATATCCAACCCTCCTAGCTCTATAAAAGGGATCTTAGGCCTCCAGAAATCAACATCTCTGATCAAGGTGAAGCTTTGGTACAGGACGAAGCTAGGCTATGGGTTAAAGGCTGATTTGAAGCAACGGGTGTCGAGAAGAAGAGCCGAGCTTCTACACCATCTTTCTGCCAATACCGATCCAAGATCAGAAGAGTTAAGCCGTCTTTGCATCTCTTGAGTTGGTTTGGTATTATCTTCTGTATAAATATGGTGCATGCATATTGATGGACTAATTTCTTTTAAATTGGCGACGGTCCACCCTATGGCCTTCTTATATGTTTTTAGAATATTTACCAATTGGTTTTCCTATTCAGTAGTTAAGTTGGAA
Organism: Cocos nucifera; assembly: GCA_006176705.1. Classification (NCBI taxonomy): domain Eukaryota; kingdom Viridiplantae; phylum Streptophyta; class Magnoliopsida; order Arecales; family Arecaceae; genus Cocos; species Cocos nucifera. Next base: position 407,150 of record QRFJ01000386.1, read on the forward strand.
GCAATTATTACTGGTAGGGTTTTCTTTGATCCTAAAAATACATACTTAAGTGATTCAGGTAAAGATTTTAGTTCAAGTTGTGGTGGGACCTGAATTGAAGGATGTAGTGGTTCAATTTTTCGCTCGGGTAAGGGCTCAACTTTCACTGACCAAGGTAATGAATGTGATGGTTGAGGTGAATTAAGCAGGGCATTTACTTCCTGGGTTTGAGTTTCTTCAGTGGGTTCATCATCTTGCAGTAAATCTAAGGAGGAATTAGATTCAACTATTTCATCTATCTGATTGATTACAAAGCAGTCTTCCTCCTCTTGGGTGTACTTTGGGGTATTAAAAATATTAATTCTTACTTTTTGATTCCCAAAAGAAATGTCCATAGCTCCCATTTTACAGTTGATATTGGCATTGGCAGTTGCTAAGAATGGACGTCCTAAAATTATGGGATTTTGGTTCAGCTCTTGGGATGGTTCCATGTCAAGTATGAGAAAGTCTATAGGAAAATAACATTTGTCTACTCTAACTAGAACATCCTCAATCAAACCTCGTGGTGTTTTTATAGATCTATCAGCTAATTGCAAAATGACTGATGTGGGTTTTAATTCTCCAATCCCAAATTTTTCATAAACCGAGGTTGGAAGGAGGTTTACACTAGCTCCTAAGTCTAGTAATGCTCGGTTAAAGGTTATACCTCCAATAACACATGAAATTAAGGGTGCACCAGGATCTTTCATCTTTTGAGGTATTGGATTTAACAGGACCGCACTTACATCCTTGGATAGCATAACTCTTTTGGTGGTTCGTGGCTCACGCTTTTGAGTGTCTATAATCCTATCAAATTTTTGGCGCCATTATCGAAAAATATTTTTAATTTTTGATTTTGATTTTTTTAATTTATTAAAAATAATTTTGACAAACGCACCAAGTTTTTGGCGCCGTTGCTTAAAAATAAATCCGGCAAACGTATCAAGTTTTTGGCGCCGTTGTCGGGGAAGGCACGGACATTAAATTTTTGATCTCTTTGATCTTTCTATAAATAAATTATAAATAAAATTTTTATTTTTTTTATAAATATTGCTTGCTAATTTTTTTTATTATTTTATAGAAAAAAATTAAAGAACAAAAAGAATAAGAAGTTTTGCTTGGTAAGATCAATTCTAACCCTAGTACTCTTTTCTTTTTATTTATTTATTTATTTATTTTATTTTTAAATTAATTTAAAAAAATATTCATTTAAACCTAATTAAAAGCCTCATGATAAGATTAGAAATCCTAACTATTTAGAGCATGCATCATATTAGTTTTATTTTTTCATTTATTTTTATTTATTTTTTTTTGGTGATTGCTGGAGGCAAGGTAAGCCTTTCAGAATTACAATTAGTTACATGCATCTAGTTTAAATTGCATAGAACCCTTTGATTGAAAATTTTTTTTTTTATGCATATTCATATTAAATCAAATTAAGGGCACAACCCAATTAAACAAGATAAGGTGGGGATTTGATCACCCTTCCTTAGCCCACAAACAACCAACCAACATCCTGCATTGACCTAAGCCTTTAAATTAAAATCAATTAGACATCAACCCTAGGAACTCGAGCTCAATAGGACAAGGAATCCTAAGAGTTGAACCTGGGTTAGGATAAGTCAATTTGACTGGTGTCTAGGAAAGTGGTTCAGGGACGACTGCGCTCGAAGGAAGGTGGTTTCTAATTGGTTCCGTTCGCTTACCTGGCCAAGCATAATTGGTGTCTAAGGCAAGCAACGGGGGGACTCCCACCGATCTTACACTTACCTGGCCTAGTTGATTGGCTAATCCTACACTTGGAGGGCTTGAAGGTGACCTTGGCAGTTAGGAGCTGTCTAGATCTAGGATAACCTTTAGTCAGGATTGATTGACCAACTTGATTGCTAACCAACATTAAATCTAATTAAACCTAATTCTTCTCTTTCTTCTTAGTTCTAGGACTCCTTAGGACCTCTTCTTTAGAACTCTTCTTTCTTTCTTCTCCTTACTCCTCTAAAAATAAAATAAAATAAAATAAAATAAAAATTAAATTAAACTAACTAAAAAATATTAAAAATGATAATTAAATTAAATTAAAATTAACAAATAAAATAATTAAAAAAATTAATTTTTAATATAATAAAATAATAATAATAAAAACAAAAAAAATAAAACAAAAAAAATCTAAAATTTTTTTTGAACCACACATTAGGGTTGCACTAATACATGCATGGTAGGAAATTACTTTTTCTGATTTAGTTGAACTTAATTGAATGGTTGATTCACATTAAACATAATAATCAAATGGCTAATATGAATCTAATAGTCCAAAAATTAGATAAAGTTGACCTTCTTGCTCAGAAAATAGATCAACTCCTAATCCTAGGTCAACAATCTCCTGCACAATTCACATCATCTTCTAATTATCAGGAGACTTATTCAATCTGTGCTAGCCCAACCCATCATGTGAGTGAATGTCCTATGACTGCACAGTTTTCATATTTTATCCAAGAACAAGTTCAAGCTGCTCAAGGATACTCCAAATTGATTAATGACCCATTTTCAAATTCATATAATTCAGATTGGAGTAACTTTAATTTTTCTTGGACATCCCAACAGACTCAGGCTCAGACCCAAATTTCACTTGAGCAAAATTATCAAAATAGATCCCAATATCAAAATTATGCCTATAATAATGGTCAGCCTAGTCAGTTTATCCAGCCATCATATTATAATCAGCCTTCATACCCACCTCCTCAACAGACCAATCTAGCTGATGATAGATTTAACCAACTTCAACAATTGATTCTGACTCAACAGCAATCTATCGCCAGACTAGAAGCTCAAATAGGATAATTAGTTGAGTCTAACATGAGGAGAGAACTAGATCAACTACCGAACCTACCAATTTCAAACAACCCACCTAATGTCCACCAATCACCTGGACCAAGTTATCAATTTAATGTCTCACCTAAGAATCCCCAATTTGAGAATGCCAAAGTAATTCCTGAACTTAAAAGCTATAGGATTCTTATGGACCCATACCAAGACCAGGTGAGAGAGGCTAGTACTGATGCTAGCCAAAATAAAAATTTAGAGGAACTGGTTAGTACTGAGACTAACCACATAGAAGAACCCGAGCCAAGAATTAGTACTGATGCTAGTTCTAGTTTAAATGAGATAGAAAAAAGGAAAAAGAGAATAGATGATTTACCCGAGACTTATAAACCTAATGTCCTATTCCTCTTCAACCCTAGAAGCTGGTTCTTCTTACAAAAATCAAGAGGCATGTAATGAAATGTCAATGGAGTTGTTTAAGCAAGATCATATTAATTTACCTCCAGAATTAAAACCGCCTTTAGTCACCATTCCAGCACCCATTGAATCAAACTTAACTCCTAAAACTCCATTCATGAGCATTTTAGAAAAACAAATAGGAGAAATTCTTAATAAACATGGGTCTGAGAATGGAATCATAAATTATATCCCTAAAATTAACAATGAATATATCAATAATGGGATTATAAATCAACTTTCTGAGATTGGCAATCCAAAACCATTGGAATTTGTCAATCCAATATTCGACACAGGATAGTAAGCTGCATTGTGTCTGGCTGAAGACGGTAAACTTAGCGCTTGTTGGGAGGCAACCCAATATTTAGTTTTTATCTAATTTATTTTTTTAATTTTTTTTTTAGGATAATTTGAATAAGTTGGAGGGAGAGCCCAAATTTTTAAAGGCATGTGCTGGACCAAAAATATAGTCAGGTGTATTCTTTCATGTTCTTTATTACACCCTTTATTTTTTTTCTTTTTTCTTCTCCATTGAGGACAATGTCGATTAAGTTGGGGGGGAGAAAAAAATAAAAATTTTAAAATTTTGAGTCTTCGAAAAAGTTAGTATTTAGTATTTAGACACCTGATTATGCTTAAGAATCGAATTAAACTAAGCATTTTTAAAAGAAAATTGATGCATAGATCAGAGAATCTGTGAGATATTGAGGAATCAAGTATTAAGAAAATTCAATAAAGAGTTAAGTCTAGAACATAAAAAGTTTTTTCTTGGAGCATTTCTAATTATTTCTACTAGCATCAAAGAAAAGTCTACTTTTTATAGGCTTGTGTAGGGTAACTATACGTTTCTTCATATAAAAATTTATTTTAATAAAATAGTTTTCAAGTACTTCTCACTGAGTAACCGGGCCTCTTTGCCTAAGCAAGCATTGAGTTTCGCATCAAAAGGTGGGAAGGGCAAAGAAGCTCGTTGTAAAGCTAGTCTTAACTCGTAGCCTATTTGATTCGAGCTAGTAAGCCCGAGGGGTATTCTATACCTAGTGCCCTAAAGCCAACTGGTTTGGGAGTCATTGGCCCAAGACTCGCTACATGGATCAAATAGAAAGCTTAAGGAGTTAAGACACTCAATAGTGGTACAACGTTAAAAAAAAAAAAAACATTGGTTTTCCACCGAGTAACCGGGTCCCGTTGCCTAAGTAAGCAATGATATTCGCATCAAAAAGTGGGCAATGTGAAAATAAAAATTAATAAATGAAGGATGGAAGTAGCAATACACTTGCCTATATGAAAGTTTAGACAAATCAGAGATAAAGGTAGGATAATTTAGAAAAAGTTCTGAAAAATTTAATGTTCTTTACTTAATTTTTCTATTGATAAGTATTAATACCCCAATGATATGTCTCATTTAAGCTCTACTGAATATCAATGGCCATTTTGAAAATTGCTTAGGTAAAATTCGAAACTCTAAAGTTAAAAGGTATTTAAAACTAAATTCTTTCTTTACTCGAGGACGAGCAAAGCTTAAGTTGGGGGGTGTGATAAGCATCATAAATTCACCAATAAAAGTATTAATTTATTAATTAATTTATATTAATTTTTAAGAATTATTAATCAATTTATATATAATTTTTAAAAAATTCATATTTTTATTAATTAAAAAATTAATTAAAAAATAATAAAAATTAAAAAATAAAATTTTATTATCAATGGAAAGAGCTCATTTTTTTGATCACAACAAAATAAATTTCAAGTAAAACAGAGCTAAAACGAAAAAGATATAAATTTTTAAAAGATATAAAATAAATAAAAATTAAATAAAAAAAAGAAAATGGCTCAGCCGGCTCCATAAGCCGAGCCACCAAGCCAAGCCAAACAATCAAAGCTGACTCAGCCATTGAAGCCATCAACCGATCCATGATCTAGGCGTGGACCACCAGCTCAGCAGAAACCGACGAATCATAAATTGCCATATGGCGGACCTAGACCCTTAAAGGGTCCATAGAAATTTATTGCGGCTCATAGGGTATTTTAGTCTTTTCACCTAGCGACAAGAGCGCTGATTGACTGCAGTGTACGGTGCAGTCGGTCCATGCGGTCCATGGGAACAGTAATTGCGCGATCGTACGGCTGCGGTTGATTGCGGTCAAGATCGGACGGCGGTGGTGATTTTCAGGCTTGATTTAAATTCTATTAGCGATCTGGCACGATCTGACGGCCAGAAAACCAAGAGATGAAGATCCAATGGTCTAGAATGCTCCCGACGGTGATCAAGACTTCCGACGCATCATTTGCGGCCAGATTTCCTCCATCAACGCGCGATCGGACGGCCAGAATTTAATCCGACTTGATCTGGGCTGATATGCATCCGATTTTGATGATTTTTGGACCGTTGGATTTCTATTGAATGGTCAGATTTCACCAGATTTATCAGAGTCATATCAAAGCTAATTTGATTCAAATTTTATCCAAATTTCTTTATATTTTGATGATTATAAAGGCTATTAGTCCCATATTGCCTTTAGAAAAAATATCCAGCCCTCCTGGCTCTATAAAAGGGATCTTAGGCCTCCAGAAATTAATATCTCCGATCAAGATGAAGCTTTGGTACAGGGCGAAGCTAGGCCATGGGTTAAAGGCTGCTTCGAAGCAACGGGTGCCGAGAAGAAGAGCCGAGCTTCTACACCATCTTTCTGCCAATGCCGATCCAAGATCAGAGATCAGGCTATTTTATTTTATTTTATTTTCTTTTTAAATTTTATGTATTTAAATTTTAAAATTTTAATTAATAAAAATTTTATTTTTACATTTTAATTTCTTACTTTTTATTTTTATTATAATTTAATTTCTATACTTTAATTATTATTTTTTATTTTATTGTAAGTAGATGCTAAGATCTAATTAGTAGATCTTAGTACCAAATTTAAATTTCTGCATATTTTAATTTTTATTTTTAATCTTCCGACTTCACTCCTAATTCCAAAACTCAAATTATTTTCTTTTTTTTAAAAAATTAAAGATTTCAAATCTAAAATACTACCTTCCCTGTGGATTCGATCCGACTTACTGCTATCTATGCATTTTCAATGATTTTAAGAAGTCAGATTAAACTGATAAACACGGTGTCTTAACGACAACATCGCGTACCTATCAATGGACTGTCAGTTGCTTCAGCCAATCGGAGCATGCTTATCCTTATGAAATCTCCGAAATGCCCTCGCCTGGTTACTGTAGTGGTCCACCGTGCGCCATAAAAAATTTTGACATTATCATGGCATAAGTCGGGCATTAGCGGGCGATCGATCTGGGCACGATCGGATCGGATGGTTTGTTGAGCCAGATTGAATCGGACCGACCATTTTTTTTTTGCATCATTTTTTTTGAAATTCAATTTTAGACTCATTTGAAGTTTTTTTTTCGCGGCGCCGCCCGCCGCCCATTAGGGCACGTGGGGTTTTGGCGGTGTGAAAAAAAACAAAAACGTTCCCTCCACTCCCCCCATGGGCTGGAGTGTTTTAAGCTTTGAAAGAGTTTTGGTGGGGGGCGTTTATATTTAGTTTTTTCGCCCGGCCCCAACTTGGCCGGGGGTTGGGTTTGGTGGGGGATCCAAAAAAAAAGATCTTCATATTGGTAGCCTCTTTCCTACATAAAATTAATAAAATATTAATTTTTAAAAATAAATTAATTTATTTGATAATTTAAATATTTTTTATTAGTGTATTTTTGTCATTATTATTTTGGCTCTTGAA